>VYXC01012616.1:243227-255983 GCA_013397175.1 Platysteira castanea | reverse complement strand
CATCCCCGGACAGGGCTCTGTCCATCCAGGACAGGGCTCTGCCCCACGGCAGAGGCAGAGCAGGGATTTTCCCCCTCTGCAGCCGGGCTGGGGAGCAGGAACAGATTGGGCAGCAGGCACGGGTTGGGGAGCAGGAACAGGATGGGGAGCAGGAACAGGATGGGGAGCAGGAACAGATTGGGGAGCAGGCACGGGTTGGGGAGCAGGAACAGGCACGGGCTGGGCACTGCAGCTGGCAGTGAGCTCCGGGTGCCCCAGAGCCACTCCTGTGCCAGGACAGGTCCCAGCCCTGGCTGTGCCCGGGGAGCTGGGGTGGGCAGAGCCCAGGGAACCCCAGGGGCTTTGCCTGAGAGAACAGCAACAGGAGGGGAACAAACCCAGGCACCCCCTGAGCACTGGGTGTGCAGGGCCAAACCTTCCCAGAGTGGTGCCTCTGGGAGACTGGGGGAACTGGTGGGGAACTGGTGGGGAACTGGGGGTCCCTTCGAACCAGCTGCTGCCACAGCACAGACGTGTCTGACTTTGCAGCTGAAGAACCTGGCTGTTTTGGGTCTAGATTTGAATTACAACAGCCTTGCTGTAACTGGGGGGCAGAGATAGGGAGAGGCCTCGGAAATGTGCTTAAAGAGCTCACTGCTGTTTCTTCTTAGGGACTTTTTGCCCGCTTTAAGGGGGCTGTTGTTTGAAAACAACAGTGAGCGCAGCAACAGCATTATTAAACATTAAATAGAAACTCCAGGAGAGGATGCAAGAGAAGGAACATGGCAGATTTTGCTTGAGAAGTTAAATGCAGTTCCATTGATCCATCCAGCAGCCACAGCTCAGAGGCTGCTTTGTGCATTTGAGCTTTACAAAAATCTCCAAATCCTCAGGAGCAGGCTTAAGGGACTTGATCCATGTGTCAAATCCCCAAACTGAGGCAACATCCTGATAGGCCTCAGTTATCCCAAACAGCACAGAAGGTGGTTACTGTCACCCCAGAGGGCAAAAGCAGATTTTGAAGGAATAACTTTAAATTTTTTCTCTTGATTTGCATTCCCTCCTCTGCTCTGTGCAATGACATCAGACACAGCAGCATTAGCAGCACCATGATTTTGGGGCACAGGAGTGATTGCTGCTCTCTGGAGCAGTGGTGTGGCACAGGGACCTGCTGGGAGCCCCCAGACCAGCCCAGCCCTCGCCCTGGGCAGAGGCTCCTCAGTCCAAACCAAGCCCTGAAAGCAAGGGCCCTCTCCCTGGGACCACCTCACACTTTCCAGCAGCCTCAGTGCTTCTGGCTCCTGTCACAGTCTCTTGGTCCTCTGTAGCAGCTGTTTGAGGGTTTGGGGTGGATGTTTTGGGTTTTATCTTTGTTTTCACCAAAGGCCACATAATTCAATGCACATCAGCAGCAGAGCAGCAGAAACCACAAGCCTGGTGTGCCAGAGCAGCTCCAGCAATTTAAAGTGCAGACTGAACCCTCCCCTGTGGTGCAGGTCTCTGCTCTCAGGTGTCCCACAGACAAGCAAAGAGAGCAGACTGGTTTACACTCGTCTTTCCCCTCCTTAACTNCATCCCCGGACAGGGCTCTGTCCATCCAGGACAGGGCTCTGCCCCACGGCAGAGGCAGAGCAGGGATTTTCCCCCTCTGCAGCCGGGCTGGGGAGCAGGAACAGATTGGGCAGCAGGCACGGGTTGGGGAGCAGGAACAGGATGGGGAGCAGGAACAGGATGGGGAGCAGGAACAGATTGGGGAGCAGGCACGGGTTGGGGAGCAGGAACAGGCACGGGCTGGGCACTGCAGCTGGCAGTGAGCTCCGGGTGCCCCAGAGCCACTCCTGTGCCAGGACAGGTCCCAGCCCTGGCTGTGCCCGGGGAGCTGGGGTGGGCAGAGCCCAGGGAACCCCAGGGGCTTTGCCTGAGAGAACAGCAACAGGAGGGGAACAAACCCAGGCACCCCCTGAGCACTGGGTGTGCAGGGCCAAACCTTCCCAGAGTGGTGCCTCTGGGAGACTGGGGGAACTGGTGGGGAACTGGTGGGGAACTGGGGGTCCCTTCGAACCAGCTGCTGCCACAGCACAGACGTGTCTGACTTTGCAGCTGAAGAACCTGGCTGTTTTGGGTCTAGATTTGAATTACAACAGCCTTGCTGTAACTGGGGGGCAGAGATAGGGAGAGGCCTCGGAAATGTGCTTAAAGAGCTCACTGCTGTTTCTTCTTAGGGATTTTTTGCCCGCTTTAAGGGGGCTGTTGTTTGAAAACAACAGTGAGCGCAGCAACAGCATTATTAAACATTAAATAGAAACTCCAGGAGAGGATGCAAGAGAAGGAACATGGCAGATTTTGCTTGAGAAGTTAAATGCAGTTCCATTGATCCATCCAGCAGCCACAGCTCAGAGGCTGCTTTGTGCATTTGAGCTTTACAAAAATCTCCAAATCCTCAGGAGCAGGCTTAAGGGACTTGATCCATGTGTCAAATCCCCAAACTGAGGCAACATCCTGATAGGCCTCAGTTATCCCAAACAGCACAGAAGGTGGTTACTGTCACCCCAGAGGGCAAAAGCAGATTTTGAAGGAATAACTTTAAATTTTTTCTCTTGATTTGCATTCCCTCCTCTGCTCTGTGCAATGACATCAGACACAGCAGCATTAGCAGCACCATGATTTTGGGGCACAGGAGTGATTGCTGCTCTCTGGAGCAGTGGTGTGGCACAGGGACCTGCTGGGAGCCCCCAAACCAGCCCAGCCCTCGCCCTGGGCAGAGGCTCCTCAGTCCAAACCAAGCCCTGAAAGCAAGGGCCCTCTCCCTGGGACCACCTCACACTTTCCAGCAGCCTCAGTGCTTCTGGCTCCTGTCACAGTCTCTTGGTCCTCTGTAGCAGCTGTTTGAGGGTTTGGAGTGGATGTTTTGGGTTTTATCTTTGTTTTCACCAAAGGCCACATAATTCAATGCACATCAGCAGCAGAGCAGCAGAAACCACAAGCCTGGTGTGCCAGAGCAACTCAGGCAATTTAAAGTGCAGACTGAACCCTCCCCTGTGGTGCAGGTCTCTGCTCTCAGGTGTCCCACAGACAAGCAAAGAGAGCAGACTGGTTTACACTCGTCTTTCCCCTCCTTAACTTGCCATTTTAATTAACTTTTCATCTTTAACCATACTAGTGCTTGTGACTTGCCTTGACAGGAGAAGTAGGATCACCTCTCCTAGCAGCAAACAGTTTTGCAAATGAACCCAATCCTTTCAGAGCTCTCCACACGTGGGCACACGTTTTCTTGCTGGCCAGTGGCTCATTTTTATACCTGAATCCTCAAGCAACTCAGAGTCATGGTAAGAAATTTCACGCTGCACAAAGCTGCTTATCAGCATCAAAAGAAATGAGTTAAGATGGTTGGGAGAGGGAAAAAAGTAGAAAAAGATTTTTCAAGTAATGCTTACGTTCCACTAAAGGAACATAGGAGGTGGGTTTGCTTTTCAGCTTCAGAAGAAACTGTTCCCCCTGCTCTGGCCCCTTTGAAGTGTACCCGAGTCTCCAAGGCTGTGCAGGAATAACTCCTGTTTGTCCATAAAGAACTGCCAGGGAAGTTTATAGCAGCAATCACCAGCTCCTCCAGGATCCTCAGCAGAGGAACATTAATAAACATTAAAGAGGAGCGTGAGCTCGGCATCTTTCTAATTAAGAGTGGAAGAGCCTGGCAGATGAGGTCAGTCCCCAGATGGGGTTGAAGGGCATTGTAAGCATGAGAGAATAAATTCAACGTAAAGGTCATCTATATGGATTAAATGATCTGAACAGTCAATTCCAGAGCCATCTCCTGCAATTAATATTTAATTAAAAATAGAAACACTATAAAGTTTAGCTTTTAACCAGCAAAATTATTTCATGTTCCATAAAACCTTTAAATACAAGACCATGCATCCTTTCTCTCTCCCTGTACAAAGCAGGCTGCTGTGGTTGTGAGCCACTCGGAAAGGGCACTCCAAGGGCAGGCAGCCTTTGCACCTTTAAAACACTTGAAATCTGCTTCTAGTGACCAGAGACAGCATTTAACAGCTGAAGGGGTTTTGCCTGTTCATTCAATTGAGAATTAAATGCAACTTCTAATCAAATATTCATCCAAATTCGTAATGAATTTAAAGGTCTGGATTAACCCATGGTCAGCAGCAGAGGAGGGGGTGCAGAAGAGGCCCTTGAGGAGGGTTCAAGTGCAATCTCTGCTCTCCAGACCCAGAACCACCCGGGCCGGGCCCCTCCGACCCCGCTGCCCTTGGCTCCTGTCCCCAGGAGCTGGGAACAGCTCAGAGCCAGCAGCTCCAGGAGAGCCCATGGCATCTCCCACTTTGCCTTGCACATCTCCCTGGGCCTCTCCTGAAAGTGCCCCAGCATTTGTTTGGTGTGATCGGAGCTGTTCTGTCTCCTCTGACCTTGCTGGCCCAGAACTAGGCCACCAGGAAGCCACCAGAGGAATATTTGTTCTTCAGCACTCGAGTCCTTTGTAACCTACTTCTGTGTTCAACCTGCACTGCCAGAAAGGAGCTGGGAAAGGAGGTTCAGACTCATCATGTGAATTCTCACGTTTGGAGAATGCAGGGAAAAGTCACTTTGTTTCTGCAAACTCCTTTCCCTGGGCTGAAGTTGAGGTCTGGTTCCCAGCTCTGTCACCCACTTCCCGCTTGCTTTTCCAAAGGCTCACGCTCTCCAAGCTTCAGTGGCCTGGGAGTGGAGATAATACTGACTTGTTTTCATAGGAGCTGGAGATATTTTCCACAGTGCTATGAAAATAAGGAGTAATCCAGTTCAAAGACTTGTTTTTGCTTCCCTCAAAGTCAACCGTAAAATTCCCTCCACTTCAGTAGTGCAGGATCAATGTTTTTTTCTTTAAATGCTTGATAGAGCTTCCTCCCTTTATTCTTGGGGCTTGGGGTCCTACTGGTTATTTTTACTTGTTACAGGAGATTTGTCATTGTTTTCAAGGGTACAGAGGTGTGAGTGAAAACCTCCACGGGCCTGCCTGCAGCTCTTTGCCTCCCCCCTGCCTTCAAACCACGCTCCTGGGAGCCGTGACTGCCCCAGACAGATTTTCTGGTTCACCCCAGCTTTGCTCAGGGAAATTTCTCAGAGGAGTCTTTGCCACTCCAGTGGTTATTCCCTGGCTTTGGAAAGCTGCTGTTAAACCTCTCTGAACCCGCAGCAGCAGCCTGGGTAATCCTCAGCATTCACGGGAGCATCCATCCATCCATCAGGAAGTGAGAGCGGGCAGGGAAAGGCAATCAGCTTTCCTGAGGTTCTAATAAGGCAGCACAATTAATCTCTTCACTTCTTACCCAACCCCTGCTGCATGTATAAATTAAATTAGCAGTCATATATACATATATATATATACACACATATATAGAGATATATTAAATACCCCGACCTGAAAGGCTGTTCTAACGTGGAGATAGAAGGCAAGAGGTGAAACTGTTGAAAATCTCAGAAAACAACACATCCTCCATTATTCCTCCCGTGAGCCAGGGATGATTCCCATGCAATCACATGCACGTAAAAAGCCCCTTTTGAAGTATCTCATATTTTTGTTAATAATTCTGGTTTGCAAACAGCTGCCTGGTGTTACTGTTGAAATATGTCAGAGCTGTTAAATGCTTGTATAAATAATAAATGGGAGGGCTTGTACTAAGACTAAGGCCTCTCTGCATCAAGACGTAGACAGTGTTATGTTTTATTAACAACAATTTGAAAACCACAGTGAAGTGGGGAAATGGCTCCTGTGCCAGGATTTGAAACCCCTGGTTCAGAGCCCAGCCCAGCCGAGGGTCCCGGTTCCAGGCCTGCCCTGTGCCCGTGCAGAACGCTGGGGCTGGCACGGGCTGAGCCCCTGCAGGTGCCTCGGGGGCTCTCGCTGCTGTCCAGCCCCGCCTGCAGCCATGGCCAGGCCTGGGGCTGTGGGGGAGCCCAGGCTGCCCAGGGACACGGAGCTGTGGTCAGTCTGTGACCCGGCCTGGAGCACCCCGAGCAGCTCCCAGTGCTGGGCTTTGCCAGGCACCAGAAACACCTTCCTGTGCATCTCAGAATCACAGAATCATTCCGGTTGGAAACGACCCCCAAGACCACCAAGCCCAAACTTCGACCAAACATCAGCTCGCCACCAGCCCGGAGCACCGAGTGCCACCTCCAGGTGTTCCTCTGCTCCTGTCCCTGTCCCCTGGAGCAGAGCCCGACCCCCCCGCTGCCCCTCCTGCCAGGGACTTGTGCAGAGCCACCAGGGCCCCCCAGCCTCCATTCCCCTTGAAAACAGGAAAAGGGGGAAATACTCCTTTTAAAAATCTCTCCCATGTCTAGCTTTGTTCCTTCACAAGGTTTGTTCCCTGCATGATCTTTACCCCCTGGACCACTTCCCTGAGGTCCTGCCCTTCGGGAGAAAATGCAATCCCTCCCTGGGAAGCAGCACCACGATGATGCCAACCCCTCTGCTGGGGCTTTGCCACCTTCACCAGGTGGTTGGCCTGAGCTGCCACCCCTGTCCCAACCCAATACTCTAATTCTGCAGAACTGAACAAGGCTTCTGCCTCTAAAACATCAACTTTTCCATTATATCTCTAGGACAGCTGTGAGAATCATCCTCTGATTTCTATCCGTGGGTAATTGTGCTACAATTATGGAAAAAAATATTGTGTCATGGACGTGCGTACGGTGGTTATCTCAGCAGAAATAGCCTCGTGCATGTCTAAAAAAGCATTTTCCAGCCCCTTTGCGTACAATAGGCAGTGACAGACGGAGCCCCATTTACATAAAATGACACAAGCAACAAGTTCTTTTCAAGTCAAAGATTCCAAAATAGCAAAAGGGAGAGTGCTCAGCCCGGGGCTGTGTGTGTTACACTGCCAATTCCCTGGCGAGGGCTATGATTCCTTCACTCCTGCACCTCTGAAACGACTCGTTGGAGCACACAACCCTGCACAGATGGGCTTGAAGAACAATCAGATTCTGTAAAACAAGAGCTACAGCCTCAGCCTAACCACTTAGAACACCAGGACTTGGGTGCTTTTTTTTCTTTTATTTTTTTTTTGGCAACTTCGGAATTCAAAGATTCCCTCCCATACAACAAATCTGCAGCAGAGCAGCTGGAAGAGCAGATTTTACAGCTCAGGAAGGTTCTGGGGCCTGTCCTGCCATGCTGCCCTGCACACACTGCCCAGAAGGGCATTTCACATGTCACAGTGCAGAGAGCCCAGGATGGAGCTGCAGCCGGGGGGGCTCCGGTGGGCTTTTAGCCCCGCAGCAGCAGCAGCAGCAGCAGCCCCTGCCCAGCACGGCCGAGCAGGAGCACAGAACTCACACAGGAGATGGAGCTGGCTCAGAAACCTGAGCACTGCTCCAGAGGTGTCCCCTCCTGTGAAACAGGGACTGCCAGGGAACTCAGGAATGCAAATGCACCTTGAAATCACCCCGCTGAAGGCCAGCCCTGACTCAGCCACGGAGTTTGTTACGTGTGAAAAATCACTGAAAGTCAAACTAGTCCATCTGCTCGCCCAGAGGAATCTGCCTCTGAAACTGCAGGGAACTAATCCCTTATGAATATTAAAGAACTCCCCAAAGAACTCCTTGTGCCCCTGGTGCAAACTGGAGAAGTGAAACACCAAGGCAGCCTCCAAGGAATGAGTTTTGTTGACATTTTACTTTGATAAAAACCTGATCTTTGTTAATGCTGAAATACCAGCAAGTCCAAAGGCAGAGAACGTCACACTGGCAGGCAAAAATATAGAGAAAAAAAAAAAGTTCCCCATAGATTTGAGCTGGGTCTAACATCCCTTCAGTGGAGCTCAGCCGGGCGAGACCCCTCCCTGCAGGGCAGGGCTCTGCCCGTGCCCCTCCCGAGCCCAGCACAGCCCGGGGCTCCACGGGGCTGATCCCAGCCAAGCAGATGGCCCGGGAGGAATGAGGGGATATTAGATTAAGCTAAGGTGAACCTTCTGGGGAAATTCAAAGGAACTTATTTGCAGAGTATTTGCTTTTACCTATTTCTCCCTTTTTATTTGGCAAATACTTAGGAGCCAACTCCGTGTTTAATGAGGAAGAAAGCACTGATGAAAAGATACATATTTTTTTTAACATCTTTAATCTGAATTCCTGCTGGTGCTGCACATTTTCCCACCAGAACGTTTCCAGGTAATGAGGTTGCCCTGCAATTTTTTACTGATTACACCCCAGACTAAAGCAGGTACAGGAGATAGATGTATGGATATATACATATGTATGGATAAAAACTTCCAGGTAAACACAAAACGTTGAGCTCAGCAAAAGAGCCCCAACCCCCCTGCAATTTGAGAGTTGTGTATCATATGCAGTGTACACAGATTTATTGCAGACCAAAGAGAGAGGCCTCACTCCCAGCAGCATCGATCACTTGGCAGCCTTGCTCTGACTCTGAATTTGTCCGGGGTACACGGAGGTGTCACTTCCAGCAGGGCTGGGACCAGACCCGGGGCTCTCTCCTGACCCAGCTCTGCTGACAGATGATGCTCAGAGCAGGGAATTGCCCAGTCACCTCGGGCCCCGTGGGACTGGGGAGGAACAGCCCCTCCCGGGTCCCAGATGTCCTGGGCAGGCGCTGCCCAATAATTCTGCTGCTGGGAGCTGCAGCCTTTCCCCTGCAGGCCTCTGCTTTACACCTGGACAGGGATTCATTGAAATCTTGGTGCAGAGTAGAAGTCACCCTCTCCTGCCAGGGAACTGGTTGTGTGAGAAACACACCTCAGGATCCTGGGCGAGCCACGAGCAGCCAGGTAAGCTCAGCAGCTGGCACCAGCACTGACAAATATAGACAGCTCTTATACAAGAAGGGACACTCAGGGCACCGATTTTTTAGGAAGATGTTCTCATCGATTTCCAACAGGAAGTTCTGATCTTAAATGTCGTATGAAATGGCATTTTGATATTATTAATGCCAGGTACTGAATAATATGAATGCTTAATCTAAGAGTAAATAATGATTATGAAAATAGTGACTGGACACTGCCAGTGCAAAGAGCAGAGCCCCTTAGACAAAGAGCAGGAGGAAACGCTGGGATTAGGGGAAGGAAAGGATTGTTCCTCACTTTTAGGTGAGAGAGGAGGAGGAAAGAGCTGCTTAGGCTGCCCAAGGTCACACAAAGAGGCACAAGTCTCCTCCCTCAGAGCCTCTCAGTTTTCCACCCGCAGGTGACAGCTCCAGGGCTCCTGTACCAATAACTCTCCAGGCAGAAGGAGGCAGGAAGGAATGGGAAGCTGCCTTGGGGCTAAATCTCCTGCTAGAAATGACAAATGAAGGACAAACATGTAAAGTTTATCAACTAAATAAATCTTAAAATAAAAGGATTTGGGAGCACTGTCATGATCTCAGTGCTTACATCAAGCACAAGCTGTGCATATCTTCATGTTACAGTTGCTGGTAGGAAAACATAAACTGGATTACCAGGGCTTAGTGCTTAAGCAGTCTGTTCCACCAGCAAGGCAAGGAACTTTGGCTGTTCTGGTATTACAGATGAGATTTAGACAGGACAGAGAAAAGACAAGGATCAGTCTGTTTTCCTGCTCAAAGCACAGCGATTATACTAAATAAATAAAATTGAAATCACAAAACCTTCCCAGCTCACACTCATAAACCCGAGCAAGGCTGGAGGTCCTGAGCTCTGTGAAGCCATCCAGAGTTTTACTCTCATTTTCCTGACACAGCATCAAACCTGCCACTCTCCCTGACGGGCAGGGAAGTTCTACCTCTGCTTTCAGGGGACAGATTTGCTATATGAGATAAAATTATCGAGCACAATGATGGGAAAAAGGCTCATTTTACTGGGAAAACTCTGCTTCCATTTAAACTCAATCCCACCCATTCATTTTAATGGGAAATTATTTCATTTCAAAAATAAAAACAGCAAGAAATCTTCCCTCCCAACAGAGCAGCAGTCGGGCTGCACCGCCCGGGTCCCTGCAGCAGCCAGAACCCAGCACAGGGGACCACAAAGGTTGGAAAGGACCCCCAAATCCAACCTTTTAGGAACAAACAGCTGTGGCTGCTCGAATGTTTGGCCCACGACCCCACATGGGATGACTTTTAAGGCCCCTTCCTGCCCAAACCCTGCTGGGATTCTATCCTGAACTTCAGCAGCTCCACAGTTTAGGGAAGGACCTCTTCTCTTCTCTTCTCTTCTCTTCTCTTCTCTTCTCTTCTCTTCTCTTCTCTTCTCTTCTCTTCTCTTCTCTTCTCTTCTCTTCTCTTCTCTTCTCTTCTCTTCTCTTCTCTTCTCTTCTCTTCTCTTCTCTTCTCTTCTCTTCTCTTCTCTTCTCTTCTCTTCTCTTCTCTTCTCTTCTCTTCTCTTCTCTTCTCTTCTCTTCTCTTCTCTTCTCTTCTCTTCTCTTCTCTTCTCTTCTCTTCTCTTCTCTTCTCTTCTCTTCTCTTCTCTTCTCTTCTCTTCTCTTCTCTTCTCTTCTCTTCTCTTCTCTTCTCTTCTCTTCTCTTCTCTTCTCTTCTCTTCTCTTCTCTTCTCTTCTCTTCTCTTCTCTTCTCTTCTCTTCTCTTCTCTTCTCTTCTCTTCTCTTCTCTTCTCTTCTCTTCTCTTCTCTTCTCTTCTCTTCTCTTCTCTTCTCTTCTCTTCTCTTCTCTTCTCTTCTCTTCTCTTCTCTTCTCTTCTCTTCTCTTCTCTTCTCTTCTCTTCTCTTCTCTTCTCTTCTCTTCTCTTCTCTTCTCTTCTCTTCTCTTCTCTTCTCTTCTCTTCTCTTCTCTTCTCTTCTCTTCTCTTCTCTTCTCTTCTCTTCTCTTCTCTTCTCTTCTCTTCTCTTCTCTTCTCTTCTCTTCTCTTCTCTTCTCTTCTCTTCTCTTCTCTTCTCTTCTCTTCTCTTCTCTTCTCTTCTCTTCTCTTCTCTTCTCTGCCTTCCTCAAAACGAAGCAAAGGTGATTCCCCTAAGAACTGCTCAAATGGGAGGTATTTTTAGAAGGCATTTTTGATCTAGCACTGGATAAAAGAGGGTTNGCTGGTGCTGGACACACACAGGGTGCTGCTGGGGCTGGACACAGGGTGCTGCTGGGGCTGGACACAGGGTGCTGCTGGGGCTGGACTCAGGGTGCTGCTGGGGCTGGACACAGGGTGCTGCTGGGGCTGGACACTGGGTACTGCTGGTGCTGGACACACACAGGGTGTTGCTGGGGCTGGACACTGGGTGCTGCTGCTGCTGGTTGCACTGGGAGATCTCAAAGGTCTTTTCCAACCCGGACAATTCCATGGTTCTGCTCAAGACCTGTAACAAAACCCCCAAACCCCCAAAGAAACCAGTCTGTGGCACTCAGCTCCCCCTCCCCGGGTGCCCTGGCCAGCCTGGCAGGGACGGGCTGGGGCTGGTGTCGGGCTCTCAGAGCTGTCCCAGCCCTGCAGGGACAAGGGACAGGAGCCTCCGTGCCCATCACTGCACAACCCCTGACAGATCCACGCTGCAGGGCTCGAGCAGGAGGCTCTGCCAGGCTCCTGGATCCCAGCACCCCTCCCTTCCCCACGGCAAAGGCAGGAGAGCAGTGCCTGCTGCAGAGCCGGGCTCCTGGCTGTTGGTTTCAGGGGTTTTATGTTTCTCTTTGACTCGGGGTTTGCTGGCCTGTTTATTCCAAAATCACCTGGGGAAATGAGGCTGCTGCACATGGCTCCCGTAGATAAATCCCAGCAAAGAACCCGGGGTGGTTTGGAGCTGCAGGCAGGATGGGGAATCAGGAACTGCAAGAGAAGGAATTCTCAGGCAGGTGTTTCCTGGAGGCGCCAGGCCAGACTCAGCTCTCCCAGGGCCGTACCCACAGGGAAAAGCCCAACTGCCCAAGGGGCATAAAAAGCAACAGGAAGGAAAGGAAAGGATATCTCAGGAACGCTCCCCTTCCTCCGGGAGAGCTGAGAGAAAGTAAAGGCTGAGGGGGGAAAGGGGAAATTCTTCACAGCCGACATGGGAAAGAAGTAACAGACAATGGTTTAAATCTCAGATTGTGCAAGTAATGATGAAAAATCTTCTAGGACAGGAAGGGAATTAGAAAATAAAACCTGCTGACGAGGAAGCTGTGAATTTCCCAACTGTACAAGCAGTGATGGGAAGGGCCAGGCAGGGGATTTAGGACCAGACACAAGATTTAGTGGTGGAAGCTGCAAAATGGTAATTTCACTGTAGGTAGCAGAAAACAAACTGTGGTAGCTGTGGTACCAGAAAACAAACCAGACAACTGAGTGATTTGTTTTTTCTGAAATACTTATGAATGTGCATAAAAATCTGGCTGCTCAAATGCAAAACTACAAAGAAAAGGACCTGAGGTATCTGGAGAGACAAAAAGCATCATTCAGCTTGGTCCCGAGATGCAGATCTCAAGTGATTTATTCTTATAATCTGCTCCTATTCATGCAATACTCAAAACACACTTAGAGAAACAAAGCAGGGTTTGATTTTGATGATTGTCCCTTCGTGTACTAATTATTTTTATTAGCAAGTTAATTTTCAGCACAAGCTGTCTGCTTTCTCATCTGGGAGAAACACTTTTGTAAAGCCAAAAGTTCAAACCCAACTTTGTGAGCATTACCCAAAGAAAGGAGCTCCGAGCCCGTGGCAAAACCCTGCAGGGAGTGCCCAGAGCGGGGCTGAGGAGCCGGGGAGTGCCCGGGGGGCACAGAGGGCACGGCCCCAACCCCACAGAGCCCTGGGGCTGCTGCAGGAGGTGCTCAGAGGGATGCTCAGGGGGATGCACAGGGGGATGTTCAGGGGGATGCTCAGGGGGATGCTCAG
>VYXC01012616.1:220392-242881 GCA_013397175.1 Platysteira castanea | reverse complement strand
GGATGCTCAGGGGGATGCTCAGAGGATGCTCAGGGGGATGCTCAGGGGGATGCTCAGGGGGATGCACAGGGGGATGTTCAGGGGGATGCTCAGGGGGATGCACAGGGGGATGCTCAGGGGGATGCTCAGGGGGACGCTCAGAGCTCCGGGACTGACACCGGGCTGGACCCGGCCCCAGGACCAGAACTGGCCAGAGCTGCTGCCTTCCCAAACTGCACAGAAGGGAATTTTGCACCCTGGCAAACTGCCCACCTGAGTTCTGGAGGAGGGAAAGAGCAGAAAACAAGTTTTGACTGGTAGCAGTTAAGGTGACACTATCCATCACTGGCAAACTTGGACAGCTCCGGTTAATTTTTGCTGAGAATGATAAAACACTCCAACGAAGAAGAAAATAACAGGGACTTTCAGGCAGGGCTATTTTTCTTCTTGATTTTCTTTCTATTTGAAAGAAAAATCCTGTTAAATCTGAGGTGGTTTTAATCAAATACAGACAAAGGAAATTGAACTATTCACAAACCAGCTTCTATTTTCAATTGGCTTTTGTTACTTTCACTTAAAAAGTTTGTGGTTTCAATTGTTTTGTTTCCTAACAAAAATCCAAAACATTTCAAGTGAAACTGACACGTGTGAGCGTAGTCCTTTAGTCCATCTTTGCAAAACTCTGAAACAGATTAAAATATTCACCCAGCTCTAGACTCAGAACACTTCCCTGGAGGCGTTGAGCTGGCAGCATGTAGGTGAATTTTATTTCTTACTCAGAAAAATTATCTGTGTGCTATTAACACCTGCTTAGAAGAGCAAATGGAGAAGATGCTCTAAAATAGAGACAGAGTGGATCCTGGAGCCTGAACTCCAGGCACTGCAGGGGAGCAGGGCCCAGCACGGAGAGGCAGTGAAGGCGTCGGGGGTCTGCGACTTCCAGGTGCAGGTCCAAGGAAATTCTCAATTCCTTTTATCTGTCACTGTCTGATGACAAAGGTCACATTATCGGGATCACTTTCCCTTGGAAGGGACAGAAGTAAATACTCAGGGAATAGGAAGATCTTGGATTGGATTTTACATCTCAGGAAAGGGAAACTTTAATCAGCTCTGTTCCAAATGAACCGGGATTTTCTTGACGCTGCCCACTGCCCAGAGTGCAGGGAGTTTCCAATCTCATCATTTAAAGAAATCCTGGACGAGGGAGCTGGTCAGGGACTGAGGGACAAAGATTTTGTCCCTCTCTGATCAACCCCCCAGAAAGGCTGCAGAAACCCGACCAAAGATGCAGGCATTACATGGCATTTCTCTGCATAATAATTGCATTTCTTGTCTCTCTGTATATTCTATATTCAGCTTCCAGTGCTTCCTCTGTCCAGAGCACAGAAGCCTGGGATGAGGAATACTCAGCTACAAATACTCCATCACAACTCACTCCCTTTTCTTCCAGTCACTTCTTCAACTTCTTTGAAACTGCTTCCAAGTTCAACTTTTCCAGAGTCTGAGGCTTTCAAAAAGCCAATTCTTAAAAAGCTAATTAGTTCCCCATAGGCTTTTTTTTTTTTGACTCAGTAAATATTTCTGAGATTGCTTTTTGTATAATCAGTGTTAGCAACTCATTAAAATGCACAGTATGTGGATCATTTGGAATGTGACATGGCTCAGCATGGACACTCAAGCTGCTTAAAAGACAGAAAAGAAAAAGATGAGGATAAAATGAAAGTAAAAACCCAGCATTTCCTTTAAGCTGACACCAGAGTTAAGGATTTAAGACAGGGCAGGGAGCCTTCAGCCCTGCTATTAGGTGAAAAATCTAATTGCTCAATGCACTGCTTGCCCTCTTCAGCCTCTCTATTCTCCAAAAAGATTCCTTTTACAGAGAGCTAAGATGCTAAAAAAAATGGATTCTTTGAGCAGGTAATTGTGTAAGGTTTTCACTCCAAGTAATATGAGGATTCTTCTTGAATTAATAATGAATGAAGTAATTTAAAAGGCCTTTAGTGTGTGCAGCCAGAAATAAATAATGCCTTAATCCAGGACATTTTATTTTCCATTAAAACAAACACTTTTTAAAAAGTGGGCATTAGTGAGCAGCACTCAGTGGCTCACGTGCCAGATGCCTGAATCAGATGGACAACAATGCTCAGGACATTCTCCTCAGATTTCAAGCACGTTCTCCATGCTGGATGGAGAACAGGAAGGTTGAAGGAATTGCTTTGGGTCACAGTGAGGAATTCCAGCTGAGGGGCTGCCTGGAGCCCCGGGGTGCTCGGGGTGGGAAGGGCCCCTCCTGTGCCAGGCTGGGAGAGAAGAGACCCCAGAGCTGGCCCTGCAGCCTGCCCTGCCCTGACCCGGGGAAAAACAGAAATAAACCCAAGGATCAGCCCCTCACTGGGGTAAAACAGAAATAAACCCAAAGGTCAGCCCCTCACTGGGGTAAAACAGAAATAAACCCAAAGGTCAGCCCCTCACTGGGGTAAAACAGAAATAAACCCAAGGATCAGCCCCTCACTGGGGTAAAACAGAAATAAACCCAAGGATCAGCCCTGGTGCCTCCCCACAGCCCTGCCCAGCCCCGGGTGCTGACAGCCCTGAGCCCCCCGAGGGTTGAGCCCCATAAATGGATTTGAGTCTTAGCACCCACAGCAGAAATTAAATTAAATTAAATATTGACCGAGAAGAACTTGCTGTCAGGTTCAGGGTGAAGAGCTCCAATTACCAAGGAAACAGGAGCTCTTGAAAATAATANCTCCCCACAGCCCTGCCCAGCCCCGGGTGCTGACAGCCCTGAACCCCCCGAGGGCTGAGCCCCATAAATGGATTTGAGTCTTAGCACCCACAGCAGAAATTAAATTAAATTAAATATTGACCGAGAAGAACTTGCTGTCAGGTTCAGGGTGAAAAGCTCCAATTACCAAGGAAACAGGAGCTCTTGAAAATAATATCACACTCTCACCCTTACTGGAAAAAAACCCACAGCGTGGAGAGGGTGGGCTCTTAGGAAAGAAAGAAAGAAAGAAAGAAAGAAAGAAAGAAAGAAAGAAAGAAAGAAAGAAAGAAAGAAAGAAAGAAAGAAAGAAAGAAAGAAAGAAAGAAAGAAAGAAAGAAAGAAAGAAAGAAAGAAAGAAAGAAAGANCAGGGACCCCCTGGTGCCCCAGAGCCCCCCAGGTGCCCCAGAGCCCCCCAGGTGCCCCAGAGAGCCCCCCAGGTGCCCCAGGGACCCCCAGGTGCCCCAGAGGCCCCCAGGTGCCCCAGAGCCCCCCAGGTGCCCACGCTGCCCCGAGCAGAAGCCGAGGAAAGAGCTGCCCAGCCAAAAATGCTGTGAAATGCAGCAGGCCAACAACAAAAGCCAAACAAAAAAATCTTAGAGAGCTTTTTCTAGTACATCTATTGCTGCTGAAACTGAGATCTGAGGATCAAAATCTTCAGTGACATGAAGCAAAAAAACCCTGAGATTAGTTTCTGCCAGATCTATCAGCTTTGCAAGAACTAAAGGGAATAGAGCTTCCTCTGAAAAGCTGAATTTATAAACATCAGGAATAACCTCCTCATTTTTAAGACTGGAGGTGTTTTCTCCAAAGTGAAATTCAGCTTTTCTTATAGNAAAGAAAAAAGAAAGAAAGAATGAGTCAAAGTCATTTTCGCACCTGTAGGACAACAGATCCCCACTGTTAGGATAAACCAGGGGGCTTTTTCTGCAGGGATCATGGTGAGCTGAAGGGCTAAGGAGTCCCTTGTTGTGAACATCTCTGCAGTTGTGCTGAGGATGGGTTCCCCTCGAGNTCTACTTTGAAGTAAATAGTTTAGAGTTCACTTTTTTTTTTCCTGTTAAAAAATACCCAGTGCTTTAACAAGTTTCACGGCAAAACCTGAGCTATCATAAAAAAGGACAACATCTGTTTTCCTTCAGGGAGCTGGGTGTGCCACGGTGAAATGCTGTTTGTGACAGGCAGCAAAGTGCCCTGCAAACACTCCTGAGTGACACAGCGTGGGATATCCCGGATTTCAGTGCCCGCCTCTGTCACCTGCCCCGGTGGCAGTGACAGCTGAGGGTCAGGGCAGGCGGGCAGTGCCCAGAGGGAGGGAGGACATCTCTGACACCCTCTGGAAAGGTGCTCGTGCAGGGCTGAGGTGCAGCAGTTCCCTGCTCAGGGGAGGGAATTTCCAGCAGCAGTTGGAGGGGAAAGGGAGGGAGCGATGGCAGAGCCCCAGCTGGGGTGTGCCCAGTGCAGAGAATGAACTCCCACCCCCAGCTCCCCAAAAGCATCTTTGGTTTGGCACCTCGCCATCCTCACGGCCAGCAGCAACCAGGGACGTGCTGCTAATGGGGAGCTGGAACCCTGAGCTGGGCTGGGGTCACTGGGAGAACTGGGACAGGCTCCCCACTCGCTCTGGATCATTCCTGGCACGCGTTTGAGGAGGATAGAGAGCAAAGACAGCACGGACAGAGTCCCAGCTTTGTGCAGGTCCCGTCTGCAGAGGCACCGAGACCCCAGACCTGAGTCAGGGCCGAGGGAGGCAGCGTGGGGAGGGAGGGGGAGCAGGGAGAGGCGTTCACTGAGGAGGTGAGAGAGGCTCCTCTCAGCCCTCCTGGGACTGAAACACGGGATAAAGTTCCGTCCCCATGAAGGAAACCATTCCCACCCTGCCGTGGCTCCAGCCCAGCTGCAGGGCTTTGGGAATCAGCATCCACGGCCATCCCTTCTCCCACTGGAACAGGACTGCAGGGCACAGGTGTGCAGGGAGGAGGATTCTCACACCCCCACTGTAATCCCTTTCTCAAAGGTCTCTAATAATGTTTCTTCCCCTGCTCTGTTTAATGAATGGTAATAGGGAACACTTGATTAGAAGCCTTTCATCATTTTAGGACTAGGGGCTTTAGCTTTCTGACCTACTTTCCTTGCCAATGAAATTCCATTTTTAGCTTCAACTCAAGGTCTGAATGTTACCCAAATTCAGACCATCTGCTTTAACTGCCTACGGGCTGAGGAGCTGATCCAAGCCAGGAGGAATAAATGGAACCACTGTGTTCATACATTAAGTATTCTCCACCCTTTGTGTATTAAATAACCTACTTAGTTGGTTCCCGAGTCCGCACAAACATTCCTGTTTCCCTGGGCAGTGCCTGCTGCTGGCACAAGGAATATTCCTGCCACCAGTTGCTCTCAGGTCACCTTTCCTGTGCCACTGGAGGAATGAGCAACCCACGACCGCTTCCCAGTTCCCCTTATCCCTTGATCTGACTTTGGTGGGGGTTGGTCCAGGCTACCCGGGGAAATTCATCAGGGAATAACCCTCCTCTCTTCCTAATTCTCACCATTACAGAACCAACAAAACTTGCATCTCCTCAGAGGAGAACAAGTTTAGGTACATCTCAGTCCTCTTATCACACAGAACTCAGTAAGAAATATGAATTTATAAACCAGAACAGTATCAAAAAGGCAACTTTACCTGGAAAATCCCCACTAAGCAACTGCTGACCACAGCTTTACTAAAAATCAAAGTGAGTCCAAGTGCTGAAGATAAGCTGCTGCTGCTGGGGCTGATAGGCATCTCCAACCCTCATCCCTCACGGCTTGGCTGAGGGATGGAATTGCAGCAGAATTTTTAGAGCATCCATGAAAACATTACGAAATGAATTATGCCAGGGAAAAAGAAAACAGTAGTGTGAAACCATGCCAGATCTCGCAGTTGAATACCCAGCTGGGGAACTGCCCAGCTCCAAACAAGGCAGAAAATAAGTATATTTAATGTAAAAGAATCCTAGCATGAAATAGGCTCTGTACTTCCCTGGCCACGGCTGATTTACTGTTCGAGGCTGTCATTTGACAGCCTGCTTGCAGATCCTCTTGTTCAAAGCCCTCGTGGCTCTGTTGGCAGCTCAGCCTTGCAGGAGGCACCCGGAGCCCCAACCCAAACCAGTCTGTGATCCTGTGATCCTACAAACCCAGCGGGACACCCCTGCAGACATTCAAGGTCCAGTGGACGGGACTCTGAGCAACCTGGGGCAGGTGAAACTGCCCCTGCTCACTGCAGGGGTGGAATAAATGGCCTTGGGAAGGTCCCTTCCAAGCCGAGCGTTCCCTGCCTCGGTGGCAGAGCAGCCCAGGGGAGCAGGGCCTGGCTGTGCTCCCGGGCCGGGCTTTTGGGGCTCACTCCAGCAGGGCAGAGCAGGAATGATGAATTAAACCCTAAACAAAAGATCCAAGTACCCCGGCCCCTTTGCCACAGCTGTTAATTCCCTGCTCTTCCATCATGTGCCCAGCCCAGGGAGGGATGAGCAAGATCCGATTTGTTTCCGTGGGATCACTGGAAGTGACACCCTCATTATTCCACTGGGGGTTCAAAGCAACAGCACCAAGATTACCTTGGACTTGCACCTAGGAAACGGAGAGACAGGAGCTCCTCGGAGCTGTCACGTGCAATATTTGCAGTCTGGCAATGCCGCTGAAACCTTCTAGCTGAATTTTAGCCATTTTCCTCTCCTTTGTGCAAACCACAACAGTGCCGAGTGAATTACGTGGAGCACACAAAAGGATGCCTTGCACCTGGAAGGCTACATGCTAATTCCATGCTTTATTCCAGCTCTTTCGTGCAAAAGGCTTTCAAAATCATGGTCTATTGTACAGTACATAATGTTATTATTCTGTCCTTATTGTCCTAAAAGCAGACGCTTCCAGGCTGGAGCAAAATCTTCTTTTGACTCTCCTGCGTGGGGCAAAAGGTCAGGGAGATAAAGCAGCTCCCAAAGAGCTCTTAATGCCCGTGAGAGGCAGAAATACTCAGTCAGGGGAGAGCATTGTTTCTGTCCCAGCTCCAGGAGCTGTTTCAGCTGTCCCTGGGTGTGAGAACCACAGGGTCCTGCACCGCTGGGCAGCCGATGTCCCCTGACCGCTGACACACGGGGCAAGGAGAGCTCAGCCTGAGCGTGGGGTGAGACAGCCACTGTCCCCCTCCCTGTGCTGGGACCTGGCCCAGGTCACCAGGGACACCTGGGCTCTGGGGGCTGCTCCAAGGGGGCTGAACACCCCCTGAGCCAGGGGAGGAGGGCTGGAGCTGATGCTCTGCCCAAGCGCAGCTCTGCTGGTGAGAAGGAAGGGGCTGTGCCCCCACACTGCTCCTCGGGGACCCCAGAGCTGCTGGGGGGAGCCCAGAGGAGGCCACTAAAGCTGACCACCAGTCCTGTGGAGCCGGGCTGGGAGAGCTGGGAGTGCCCACCTGGGGGAGAGAAGGCTCCAGGGAGACCTCAGAGCCCCTTGCAGTGGCCAGAGAAACCCATGGAGACAACAGCTCCATGCTAATGGGGATTTATAACCAGAAACCCCTCCCCAGCTCCGTGCCTAGTCCGGGTTGAAAAGCTGGCACAACAAAAAGGCTGCTGGGAAAGAGCATCCCCTGCAAAGCTGCTCCATTGTCACCACAGAGCTGTCACTGCCCCTCCTGAGGTCCCTCTACCCTAAGATCTCCCAGCTATTTTCCTGGAGCTCCCTGCTCCCAGGGCTGTGGGTGCTGCACAGGGATGCAGGAGCACCACAGACGCTGCGGGGGCTGTTTTTAGAGTGAGGCATTTGATGAGATCTCCAGCACCTTATTTATTGCTGTCTCCAGCTGGGGACCTGAGCAATGCCCAGACACCTCTGTGGCTAAAACCAGGGCTCGGGAGCAGTGACCTCTATTTGATAACACTTCTCTGCTGACAGGCAGAAAAACAACTGCACATTATGTTGTCAAGACTAAGAGCTGCTCATTAGGGTGAGTGACATACGACCCCTTTTCTATCCAAAGAACACAGAAGTCACATGAGAAATAATATTAAAAAAATGTTGAAACTCTGCATGCAGTGTTTTCCAGTCTAAGGAGTCAACACATAAAAGTAATTTTCTGATTTTTTTTCCCCCCTAGTTTGCCTGTTTAGGGATTTACTTGAGGTTTATGTTGTGTGTAGTGAATCAGTCTCAGGGTTCACAGTGTCCCCTTGGGAGGAAATGGAACTGAGGGGACAGCAGGAGCAGAGAGGGGACAAACCAAAGCTGGAACCACGGGATGCCAGGGCTTGCACTGCCCACTGACCACTGCCCACTGCCAGGGCTTGCACTGCCCACTGCCAGGGCTTGCACTGCCCACTGCCAGGGCTTGCAGTGACCACTGCCCACTGCCAGGGCTTGCACTGCCCAGTGCCAGAGTTTGCACTGACCACTGACTACTGCCAGGGTTTGCACTGCCCAGTGCCAGGGCTTGCACTGCCCACTGCCCACTGCCAGGGCTTGCACTGCCCACTGCCCACTGCCAGGCCTTGCACTGCCCAGCACCAGGGGTCCGTGCTGGTGCTGACCCAGCCACCACAGGGGCAGCCCCTGCTCTGCACAGCCCAGCACCCCCTGAGCCACGCCAAGAGCGAGGCATTAATTGCCATTTCCTTCGTGGGCAGCCGAGGCACAGAAAGCTGCAGGGATTTCCTGGAGGCCACGTTAAAAGCCCACGGAACTCGCAGCCCCCGGCTGTGCTCGTGCAGCTCAGACACCCCTCGGACCCTCTGCGTGGTGATCATTACCCAGCTCCACCCTCTGCTCGCTGCTCTAATGAGATTACTGATGGATTACTTAAAATGCACTTTCTGTAGAAGTTTTTTAGATGACAAGTTGCCTCTTACTAAACAAATTAATGGGAAAGTTGAGTTCTCTCATTCCAGTCTGGGGAAAAGAAGTTTTGGGTTTGAAATGCCTAATTAGTACCAACTGAAATCCAATAGCTGAGTTTATCTGGCACTGTACCTGATATAAATATGCCATGGGGCCATTAGTACCTTGTGGTAGCATCAGGACAGAAATAGTCTCTCCAGCAATTAATATTGCAGGAGCTGGGGCTGTCAATAGAGGAGCAGAACAATTGCAGCTCCAGAGGCTCCTCAGAGCCCTGCCAAAGTCAAAGGGAGGCCTCTCAACAAGTGCAAGGGGATCGAGCTCCAGCTGGGTTTGCCTCTGATAAACAGAGCTGAGATATTCCCAGCCCTCAGGGCTGGCATTTCCACGCCTCAGGTCACCCAGCGAGGCCAGAGAAGACATCCCCAAGTGCCTGATGTCCAAGCCAGCCCCAGGAGAATCCTCCCCAGGGAGTGCAGCAGGGCAGAACCAGCGCTGCCAACTCCAGCTCCTGCCCCTGTGCCTCCTGCTCTCACTGCAGGGGCTCTCCAAGAGCTGTGCAAATGAAGTGCTCCATCTCCCCAAAAACCCCTCCTGCTCCGAGGGTTTGATCTGTCCTGGTGGTGGTTTAAAGCACCTGCTCTGAAGTCCCAAGTAATGAGGTAACTCTCAGTCTGCATGTAAGAACAAAACTCCCTGAGACACACTGTGAGCCAGACACTTATTATTATCCTTTCTACAAATGCACAGAAGGGCTTTCTCTCCGTGCTCCAGGTCACTGAGATCATGTTTGAGGCATATGATTAATTTTCAGCCTTATTGTGTTAAGGGCCAGCAGGAGAAAAGTGAGATTTTTGGTTTTTTTAGACCAGTGTTAAATGAGGTAGAAGAACTTGTCACTTAGCAAGAGCTTTGAAATGATCTTTGCATAAAGCAGCAGCTAAAAAGTTAATAGAAATGAAGAGCAATCTATTGATTGGAGGTGTTCTGAGGGGTTTTGATGTGGGTGAAGGCAGGAGAAGGATTCTACTCGGGATAAATAAGCCTTGGCTCATGGTGCCTGCAGCATTTAACGTGCGAGGAGTCCTGCTTCTATTCAGCCCCTCATACCAGCAGGTTCTTGCATGGGCACAGGAAGTTCAGTTGATGAAAAACGTGTTTTGAAATATTTGTTTTTCCTCTTGGATGTAAATTATTCTTAGCTCAACTCTGTTCCCCTCAAAGCTCCTTGTTGGTCATAGACTGACATCAAAGGTAAAAATAAAGCCTCAGTTGTAATAAATCATTTCTCTTTTCAGCATTTGCTGCACCAAGCACCAGAACATCCCAAATACCACCTGATAGCTCTAGATTTCAATTTCCAGTTTCAAGATTTTCTCCAGGGCAGAGGGGCTCCAGCCCTCAGAGCATCCCCATGGCCTCCTCTGCACTTGCTCAGCAGCTCTGCACGCTCTTTATGCAACACAGATTGCAGCAGGAGGCTGTTGGGTCCAACCCAGTGCAGAGCTTTGTAGGAGTGTTCTTCAGCTGGTCTCATACCCCTGAGAATTCACCTTTTACTGAATGCAGACTTTGAACAACCCCCAGATTTCTGGCTGTGCAGATGGCCGGGAAGCTGCTGGGGTTTGAGGGGAAGTGAGAATCAGTCCTCACCTGCACCTGGGCACGGGGGAATGGGGGCACATGAACCTGTCCCCAGCAGACACAGGGGTTTGGGTTGGCTGGAGCTCCTCTGCCTGGAGAGGTGGGCACTGAAGGAGTGAGGAGGTGAATTCAAACCCCCAGCAGCTGCCGGAGCCAGCACCTCTGTTCTGGCACAGAGGAGCCCTCCTGAGCTCAGCTCCCAGCCAGGGCAGGGTGCCCGTGCCCAGCGGGGCAGCACCCCCCGAGCTGTGCCTGGGCTGGCAGAGCCCCGAGCCCTGTGCCCACCCTGCTCGCTGCTCGGGGAGCCCGGCAAGGCTGTCAGGCTCTCCCTCTGAAGCAGGGCCCCTCTGCTCTGCCCCGCAGGTACGGTGACATGGTGCCCAAGACCATCGCGGGGAAGATCTTCGGCTCCATCTGCTCGCTGAGCGGGGTGCTGGTCATCGCCCTGCCCGTGCCCGTCATCGTCTCCAACTTCAGCCGCATCTACCACCAGAACCAGCGGGCGGACAAGCGCCGGGCACAGAAGGTAAGGGACCCCTGCCCGTGCCCAGGGGCACCGCGGGGACGGGCCCGGGGGCACCTTTCACCCTCCCACCCTGAACAGGCACAGCCCAGTCCCTGCACGCTCCGATAATCCCCTCAGAACTATCCCCAAAACACGTCCCACACCGTGCCCAAAACCCACCAACCCCCCCAGCTCTGGAAAAGGGACACAGAACAGACCAAACCCACCCAGAGCACCAAACATGGCACAAGCAGCACAGAGGAGGGGCCCAGACTCGCACCCTGCACGGACAGTGATGGGAACCCACTGCCCCAGAGCAAGGCGGGGACTGAACTGCCAAAACAAAGCAAAACAAAAGAAAACGAAACAGAACATGCACCAAAAACCAGAACAAAATATGCCACAGTAATTCCTGCTTGGCTTTTCTCCGGGACTCGTGGTCTGAAAAACCACTGCTGTCAAATTTCAGCTGCAGAACCCCCCCAACACGTGTTTTAATGTTCTGATGGCACCAGCTCTGAGCCACGGCTCACACCAGGTTAATGTAGAAACTCCACGCACAACTGGATGGGTTCTTGTGTAAAATCCTCATATCCCTTGTCATAAAATTACACCCAGATAATAACTTACCTAATAACATTCCTATCACAAGGAAAATAAACTCACATGATCCCACAGAATTTCAGCACTGGTCCACCCAAATTCCGACCAGGACAATTTACCATCCCACCGTGGACACAGGAGTGTGTTCCCATCAAATGTGCACCACCCACCGCCCTCACTCCTGCACACACTGCACTGCTCTGCTTTTGGCACCAGGAGCAGCAGGGCTGTTATTGCTCACCTTTCCTGCATGGCTGTCTGACACAAATACACATCTGTGTGCACATAAACCCTTAAATCATCCCCAGGAGCTGTTTATCCTCCTGGCTGCTCCGTTCCTTGTTGTCTCTCTGTAGTTTCAAATACACTCATGCAGCAACATGAATTTATCAGCACACATACCCCTCAAGGCTGTGACTGGAACACTGGGAATACACAAAAGCCCCTGGAAATGTGAGGGGATTACTGAAGATTCCAAATTCTGAACAGTTTTTGCCAGTAGAAGCTCACTGAGGCACTAAGAGAGTATAACGGATTTACTATATCTCTATTTCAATCTGCTAAATTACACCACAGCCAGAATCAGGTTTTTACAACTGCAAACTAAAGGCCTGAGGTTCTTTTTCTCCCTATGGAATGCTCCCTGCCAGAAATTCAAGACTCAGGGGACCGGATGGAGAACAGTAGTAGAAAAATGTGTTATTTCTGCTTCAGGCAAGCATCTGGGCTGTGCCTGCTTCTTGCATCTCAGGGAGCTGACAGCAGAGAGCTCAGATACAAGACCTACAAAACCACAGAATTTGGCAGTCAAAACACAAAAGGGGAGTAGCAGAGAGACAGAGTCGTGCAGGAATCAGCTGCAGCCTCGGCAAGTCACTGCTGGGTTTTACTGATCCCTGCCTGAGGTCTGGCACACGTGGAGCAGGGGAGGTGCTTTGGAGGGGGAGTTGTTTATTTGATCAGTCACACAACACAACAGAGGCAAAAGGGGTGTAAAGGTGCCATAAAGCCCAGCCTGCAGCACGCCCTGCTCTGGCAGCAGCTGGCAGCGGGACCATCTGTTCAGAGAATTTCCATCATTTGCAGAGTGAATTGTCTAAAGGGAGGCTGCGCCCAGACACGAGGGGTTGGGATTTCCCTTGGGGCAGGAGCAGGTGAGGTGTCAGTGTGGGAAGGACAGAGATGTCCAGAGAGGTTTGTGGGAACAGTGTCCCATTTCAAGCACTGAAGACTTTGAGAGAAAGCTCTTGTTCTGCTGAAACAGCACCGAAACAGAGACAGAACCAGCGTTTCTTCCTCTGATCCAGCTCTTCCCTTTATTCATTGGCCTGTGATCCACTTGGTGACAGGGAGAAGTCCCACCACCTTTGATGCCAATATGATTGATTGCAGCTTTTATAAAGGTTTGCTGTATTGACACACACACTGTATAATTTCCCCCCATTTGAATTTCTAATTCCCTTGATATTGGTGGAATTTCTCAGTTAAGAAACTTTTCTCAAGTCAGAAGTGTGAGTAATTTTCACATGATCAGCACTGCATGAATACTAAAAAGAAGGGAAGAGAGAGAAGCCCATTAATGACAGTCCCTCTGGAGATGGTCAGGCTGTACAAAGGGACATTAAGGATCTGCTTTGATACCACACTTGTTCCAGCACCATCCCACACTGAACTGAATCCCGTCTTCAGAAGCAGTTAGAACTCTGCCCCCATCTAATTAAAGTCACAAAGACATTTGCATGGCTTTTTCAAGAAGATTGGAAAAATCTCTTTGCTCTCAGTCCGTGAATATGGAGAACCCACCAGCAGAAGCTCCTTACGGACAGGATTTAGGAGACAGCTCTGAATCAATGCAATGCCTTCCTTGAGCACACCAGAAACTTGGTGAATTACTTTTCTCTTTTAATTGAAGAGTAGTTTCTTGGGTATGTATTAGGATAAATGCTTTGGAAGTTCTAGTTAGTTCAAGAACCATAACTTTTATGATGTACAGGTAGATTTCAAGATAAAGCTATAACCCATATAAATTTTTTTTATTATGAATTCAGACTGAGTTTTTCAGTGACAAATAACAAAGGCAGAAGTGCTGCACAAGCATCAGACTGGCCGGACTGACATTCACAGGCTGAAAGGGTGGGGGTGAGAGAAGCTGGGCTCTCCAGCCCCGTGGGGTTTCTGAGGGGCTGTACCCCAAAAACCAGCCCTGTGTCCCTCTGGCTCAGTCCCAGCTTTGTCTCTCAGCTGCTGAGGGGGCTCTGGTCTAGCAGGAAGAGGTATTTAAGTAACGTGAATCAAATTCCAGGAGGTGACTGTTACTCATCAGCATCTATTCTTCAGCCAACTGAGGGGAAATGTTCCTTAAAAAGAAAAAAAAAACCCAACAAGCACAAAACCAAACTACCAGTGATCTAATCACTTTAAAGATAAATTATTCTTTGCCAAACCTGTACTGTGAGACAATTAATTACAAGGAGATCTGGCAAATCTTAATTCATTGTGCTGTGGCATCAGATTCTGTCCTCTGGCATGCAGCAAGGACCAGGGCAGTGGGAAGGGAAGATGAATTGATCATTTGTGACAAGGTTCATTTGGGAAAAACTGTTGTGGTTTTTTCCTTCCCCGATGACTTTTTTTCCTTTTTTGACTGATGTGCTAAGAATAGACCTTCCTGACTTTGAAACGATGCTGTTCTTCAGTGAATGTCACAGCCTTGGATTTTAAAGAGAATGTGACACTTAAAAGGCTTGACAATGGAACGACTTTGTAATTCAGATGATGCTGGAGGAGCCCCTCTCGGTTTGCACCACGGAGGAGAAGGAGACGAGGAGCTGGTGCTGGTGGAGGACAACACCTCCCACTTCTCCACCCCGGCAGGAGAAGGCAGAGGCAGCTGCTGACAGCTCCCCAGCGCTGCTCCTTTGGCAGCGGGGGAAGGAGAGCTGTGCACTGTCTGGGAGTGGGAGAAGGGGCAGCACCGTCCCGGGGCACAGGCACAGCGGGCACAGCAGGGCTGGGAGCTGCGGGTGGCACGGGGGCACAGGAGAGCCCCGAGGGCTCAACTGAGAAGGGTCAGTCTGGATCTCAGCTTGGGGGAAAGCAAAGGTTCAAAGGGGGGCCTCTCACAAAACGAGTTACACAGAATGTCAGGAGAAATGTAAATGCTCAGATGCTGTGGAAAAAAAAGAAAAACCCAGCCCTGTTTGAAGTGCATTTATCATTTAATGGTTAGATTTGCTAAATGAGCCGAGATGCTGGAATAGCTGATAATCTCAGGGGGACTGGCACTGGCCCCAGTGCTGCCTTTCACAGGGGCTGCACGGAAGCTGCCAACAAATATAAACCCTTGGTAATCACAGCGCTTGGTTTCAAGTCTGCAGTAAATGTGCTTTTGATGACTACAGCCTCTCAGGGTGTTCAATTCATTTCATTTATTATCTGGTGCCCTTTGACTCCCTGAGAACAAGCAATGTACTGCAAAAGCCTTGAGGCAGACTTCTCATTCCATCCTCCAGGCTGTGAGCTTCCAGGAGAGAACTGAACACAGATTTAGGCGAGGCAAGGACTGCCCAGGACAGGATGATTTTGTAGAGCTGCTCCCACATAAAACTCTAATATCGAGCTGAAACCTGTGTGCCAGGCTGTCAGAGAGCAGAGGGGATGGATGGGGTGAGGCAGGGAAGCAGACACGCTGTCTGGGGGTGAATTAAAGTGTTTTATCACGGAGCAATTCCAGCAGCAGAGACGGACGCTGGGCGAGGGAGAAGCCGGAGCTGCCCCGGTGGAAGGGGAGGAGAGGAGGGCGATGGAGGGAGGCTGTTCCCTCTCCTCGGGAGATGGTGGCACACGGGCAGCTCCGGCTGCAGCTGAGGAAGAGGGAACCATGGAGATGCTCAGAAGGGGCTCCAGCCAAAAGGGAGGACGAGCAAGGACACAAATGTCTGGTTGCTCCCCAAGAGGCACGCTGGAAACAGCCTGCTCAGAGCCTCGGGAGGCAGGGCTGCAGCAGAGAGAGAGCACGGAGAGAGGAGCTGGAGCTGCGAGAGGCTGAGCTCTGGGTTTGTGTCACCCCCGTCCCCGTGAGCAAGGCGGCCCACACACCTGTCAATGAAGGGGCCATTATAATAATTGATTTGCTACAGAGCAGGGGAGTCAGCTCTGAAATGTTCTGTTTCTCAGCTGACACCCTGAATTTTGGAGGTGGGTTAGTGAAGTTCAGAGCGTGGAAAAGAACGGCCAGAAAAAGTGACTGGAGCTGTGTAAGGAGAGCTCAGCAACAGAACATGACTCAGTTCCAGCAGGGGATGGGGTTGGGAACTTAAGGGGAGAGAGAAACAATAAGGTTAAAACTGGAGCTGGCTGACATTTAAAGAACATGTTTTTTTCAACCAGAATGAATCTGTGTGGAATATGTTTTTGTTGTTGTTGATATTTAACACTCTTTGACAGGGGGAAAAAAGCTTTTTTCTTATTTTCTTTAAAGACATTTCATTTTTGCTGGGCTAGGTACCTCTTTCTCTGTTTGTCACATCCCTTAATGGAGTTCAGGGGGAAAAAAAACCCAAACAAACAGATAAGCCAAGCAGGAATCCTGCCTCTTTTCTTTCATTTGATCGAGGAAAGCAAAATAACATTTTCCATCAGTTCATCTAGTCCAAATTCCCTGAGTCCCAAACTGTATAAGACAAGGAGTTGTCTCCTCTGAAAGGAAGGGCAGAAATCTGTGAGCTCCAGTTTATGGGTTCAGCCTCCAAAGCAAGCCCATACGTCCAAATATTAAAGCCTGCTGTCAACAGTGGCCCAGTGCCCAGCTGGAATTCCTTCCACACACATCCAGGAGCTGCTCTACATTTATTTTCAGTGAGGCTCTTTCACATCATGTCTCAGTCACAGCCAGAAAACAGCCCACAAAAGGCAGGAACCCCACGGATTATCCCCAGGGGCTCTCCTGGGTCAGGACTGTCCAGCCCCCAGGAGAGGATCCAGGCAGGATTGTCCAGCCCCAGGACAGGATCCAGGTAGGATTGTCCAGCCCCAGGACAGGATCCAGGCAGGACTGTCCAGCCCCCAGGACAGGATCCAGGCAGGATTCTCCCTCCCCACAGCTGCCAGCCCGGCCTGCAGCCAGCGAGTTGTGGCTGTCAGCGCAGGGATGTGAGCAGAGACAAGTTCTGGAGTCTGCCCTCACCCTCGGGAGGGGTTTGGGATGCATTTCCCCCTTCATGCAGGAGATTTGCCAGCACGTGTCTCGGGGGCAGTTTCGGCAGGAAAGGCGATTGAGGGTTGTTGTCCTGTGGGCAGTTCTGGGCAGTTCTCGTATCACAAAAGGAATGAAAAACAGAAAATACCGTTAAGTAAACATTGGCTTTTATTTACATGAAACTGTGAGAAAGAATTCCGACTCCAAGGTTAAAACAGAAGGCTTTAGCAAAAACCAGGGAACAGCCACCGCCGGGAATCAGAGCTCACCTGTCTGGGTGAGACCCCAGAGTGGGGCACCAGATCAAATTCTGTGAATTCCTCTGTCCCCTGAATGCTTCACAGCGATTAATTAGGGGTGTGAGCTGTGTGAAAGACGTTATAAAAGTGAGCTCTGGAAACACAGATAAGAAAAGACAGACAGATAAATCACAGGCAGACAGATGCTCATCACACTTGGCTGCCAGTGAAACCCTGAACCTTGTTTTAGACTGATGGAGAACAGCAGCGTCTCCATTAATGATGCAGAAAAACATGACAGTCTCTTCTTGAGATTTTTTTTAAAGTAATAAATTTCTAGACAAGTTCTGACACCCTGATTTACACCCCATAACAATTCCAACTGTTCCAGGCTATTCCCACTACAGCTGGGCACCTCTTTAACCACACCCTGGCAGCAATTCTGACCCAAGCTCTAAAAACCTGTTACAGCATTAATACCATTAAAAAACGTGTGCAGGAATTTCTTTTATTATTATTTCAAGAAGGGAGAGAGAAGGGAAGAGGGGCGGTTTTGTCCCTCGGCTGGGCTGGGAGTGTGGGAACTTCAGCAGAGAGGGAGCTTTGAGTTTCAGCCAAGTTGCAGCAACTGTGTAAAACATAATTCAGTCAAGGGAAAACTGCCCATCAAGTCAGTCCTTACAGAGATCAAGGCCTGGCTGTAGCCCTTACTGGGTGGATGAACACATGGATAACTTAAAAAGGGTATTAAAACTAAACAGGGAATCTTTAGAGGATCAAAATATGAAATGGCCTCCAGGAAAGCTTACCACTTAAATGTCGAGCAAAGGAAGTGAGAATCACCAAGTTCTACAACAACAACAAGCAAAGTTCATTCTTTTCTTCGCTGTAGAATGCAGCAAACACCAGAGAAGGGGTGGTCCACGTGAACAGAACATGACAAAACAGAAGGCTTTGAGTAAGGTTGGCAACAAATACACACAGGCTGGGAATCAGAAGAAAGAATTTCTCAAATAAATGTCCTGTAGGAGTAAGAGCTTGACTAAGTCTAAGCCAGAGCTCATTAAGCTCAAGATGAGAATGTACAAAAAGAAGTTTACAATAGGAGGGGACCAGGCCCAGTGCTCCAGGGGCTTCCTGACCATCCCACCACTTTTGCATATTGTGACCCTTTGAAAATTCCCTGTTCAACCAGCCAGGATATCTGTGGCTGGTAGAGAGGCCCAGATCCATTAAACTCCATATTCTGTGCATTGTTCTATAAACAGCCCGAGCACGATGTCCCTCAGTGCTGGAAAAGATTGAAGGATAAAGTTCATTGGACATGATGTTCTGTTGCTTTAATGGTGCCAAGGGTAAGGTAGCATTAAAAGGAGGAGGAGAGGGGAATCTTTCATCTCTGGAAAGTAATGAAGAGGCCCAAAATAAGATCAAGGTCTGACTGTAAGTGGTTCTATCAAATTATATAGGAATATAATGAGTTCTACACTATCTAATTTCCATATGCAGCTCCATAACATCTCCCCCAAAGCAAAAGTGACAGAATATTTGAACTTGGCTCAAAAGCTGTTTAATGTAAAGATTTGAGAGGAAGTAAAAGCCAAATGTGCATACTCTGTTTCGTAGGGGAAGGAAAAGAGGTTAAAAGGAGAAGAAAAAGTTGCTCAGACCCCGTACCAGGGCTGTGCTCTGGTGCTGCCCATTCCCACAGCAGATGGGCCTGGCTGCCAGAATCACATCTGCTCCTGGCTGGGTGGGCTGGGGGCTTCCAAACAGCCCCACCTGAGCCACCCCCCAAACCCAGGGAGCAGCCCCAGCCCCGGGTGGAGACGGCAGAGCAGCTCCCTGGGCCTGAGCAGGACGAGGAGCAGAGCTGCCTCCCTGTCCTGAGCAATGGACCCGCAGGCTGTGGGCTCAGTTCCCATCTTGCTCACTCCACTGTTTCTGAACGCTTTTTTTGGGACTGCTCGGCCTCAGGAAGGGAAGGCTCAGAGGGAGCTGGTTAATGGATAAATCCCTTCAGGTGCTCAGGGTGTGGAGATACTCAGGAACCACCAAGGGTGGAGGTGGCCCTGCAGAGCCGGACCTATGGTGACCCATGATGGATTCCAGAGGCCCTTTCCAGCCTCCTCCTGAGAGGGATAATGCCACAAACAGCTCCCGTGCACAGAGGGAGGATGGATTCAGGGCCTGCACGGACAGTTCCTGACACGCAGGCACTCCACTCACTGCCTGCTCAAAAGCAGAAGACCTGGAAAGCTGAAGTTGTCTGGCAAACATGGAATTGTGTCATAGGTTGTAGCTTAATAGTTTATTATCCTGCATAAATCAAGAGTGAGTGCTATCTCCATAAGAACTGGATGAAAATCATTAATAAATAATAATGAGCTGTTTCCTGAGCCTGCCATCTGGTAAGCATTTCTCCCAGCCAGCAGCTCCTGCTCCCTGCACTTCTCCAAGAAGAGAGAAGATGAACTCAGGCTCCTCTCTCTCCTCTGCCAGTCCCTGTGGGAAGTGCAGACACCGAGGATGCTGCACCCTCCCCACCCCACCTCAGCTCTCCACCTCTGCAGGTCTTCACTGCCCCTCCTGCTTGTTCTGAGCCTCCAGTTTCTTAAAAACCAGCAAACCCCAGAAGTTACTGAGCCCTGCTCTGAGAAACACGTGGGCTCCAAGATAACCAAATTAATCATTCTAACCTGTAAGTGGCTGTCATTAGTATTATTATTTTCATCATATAAATTATCTTCCAGATTAGGTCATATGCATTTTGAGCTCCTGTGGTTTCCTAGCAACTCCTCTCCCATCTCCATGCAGACACAGTGTGCCACTTGCTTTTCCTTTTTTAGCCTCCCTGCGCAGGGGTTATATTCAGTAACTGTGATCTCAGGCCCGGCCCTGGTGACCTTTAGTCTGTCACATCTGGGGGAGAAGATGCAGAAGACACCCAAAACCCACCCCCCAAAATGACATTTGCAGCAGGAGGCCAGAGAAGCCCAGTGCTCCCCTCGCCCCCCTTCTGTGCCCAGACCAGGAGCACCGAGCCCTGCAGGACAGGGGTGACAAAAACCTGCCCACATGTGGTAAAAACTGGCAGAGTTTGGAAGATCTTAAACCCTTTTTTCCTGTCAGGCTTGCTCGAAGTGCCACACCCCCACAGACCCAGGACAGGTCCCAAACACCGGGCAGAGCTGGTGTGGCTGCACAGAGACACTGTCACCCCTTCCAAAGGACTCGCTCTGCACACTGACACTCACACAAAGCCTGAACTGGGGTTTTGGGGCTGTTTCTGGTCCAATGGAGGAAACTGTCTGGAGGGCCAAACCAATTTTAGGCACCAATTTTAATTAACTTCTCTAGCTGAGTTAATCAAGATATCTACCAAATTTAATCACGATGGGGACCCGGAGCTGGGCGTGTGACGATCCCAGCCAATCCTTTGTGTAAGGAGAACAGGATTAACTTCTGTCCTGCCCCACTGACATTTTTTAAAATAACAACGTCTGTTCTAAACTACAAAAGCTGTGGGGCTTAATTATTTAGATAGCAAGTGGCCCTGTTTCAAAAGGAAAAGGGAACAGGCCTCAGAACCATCTCCAGCCCACATGGAGGATAGCTATTAATATTTGATCCCCTGCTAGCCTGGAGGCAGAGGGAATAATGTTCATTACAACAGCCTGAGACTGAATCCACTGTAACAACTGACTGAACTGAAGACGAGGATGAACCTTTCCTGCTACAGGTGAGGTCAGCTGGGCACTGGCAGTTCCTCCAGCAAAGGAGCTGATATTTTATCAAGCACAGGGAGAAATGGGAATCTTCAGTGGTGACCATCAGAGCATCCCTGGAAAAACCACCACTGCATCCAAAATCCACTCCTGATTAGGGGAGAGAGGAGATCGCAGTTAAAAGTAAGGAACAGACACACAAAGGCACATACTTGCATTTAGAAGAAACAATTTAATGGAAATGTAATTATCAGGAACAGAGGGACATTGCCATGTACCTGGAATATGAAATATCCCTCATTCCCTTATCCTGGCTCTCTCCCACAGCTCCCATTCCACAGCAGCAGTCCCCACGGATTTTGTTCCAGGTTGCAGCCTCAGGCCAGCCCTTCTCAAGCCTAGAGCAACACAGCAGTTTGGGAAATCCTCAGAAAAAGTGAGGATCTGATTTCACCCTCTCGCTGTGTCCCCAGCCTGGGTCTTGCCCCTGTCCCAGGCCACGAGCGCCTTGGCCCAGCACGGAGATCTCACTCTCACACTGATTAGGAGGCTCAGCCTTAAAATGGGACAAGGAAATCTAGGTGAGGTATAGAAAATAAAGCCAATTTCAGATGTCCCCATTTTGGGGGGTCAAAAGACGACCTATTTTTCAGACTGGTCATAGTCTGTGTCACCCAATTAAAGCTGCAAACTTCACCCTGTGCGTGTCTTTGCCTGAGAAATTGTCTGCTTGAGCACAAGGTCTTGATGTTAAACAGATATTTCGAATATTTCCAATACTGAAGGACAGAGTGGCTCACACCTGGACAGGGATAGAGCTCCTGAAATGGCTCCACTCCCTGGACCCACTGCAGATATTTGCCTCCTGCCTTTCCTCTTCCTACAGCGTTTACCCATTAGCACCTCTAATTAGAGGGGAAAATCACGAGCTCCATGTTATTTAAGGGATTATGCAGCATTTTAAACTACAGCACAATGTAATTATTTTTTAATAGCTGCAGCTATTTCATGTATTTACTTTTAATGGTGTTTGAGTCATAAATTAACAGTAGAAAAGAAAAAAGGCAAATCACTTGACAGAGAAGCAGGCAGCAATTGAAAAGAAAAACTGAAATGCTAAAAGGAATTAACGAAAATAATCAAAAAGGAAGAGGTAGGGTCTTAGTTTTCTTATTCTGGACTGCTTCTTATCACCTAGCTTGTCCCCCTGGAGATGAGTATTTTTGGACAGTGCCAGAGTTGAGGAGGTCCCGCTGCCACCGCAGGGACCCAGGGACCCCGCGAGGGCCCCGTGGCTGCAGGGAGGGCAGGGCAGGGCAGGGCAGGGCACGGGCACTGCCGGGCACGGAGCGGGCAGAGAGGGCTCTGAGGGGCCGGGAGCTGGGCGCAGGGGAGAAATGAAGGCAGCAAACACAAACTCTGAACTTCCCCCATGGCCCCTGCGCGCAGCACGGGCAGCTCGGGGCTCCCGCGCCCGCACCCCGGCCCAGGAACCAGCTCTGGGAGCAAAAAGGAGCAAAAAGGAGCAAAAAGGAGCAAAAAGGGGCAAAAAGGAGCAAAAAGGAGCATAAAGGAGCAGAAAGGAGCATAAAGCACCCCAGGCCCTGTCTCTGGGGGGCTGCTGACAGCCTGGGGCAGAGGATGTGCTCCAGGCAGCTGTGAGCCCCCTGCACACTGACACACGGACACACGGACACACGGACACACGGACACACAGCTCCTCGTCCCCTGACCACCCGTGGTGTTTCACCCCAGGCTTTCCCAGGCAGAGTGACCACCCGGGACAAACACACGGTGCTCCCAGCACTAATCCTGGCCTGTTCCCCCAGCCCTGACCCAGCCCTAACCCCGCTCTATGTCCCCAGCCCTGTCCCAGCCCTGTCCTCAGCCCTGTCCCAGCCCTAACCCCGCTCTGTGTCCCCAGCCCTGTCCCAGCCCTGTCCTCAGCCCTGTCC
>VYXC01012616.1:191362-220226 GCA_013397175.1 Platysteira castanea | reverse complement strand
CCCAGCCCTGCCCCAGCCCTACCCCGCTCTGTGTCCCCGCAGAAGGCGCGCCTGGCGCGGATCCGCGTGGCCAAGACGGGCAGCTCCAACGCTTACCTGCACAGCAAACGCAACGGGCTGCTCAACGAGGCCCTGGAGCTCACGGTGAGTGCTCAGCCCCCCTGCCCAGCCCCGGCCCCGGCCCCATTCCTGTCCCGGGCCCCCTCCCCAGCTCCCAGCTCCCTGCTCGCTGCCAGCCTGGCACGGGGGATGTGCCACCTCACACTGCCCGGCTGGGTGCCAGGGAAAAGCTTCCTTGAGCTCCTCCTTGAGCTCGGGAAGGATGTGGCTCTCCAGCAAGGAGCAGGTTCCCAGCTCGCTCTGATCCCTGGGAGTGACGGAGCTGTTGGAGCTGGACTGATTTACACAGCCCACACTATAAATACCCACTGCCTTCCATTTATTTTTTAAGAGTCTAATATGTACTATCTGATCATCTCCAACAGGACAGGAAAATATTCCCCAGCTCCTGTCTCAGGCAGCCTGGTGGTGGGTTTATTTTTAAAGGCCTCCGGAGGCCTCTGGCTGCTCAGGAGGAGGAAAGTTTTAAATGCTCAGATTGCTCAGCAGAACCAGCAAACACGAGAGGAGGTTATTACATTAAGCCTGATCAACACCAGAGCAGGTATTAGCACATTTCATGGATTTCATTTCAAATAAATCAGCCTTTCATGCACGTGGGGAGCAAAGAGAGAGATGAGGAATGTTTGGTTGAGCCCCAGAGCTGCCTGGAACTCATTTGTGCATCCTCACTTGGGATCTAATCCTCCGTATCACTCTCCCTGGGACTCAGCCCTGCCTCTGTGCCCAGAGAGGAGCAGCAGAGCTGGCGAAGGATCTGGAGAATAAGTTCTCTGAGGAGCTGGGGGGCTTTTCCAACCACAATGGTTCTGTAAAATCCGAGCTGAAAATCCCTCCCAAGCCCTGTCAAAGCTGCTCCCCGGGCCGTGAGCCCACTCCTGCCCCGAGTCTGGTTCTGGCCTGGTTCTGCCCATGGGATGGGCTCAGCTCAGCCCCAGACAGACCCAGCTGGGCCTCTGCAGCTGGGGAGTCTCTGAAGGGCTGTGCAGGAGCACCTCACACCAGGCACAGGTTTGGAAGGTGGGGGGCCCAGAGCAGTTCTGTTTTCCCTTCCAAAACCAGCTGGATCCCTCTGACTGCACATCCAGTGTTGTCTCCTGCTCTGCAAATGGCAGCCACGCTCCGAAATCTGTCCCTGGGCCATGTGTCAGTGCCGAGCAGGGCAGGAGGAGCTGCTGAATCCACTGAAGGCCCTGGCTGGTCACACCTGTCCCAGAGCTCTGTCCCCACACAGGAGAGCCTCAGGACTGTGAAGTCAGCTCTGCTGGGATTCTGCTATTTCATTACCCAGAGAACATGCAAAAATTTGACTGAAAATTTAAAATTTCATTTTAAACTTTAGGTTCCTGGTCTTTAAAAACTGCCGGGAGAGCTTAGCAGGATCACTCAGTTTGCACCTGATCTTCCAGCCTGTCATCCCAACAAGGATCTCCTCACTTCTCCTGTCAACCAAAACTCCCTGCCAAGACCACTCAGGGAGGAGCAGCTGACACACCAATGCTCAAGTCCAAAATACACGAGGCTGAGGGAAATATTTGGCTGAATGGGTTCATTTTTTGGCACCTGCCCAAAAATAAGTGGGAAAAGGATCATTTTGGCTACAAAGCTAGTGTAGACACAGGAAGGAAAACAAACATTTCTAAAGAGGTTATAGAGGATTTTTTTTTACCCATTAATAGCTAAATTTAGATCTATAGGAGCTCCTACAGCAGGTTTTCACAAGGTTTTCTGGCTGTAACTTCCTTCCTGGTGGGCTCATAGCTCTAAATTACAGAATCCCAGAAGGATTTGGGCCAGAATCAAGACCCAACATGTCTCTCCATCCCCAGGTAGTGGCACTAATTAATTACTGAACTGCAGAGCATTCTTCCCTGCAGGTGTACATGACCAATTTAACTCCACAAGGCAAGATTTTATGTCCTTTTATTTCATGGCAGAACCACAAACTCAAAGAGTACAGAATGTGAATGACAGCACAGTCTAGACAGCCAAATTTTTTAAGCTGTAAAAACATAAAGGAACACGACTTGCGTAGCTGCTCTAACAGGCACCAAAATATTATCTCCATACTGTGCATATTTGTCAGTCAGATTAGTGCCAAACTGCTTCCCTGCTCAGGTGCCAGGCCTGTTCTGAGCCCTTGCCCAGGATCTGGGTGAGCAGGGCTGGGCTGCCCACGGCCCGGCTGCCCCAGGGCTGCTCTGTCCCCACAGAAATTCCACCTGCAATTACTCCAGGGCCGTGAGCGGGCACTGTCCCTGCCATCCCCAGTGCCCCCCCAGCTCGGGGCTCACTGGGGATGGGGTGGCACTGGGAGGGGGCACCACGGCCCCAGGCCCTGCCCCGGCTCTGCAGCCAAACCAATAAATTGGGAATCCAGGGCTGCTCAGGGCTCCGGGGCAGTGTCAGAGTGTCCTTTCAGGGGACAGAAGGAGCACCCTGACCCCATCTCCCGAGGGAACAGCACGTCTGCAGCCCGGAGCCCCCACCAGAGTGAGGAAAAGGAGAAGAAGAGGATTCATCCAAGGACAGCAGCAGGAAGAAGATCTGCTTCCAGCAAGAGTGCAGGCTCGTGCTTCGCAAACGTGGATTTGTGGCATTTGCCATCCAGACACAAAGTACTCAGACTGTTTTCCTCTCATTTAGAGATTTTTTTAGTGGGCTTTATGTCAGAAGTGCTCAAGGGATGGTGAGCTCCTTCCCATGGCAGCAGCCTCCATATCCTCTTAGCACTAATCTCCTTGTACAGCAGCTGAAATTCCCCCTTAGCTGCAGAGCCAGGAGGTGAATATCCCGGAGCAGGAGGGTCTGGTGCCTCTCCACCAGCCCAGATGAGCACTGGGCCTGTTCCCAGCCCCTGAGCCGGGTCACCAGGGCCCAGCGGTGGAGCACTGAAACAGGGGTAACGTGGAAGGATTCTGGATTTCAGAGCTGACACCACAGTGTGCTGCAGCCTCCCCCCAGGCAACCAGCAGTTCACTGAATGTCTTCCAAGAGCAAACTGAATGGTAACTGGCACCAAATCTTTGGCATCCCTGCTCAAAGAGCAAAGCTCTCCTTCCCCCAGCAGCTCTTCCACTGCAGCCAAACTCTTCTGCTGAAAACACAGATTTTGTTTGCCTGCAGTAACACAGGAACCACTGATGCAACCTCCGTCAGTTCCCTTTCCTCAGCACCACCCCAAAATGCCAAAATGCCAAAATGCCAGCTGTCTGGGACACTGGCACTGGCCCTGGCCCAGGGCAGCACCTCCTGCAGATCTCATGCTGAATTTCCACCTGGGATGGCCTCGGGGGTTTCCTGCCCTTTGCTTCTGGAAACACTGAGCTGACTGAAAAAACCCCGAAGGAGGAGAAGGTGCAAGTCCTGCTCCCTGATGCTCCAGGTTGTTCCTGGCACTGCCAGCCCTGAGCCCTTTCCCCCAGCGCCCAGCCGGGTGGGGAGGGCAGAGGCAGAACCGGGGCTGTGCTGCCAACACTCAGCCCCTGGCTGGGGGCTCCTGCCGGAGCTGTGGCAGCTCTGTCTTGGCTCTCAGACCCTGTCAGAGTTCCTCTCAGGCAAATCCTCATAAAAAGATACTGTTGGCAATAAGTGCTCTTCCTCTCTCTTTCCCCAGTGTTTTAGTGCAGCATCATCTCTGCTTTAGGGCTTCCAAGGGCCTCCATGGGAAATATTCCAGCCCAGACTTCACTGGAGTCAGCCATCTCAGCAGGAACCCACAGGACCTGCTGGATGTGCCACCTCACCAGGAGGATTGTTAATGAGAAAAATGGAACTGATTTTTTTTTTTTAGGCCACTTCTAAAAATACGTCTGGGAATGTTCATCCTCCAAAACAACAGCAACAAAAAATCCATAACCTGCCTAAGACGCATTCCCACAGGAATCTATTAATTCTGTGTACAGGAAGTCAGCTTCCATAATGTCCCACTTGAGCTGTGTTTTGGCACCTGTCAGAGACAGAGTTATTCCTTCACTTAAGGATCACAGCAGCAGCCTGGGAATGGCATCCCGAGCAGGCACTCGCAGGGAAGCAGTGGCACAGGGCTGCATTTAAATGCAATGCTTCAACCACAGCTGAATTTGATCCCCCTGAGAGCAACAAGCGATGTCTTGGCACGGAGCTCTGCCACCCATTTTCTCCCCCGAGCAGTCAGACCCTGCTGCTCTGTGTCTGAGCAGCGGTTCAAGCCACGCACATCCATTTCTGACTTTCAGATTCAGGCCTTACACCAGGCCCCCCTCCCTCCTGAGCACGGGGACACATCTTACAGCACCTCACTGCTGCTCTAGTGCCCATCACTGTCTGTGAGAGTGCTCATCCTCAAAGGCACACCACGGATTAATGTGTCCTGGAATCGCAGGCAGTTTCGAGACCAGAAACCTAAACAGCAGTGAGAGAATACCCTTACAGCCCAGATGCTCACTGTGCCCTGCTCTCGTGGGCTCGGGAGCTCGGGGCAGTGGCACACGAGTGCCAAGGGCAGCAGTGCCCAGGCTGGGCACAGCCAGGGACCCGAGGCAGCTCTGCTTTGCTGGCACAGACTCGAGGTCAGGGGACGTCTGCTGGTGTTCAAAGGTCCCGGCAAGCTTGGAAGTCTTAATGTGTTTTGGAAAAGTACAGCAGCACAGATTCTTTTTTCCCTTTGCCTTCTGGTTCCTGAGTTGACATCGTAGGTCAGCAGCACCTCCCGTATTTCCTTGGTAGCTGCAGAACACCCAGAAACACACAGGGTTTGAATCAGAGCTGAGTCCCCCTGAGTGGACAAGCGAAATCACTAAGAAAAAAATTGAGGAAACCTCCTAAGAGTGAGGAGAAAAACCGGAGAGCTGGCAAGACTGAAATTGTTATCCTTACCCCCGTGGAAGCTCCTGCTGGTGCTGCTGCTTCTGTTTGTTTTCATGGTTTTACACCTGCTTTGGGTTTTGTTCCCCTCCTCTTTTTGTGGCTGTGCAGGGATCCACCGAAGAGGAACAGCACATGACTAAAGGCACCTCCTTAATCGAAAGCCAACACCACCATCTGCTGCACTGCCTGGAAAAAACAACCGTAAGTACCCACACCACCTTCCAGGAGCAGCTGGCACCCGGGGTGCTCCGAGGTGACCCCTGCACGCTGCCTCCGAGGGTGGCACTCGTTCTGGGCTCCCGGGAACGCTCTGCAATCGGTTAAATGCACTTCCGTTTCATTGTCTTTAAAATAATAGCAGTAACTCCTGTGCAGAGGGATAAAGATGGGATTATCTGCCACCCCTCAGTCCCCCACGCCTGCACAGAGCCAGCAGCAGCTTCTCAGTCCGGTTCATCTGAACACAAAGGAGTTTTCAGCAGGGGTTAGGGAGATCCTAGAGAGAAGGAGTTTCATTTCTGCAGTGCTCCTGGAAGAGAACCAAAGTGGGTTTCCCTTGTGCTGTCAGTCACACATCTCACACCCACCCCTGCTGCTCAGTGCTCAGGGACAGCTCTGCTGCCTCGGGAGGAAGATGCTGCTGGCGACTCCAAACCACAGCCTGGTCACCAGTGCCCACAGGCTGGGGAAAAATAACCTTTAGCCCCGGAGATGGCTCGGAGAAGATGAACTCTGCTCAAGGGTTAAGAGGTTGCACACATCTTTCCTCATCTCTGTCTGGCTGCCAGGGCAGGTGATTTATCCCAAAGCCACTCAGGCAGCTGGTACAGCAGGACACTTCTGTTTGCACCCTGCAAGGTGCTGGGAGCCAGAGCTCTGTTTTTCATTACTGCCTGATTGTGTATGCAGGAGTCTTTGGGAACATTTCAGATATTTATTTGATACATATGTTTTGCTTCCAGGTTTATAGAAAAGGTTCTGCAGTAAAGGAACACATTATCTATACCATGATTCATTCTAGAGAGAATGAAGGGAGGTCAACACTTGAAATATTCATGCATTTTCTATCTGCATCCACCATCAAATGTACTTTTGATTTCTGACTTGCAAGGGTTTCTTTTAGACAAATCACCTTCACTTCCATAGTTTGGCTTATGCTGGAACAGCACCACTTAGGCCTCAGAGATACACTGGAAGAAGCTGAGTAATTAATTACAGTGACCTGAGCCCAACGAGCTCTAAAGGTCAGCGAGCCAAGGGCAGTGCACTGATTCTTCCTGTATCAATGACTACTGAACTTGTTTACACAACTCATCTCGCCTTTATTCAGTGTTACATTACCAGCAGATATTTCACAACCTGACTCTTCAGTTTAAAACTTTCTGCCTAAAACCTCCAGTACTATCCACAGAAACACTTCCATTTGAACACTTGACCAAACTGGCTGAAGCAAACCAGAGCAGACAGCCCTGCCTGCAGATCTGCCCCTGCTCTTACAGAGGCTGTCCGGGGGCAGGTGGACATCTCGGGGGCTGCAGGAGCTGCTCCATCGCTCGTGGGCTGAGGGGACGTGGCCAAAGTGTGCCCTGATCTGTGGTGTGGTGCCCCAATTCCTGGGTGTGGTGCCCTGGCTGTGTCAGCCCCCCACACTAACAGAGCTGCTCCAGCTCACAGACCTGCCCAACGCGTCTCAGGGACTGAAAATGCTCCAAACGTTCCTCTTTTTCAGCAAAGAATGGCAATAACAGTGATACCTGAACTTTGATTAAAGCTCAGAAGGAGAATCTGCACAATGGGTTTTTCCCCCGTGTTTTTCAGCCAGTTATTAATGGTGTAGCCCCAAATCAGCAGGTGTGGGTTCTGGTCTGGAATTATCAGGCCAGAAAGTTCGATGGGGTTGTGTGGAGATCCTCTACCTCACCATGTAATCTATTAAAACACCATGCAACAGAAAATTTAAATTGTAGTAAAAGCATTTTTAAACACTGAAGAGTCATTTTGTGAGCGAGTTGCGGGAATGGAATGAGGAATGTACCATGGTTGCAAACTTGTTTCAATGGGCAACTCACCTTTCCTGAAACGAGGCACAGCATTCTCAGAGTACATTGTTTATTGACCTGGTCCCTGGGTTGTCACTGGCACACACTTCCAGCTGAGTGGCTGTGAAAGGCTCACAAATCTGCTGTGTCAGATGGCAAAGTGACCCTGAAGTGCTTGCAGCCGCCACAACAGAGATTACTTTGTCATAGTCCCACAGCAGATGGAGTTTGGTCAAACAAAAGGAGGTTTTCCCCTCTCATTCCAACTCCCAGATTGAGCCTGGACATTCTCATGCTGTATTTTCTCCAAGTGCTGAGTGCCTTGAACCCAGTCCTTCAACCCAAACCCTTCTTCTGTGTTTTCACAGAGTTTGATCAAACCCCACAGCCCACTGGCGACACAGCAGCAGAACAATCCCAATCTGTGATTTGTGACTCAGCAGCTGAAACTTTGTTTGCCTTTGCCTTTGGCTCTCGAAAGATCAAAGTAACAAAGTTGTTATGGATTTTGTTCTGTTTCCACGAACAAAACACTCAAAGGCTGAATTGCCAGAAGGGTTCTGGTGCGGGGGTTTGACAAAAGGTTCTGTTGCCCATTCAAACTTGAGCTGGAATGCTGAGGCGAGAGATGCGGTGCTGGGACTAAACTTCCGAATGCTGGAATGGACAATGAATTGTGTTTTTATCTTCTGTTGGCATGTTGTCCCGTAGGGATTGTCCTATCTTGTGGATGATCCCCTGTTATCTGTACGAACTTCCACCATCAAGGTATTTCCTTTTCAATTCGATCTGTTTTCTGTGTGGTCTCTGTGACATGTCTGGGCAGTGTTTGCTTACTTCTCCTCCTGGCCTTGTCCTGGGCAGTTTGTGCACGTGGCTCCCTTTGGCTTCCCGGTGCTCTTGTTCCCTGTGAGTTGTCACTTGTTCCAGTGGAATCTGATTGATGGCTGCCTTCAGCATGGTTGCTTTTGTTTCCCATCTTTTCTGAAGCCGACAGGGACTGGATGAAGTCTGTTCACTCCACCTGGGTGTTCATATCCACATGTAGGAGTTCTTTCTTTCAGGATTTCTTGTTCCTTAGCACAAAAACTCTTTACAGATTCAGCTTTCTGAATTTCCTTCCCCCTGAACACTTTTCCCTCTGCACTGCCACGTTTGTTCCTCCCAGCTCGTGCACTGCACGGATGCTTTGAACCCGAGAGCCAATGCAAGCATTAAGTGCTATGGCCAGGTGCTCATCCAGAGAAAATACAGCCCTGGTCCCAGGCATAAAGGAAAAGGAGCATGAACTCCTTTTGGGTTTCAGAACCACGTGGCATTCCAGACTTCTTGAGGCCTTTCTGGAATCCAAACAAAAAATGAACAGGAGTTCAAACCCTGTGGATTTGAACCCAACAGATTGACAGCCCCAGACTGTGTGAGCAAGGCAGCAGCGACACCCTCGTGCTTTTGTCCCTGCAACAGCTCCTCCTGTTTCCCTGTGGACACAGGAGAGCAAAACCTTCCGCAGTCGCAGTGAGGGCAGAGTAAATTCTTTCTAAGATCTGCCCGGTGCAGCCCTTGGCAGGCGCAGGGGCAGAGAGCATCTCCCCCAGCGCAGGGGCTGACGCCCCGGCCCAGGCCGCGGTGTCCCCTGCCAGGCGGCGACAGCTCCGCTTCTCCCCTGCCAGAACCACGAGTTCATCGACGAGCAGCTGTTCGAGCAGAACTGCATGGAGAGCTCGATGCAGAACTACCCCTCGTCGCGGAGCCCCTCGCTGTCCAGCCACCCCGGGCTGACCACGTCGTGCTGCTCGCGGCGCAGCAAGAAGAGCACGCACCTGCCCAACTCCAGCGTGCCGGCCACGCGCCTGCGGAGCATGCAGGAGCTCAGCACCATCCACATCCAGTGCAGCGAGCAGCCCTCCCTCACCACCAGGTACCAGGGCTCGGCGGGGCTGGGGCAGCATCCCCGGGTCCCTCCCGGTGCTGACCCAGAGGAAGCTGCTCCTGGCTGTCCTGGGAAGAACCAGACTGCAGCCAGACTCCAGGGCGGCTTGGAGGTGGATATTGGGAAAGGTTCTTCCCCCAGAGGGTGGTGGGGCACGGACAGGCTCCCTGGGGAATGGGCACGTTGGCAAAGCCAAGGGGCCAGCAGAGTGTGCCAGCCAAAGCTGCTGGAGAGCTGACGTGGTCCCCCCGGAATGCTCCACTGATTTCCGTTGTCCAAAAGTCTAAATTGCCACTCTAAGCATCACTGGGAAACAATTAAGAGGAATTTCACAATGGTGTCTTAGAACCTGTGACCTAAAAAGCCATAAAGGACACAGGTGAAGTGTCCCTTAATAGAAAATGTCTAAAATTTCATTTTATACACAAATTGCTGATAAAGAATCATTTATTCACCATATAATTCCTGCAAATATTAAATTACTTTATAAATCCCCTCAGCCCATTAGGGTTTTTGTGCACCAGGGCTGGTTTTGAATGTCCCATTCCTCTTCTCCTCACTCCTATCAAAGGGATGTAGAAACTGAAACAAAGCTGCCTCTAGGGCAGCAAGAGATTACTTTGTGCCAGAGGGGCATTTCAGAGCATGAATTATGAATGAAGAAGTACCAAACAAGTCTCCAGCTATTTCAGTTTCAGTATGACAATATTTTAAACCAGCACCTGAAGCAGTAATTCACGGGAATGTCAACTGTTCTGGGTGCTAAATCAGACACTGGTGATATTTTAAATGTCAACACTTATTTCACTTGCTTACCAAAGTGTGCGAGGATGGAGAGAGAACAAAAGCTTTTCAGTTGTTTTTCATGTGGAGTGCAACCAGCTGGGTGTCCTGGTTGCCACTGGCAGAAGCACCCAGTGCCTGAGGCTGCCCCTCTCTCAGGCTGTGCCCGAGGCACCCGGGGAGCGGAGCGGGTTCTGTTCCCGGTTTGAGAGATCAGAAACCGTCCTCTGGTGAGTCACTCCGAGATAACAACAGCAACAGCTTCCCAACCGGGAGCTTTACATTTTGAAAGGACAGGCCTTGTGTTGAAAATGAACATGTTGGGCTGGTAATAGCAGACTCCTGTAGCTGTGCAGATGCACAGAAATAAACCTATCATTTTCCCTCTGTAATTAATTATAGGATGCAATTGATGCAGATCTAATAAGAATGCTCCCAGCTGTCAGATCCTTGAAACTACTGCAGAGAGAAATAAAATAGAAAAGATCAAGGGACAGTGAATATGAAAGAGGTATTTGAAATGCAAGAAAGACAACATCTTCCTCAGAAAGAACTACCTGTGCTCTGAAAAGATGCCGTACACAGGACGGTGTATTTAGATGTCCCTTTAAATAAACTAGAATTATGCAAGAAGGAAATGGAAACAGAACAATTTGCCCTGTGAAAAGCTGTATCCTAACCAGGGGGAACATTACCCAAGCTTGGTGTAATCTGTATAGACATAAATGGTGCCTTGCAGGAACGGGGGGAGTTTAAGTGGAGTCTCTGAATATTTCAGCTGAATAAGATCCTGATTAAGAACCACAACCATTCCCATCCTTTCTACTACCTCATTTTGAGAAACAAGCCAAGCACTAAATTTGTTTTCTAGTCGTTCCAGCCTCAACATGAAATCAGACGACGGGCTGAGGCCGAACTGCAAAGCCGCCCAGATCACCACAGCCATCATCAGCATCCCCACGCCGCCGGCGCTGACGCCCGAGGGCGAGAGCAGACCCGGCCCGGGCAGCCCCGGCCACGCCACGAACATTCCCAGCTCGGCCCCCACCAACATCGTCAAGGTCTCGGCCTTGTGAGCCGGAGGGGCCCGGAGCCCCTCTGCCCCCGCTGCCCCCGGAGCCCGGGCCGGGAGCGAGGGGCCCGGGCGGCCCCGGACACGGAGCGGGGCGGGGGCGGCGGGGCCGGACCGGGCTGGACGGGGAAGGGACAGCGGGGACAGCGAGCTGTGCCCGGCACGGGGCAGGACCGGGCTGGACGGGGAAGGGACAGCGAGCTGTGCCCGGCACGGGGCTGGACCGGGCTGGACGGGGAAGGGACAGCGGGGACAGCGAGCTGTGCCCGGCACGGGGCTGGACCGGGCTGGACGGGGAAGGGACAGCGAGCTGTGCCCGGCACGGGGCTGGACCGGGCTGGACGGGGAAGGGACAGCGGGAGGACCGCGGGGACAGCGAGCTGTGCCCGGCACGGGGCAGGACCGGGCCGGACGGGGAAGGACCGAGAGGAGAAGGAGCTGAGCCCGGCACGGGGCAGGAGGCACCTGCGGAGGCTGGAGGAAGGAATCCTCATGGCAGGCAGAGTCACCGAAGCGAACGGAAATATAACACTGTGTATCGCAGCACCTTTTTAAAGGTTTTTAATGGATAATATTTATTCATGAGGAAATGACTGAAAAGGTGAAAAACAATGGATTTTGTGATTTTTTTTTTTTTTTCCTTCATGGAAGCAGAACTTTAAAACCAACCAAAATTTCACTCTTTTTTTTTTCTTTTATAGGAAAAGATTTAGACTAAAGAAGCCACCTGTCACAGCAGTCCCCTCCATGGCTGTGTGTGTGTGAGTGTGCAGGGCCCCTGACCTCCAGGCAGGGCCTTGCCAGGGTGGGTGCCCAGCAGGGCCCAGGTGTGCCATGCCCTGCGCACACCCACACACACACACCTCCCTCCCCGGGCACCACCCCCCTTTAGACTGTTTTGTATCCGCCTTTTAAGTCAATACAGTGCAATTGCAAACAGTGTGTTTGTCTGCTAATTATTGTCTGTGGAAACATATTTGTGGAGAAAAGCAAAAACAACAACAAAAAAAAAAGAGACAGGCTTTAGTAGAGTTTTAGTCCCACCTGGGTATCTGCTTTCTATTTTTGTTATCACTTACTTGTAAGAGTGTGACTAGACTACAGTTCTGTATTTTTAAAAAGGAAAAAAAAAAGGTAGGATTCTTTTTTAATACTGTGCACACAAATGGCAAAGAATGAAAGCACTGAACTCAACTGCATCAAGCGTTCATGAGTCTAACAGAGGTTCCTTGTAATGTATGCCCATGATTTTTAAGTTTTGGTTTCTATATGGAAATTTCTTTGCTAGCACTGGACGTATAACCCATTGTAAATAGTAGCCAAATAATGTCTGGATTTATACTTGATAACAATTAACCCCAGAGCCAAATATCTTGCATGGACAGAGAGGTATTTGGCTTTTTCACAGTCTTAGGGCTCCAGTTGTCCCATCCATGGCTTCTGGGCTGCATTGATTTTGGGGATAGACAAGGTCAGCAATTTCAGTACTCCAGTCCCAGCACAGGATCTGCTTGAGAAGGGGGAGCAGTACTGGAGTTTGGGAAACATTTAACGTGTGGTACAGACAGCGTTTTCTCTTCACAGTTCTACACTTGGTTTGGGCAAAGTCTCATCATGAACTAACAGATAACCAAAAACTGCAGAACACTGTGTGGTACTGCCAGGTACCTCATGCTGGGACTGAGCCGTGCTCAGCCCTGGCGCCTCGTCCTGACACCTTTCTAGGAGTGATTCACCGTGAGGAAATTCCCGGACCTGACTCAAAACTGATTCCCCCCTGCCTGGGGGAGCCTTTTCCTGCCATTCCGCCTTCCTGGAGCCCCCTTTTACAGGGGGATCCCTGAGGGGCAGAGTGAGGAACATCCCCCACCTCCCCACTGTCCCACCCTGTCTGGCTGGTCCCTGGGGTCACGCACAAACCTCTCCAAGGCCAGTGCACTGCCCCCCAGCAGCCTGGAGGGAGCAGGGGAAGGCACCCCTGTCCTGTTCTGAGCAGCGATTTTACCAACAGCAGAGTTACAGGAACGGCTCAAAGCGTGTTTGAGGCTGACTCAGCCAAGGGATGGTGTTTTTTTACCATTTGCCATAACCTCCCCTGATGCAGTGTTTATATGCACATACACACACATGTAACTAATTACAGACTCGTACACGTATGGATAATTAACGCTGACTTGCTGGCACCCTGCTTTGGCAGCGCTCCTGCTGCGAGTGAGCGATGGCTGATGCATTTACTCAATTCCCTCCCTAGAACCCCACAACATCCTAGGAACTGTGGGGCTATGGCTGAGCCTCCAGTAGCTGCACCAGCTTCTAGCCATTTATCCCAGTGCTGTAATATGTTACCCAAAACTATGTTTAGTCCTGTTTTAAAAGATTAAAATGCTCTGCCTTTTGCTGCTTCCTGTAGGAGGTTATACTGCAGTTAATCTGACCATTACTGAGTTTTTTTCTTGATCTTTTAATTTAATTTTTGCTTTAATTTCATTAACTCTCATCATCTGAGCACCCCTGCCCTTCTAGATCAGAGGCCTTGCTCTCCACCACTTGCCACCCTTGCACCTCATCTCCACTGGCACAGAGTGAGGGTGAAATGCCCCCGTGCTGATGGGACAGGGATAAAAATTACAGAGTCAGGGATTCCACATGGATTCTTGGTGCTGCCTTTCTCATTCCTGATTCAGTGTGGAGTGGCGAGCAGGGCACTTCACATCTCTGTATCTGTGAACAGCCACCACGGCAGCCCTCGTCCAAAGCACCACTGGGGCTTTTAATTGCTGTCAATCAAACTTTTTGGAAAAGAGAATATAACATTCAGTTTTAAGAGATTTTTAAAAAGGAGGAAAGCCAGTTCCAGGAGTTTCTGGCTGGCTGCTTGGGCTCTGATTGCCAAGGCAGCCACGGCCTCTGTTCTCTTCCCAAAAAGCAGGAACTTTACCCTCGCTGGGGAACCACGGCTTGTGCCTCTGCCATGAGCTGGGCAGGGGCTGCCCCACGCTGTCAGCTCCTCAGCACAGGCTCGCAGAGGATAAAAACACACAAAATTAAGGAAGTCTGAGCCTAGAGGAACAGGGCTAAAAGTATTTTTAATGGAGGCATCAGCTCCCTTTACCCTCTGCAGGGTAAAGCTTCGAAAGCTCCTGGGGCTGCGCTGTGGGAGCCCTGGGAGCCCCAGGAGGGCACTGAGCACCCACGGGAGCTGCAGGGACAGGGACCCCTCCCTGCAGGGCTGCCAGGGAGCACAGGGCACCCCGGGCACGGACACGGGGTAAGGGGCAGTGCCCCTGCAGCAGAGCAGGAGCAGCCCCCGGGCCCTGCCCGAGGGGAGGCACCGCAGCTGCCCCAGCTCCAGAACCCCCCAGCAGGGCCAGAGGCCACGCCACTCCTGAGGATTCCCGAGGCAGAACTTCCCCTGAAGGACGTGGGTCAGTGCTCCCAGTGCTCCCAGTGCTGCCCTGCCTGCCCAGCACCCCTGTTCTGCCCCAGGCACCCCCGGACCCAGCCCAGAACCAGCACCGGCCCTGCCCTCGCCAGGAACAGCTCCAGGAGCAGGGCCAGGCTCGGGAACGGCCCCGAGAGCCCGGCAGAGCCCCAGCCCTTCAGCTCAGAGCCTTCCCCTCCTCTCATTCCTTACGACTTTTTATAGTTTTAGAAAAGTTCCTTTAAAAAAGAGATAAAAATGGATTCTTTGCACACAAAGCAAGTGGAAGGGCATTATTTTTTCAGACTTTCCTAAAGCAATATCAAAAATATCAAAGTAGCTTTGACCTGCAAACCTAATTCTGCTTTTAAAGTTAGGTGAATAAAACATTTTTTCCACATGATTCACCTATCCACTGTATCTCGAATTAATTTTTTGTTTTAAAATACTTATTTTTCTCCAACACCTGGAGCCAACTGCAGTAGATCCATGGGTTTAAAGCCCAAGTTTTTAGGCTTTGGATCTGCCAAAAACGCTGTCCATGGTGGTTTTCTCTGAAACTGTAAGAGCAAAGGGGAGGCAGTGAACATCAGGAGCTGAGCCTCAGCAGCCTGGGTTCTGCTCCTGATCTCCTGAGCAGTCACCAAGTGACCTCGAAGAGTCATTTCACCTCTGCCAGCTCCACAGCCTGCAGAGCAATGAGCACCTCCTCTTGCACTGGGTGGAGCTCAGTTCATGACACCCCAAAATCCCACAGGGAATTCTGGAGACAGAGTGCCAGAACTGCTACTTCTGTTCAGGGAGCAAAACCTGTGCCAGGAAGGCTTCAGGTGGAACAAAAGACCAGGTGAGAAAGAGCTTGTGAAAATCCCTCCTCCTGTTCTCAGTCAGGTCTGTTCCTCTGTGTGTATCCGTGTGTCCCTTCCCACTTTGGGTTAAACCAGTGCTATTCCAGAGCCTCGTCCCAACCACACCCAAAGCTCTTCCCCACTGCTCAACCACGACTGGGAGCTCCCAGGGGCTCCTCGGACCAACCCAGTCTCTGAAAATGGTGTGATGGTCTATTTTTGATAAACCAGTATGGCATTCCAATGCAATGGTGTTTTCTTTAGGAGTTCTGTGTTACAAGAAGCTCTCAACTTTATTATTTTCTATTTTCGTACTTTAAATGGGCTTTGCTTTACAAACATCAGAGGACAGATACGAAATGTACTGGACACAACTGCAGGTAGCTTCATTTGAGAACAACTTTCTAGAAGAACCAAGTTTCCTGTTGTCTTCTTTTGGAATTGTAGTGCATATGTTGAAACTTGTATATCATTTACAGTATTGAGTCTTGTGCCACTGCTGTACCTGATGTATCCAATCCGGATTAAACAGACTATGTGCCACAAATACCAACAGGATGCTGTAATTTCTTCTAAAAACCTTCTGGGAGGTTCTTTTGGAGAACTTTGGGTGTTGACCAAGGCCACTCGAGTTGCATTTAAATACCAATTAACTCTTCCCCAAGCAATCATTAATGGAATCAGCGGGGTGCCACAGGACAGCAATAACGCAGATCCTGAAGTGCATCTCTCACTGTGTCCTCTTGTGAATGTTAGGAGTTGCAAAAAATTCATCTTGGAAACAAAATTGAGCTGTCTTGGCCTTTTCCAACTACGCAGCCAAAGGGGAACTCCCTCCCTGGAGTCATTTGTGACACAAAGGGAGTAAGGCAGGAACAAAGCACAGAAAGAAAAACTTTCAAAATCAGCACAGAGGCAACCTGGGGTCAGCGCCCTGAGCCAGCCAGCACTCCCATCTTTTCCTGCCCCAGGACAGCTCTGTACAAGCCAAATAGGAAATATCAATTAGTTTTAGCACTAATAGGTAATTCCATTCCTAATTAAAGCTTTCCTGTAAGTGTGGGAAGTCTGATATTGTTGCACCCATAGGGACAGACCAATTATGATTGCTGCACATTTTCTACATAATTAAATCCTCTACCACACAGCTTGCTGCACACCTTGCTATAGAAATGTTATTTATACAGAGTTAATTAACTGGATTTAAATTAGCAACACAGGCATTGAGATGCTCGTTTCACTCTGCCACTTCACTGGGATATAATCAGTGCCTGGTGTTTACCAAGAGAAGGAGGGAAAATGGGATGATCACCAACTTTGAACAGACCCTGGAGTCTCAGGGAATTCAGCTTCACCCAGCAGTCACAAGGAAGGCAAGGCAAGAGGGAGGTGAGGCCCTGGCCCAGGGTGCCCAGAGCAGCTGTGGCTGCCCCTGGATCCCTGGCAGTGCCCAAGGCCAGGCTGGACAGAGTTTGGAGCAGCCTGGGACAGTGGGAGGTGTCCCTGCCCAGGGCAGGGGGTGGAGCAAGATGAGCTTTAAGGTCCCTTTCCACCCAAACCAGTCTGGGATTCGATGAGATACAACTGAGATTGCTTTGTATTTTCTCCTTTATGACATTTTAACGTGGACTGGCTGCCTTTTATCATCCTTTGTTTACTTTGGATTGAAAAGATTCCAACTGAGCATCCAGCTCTTTCTTTTCCTTTTATTAACAAATTGCAACACCGCCACTGTGTAAAACATTCACCAGACACAGCTGCTTATAAAAAGACCCCATTTTTCTTCAGTCTCAAACAACGTCTGTCCCTTGTCAGTGTCCTTTGGGCAGCACTGCTGTCACAGACCCTGTCCACTCTGGTCCCAACCAGCAGCATCAGGACATCAATCCCCACCTTTGAGCAGCTCCTGGAGATAGACTGAGTTGACCTGGTAGGCATTGACCCAGCTGAAGTGCCAGTAGCTCCTGCTGTAGTGGGACACTGCTGCGTAGTAGCTCTGCCAGGCGTCGCAGTAACATTTCCAGTGGTCCTCGTAACTCCAGCCCTCTCCCGGAGCACCATCCCAGGAGCTGCAGCTCTGCTCCTCTTCTGTTCTCCTCGTGGAGGGACTGGAGAATTGATGGTTGTGGCTTTTCTTGTGTTTAGCTTTTTGCTTCAGGACTTTCTTTTTCACTTCATTTTGCCTTGGGAGGTGGGATCGCCCCCGAGGCTGCTCTGGTGTGGGACAGGAACCTGCAGGGCCCCGCCGGGCCGGGGGCACAGCAGCTCGGCCCCGTGTGTCTGCAGGGGCCCCACAGCACGAGCTACTGGCCCTGCTCTCACGGGAATCCCTGGAGCTGTCTGAGCCATCAGTGTCAGCAGACACGTCCCCGTTTGCTGCCGGCTCTGGGTAATGCTCCATCTCCTCCCACTCCACATCCCCATTTCTGGGCAGCTCACGCTGCTCTCCTGGGCCTGAGTAAATTCTTAACATCTCCACCTCTCTCTCTGACCCTTGTTTAATGAAATACTCATAGTCTTCAACGAAATCTGAGAAGCTCCAGGGACTGGTGAGTTGGTTTTTGAAAGAAGACAAGCATGGAATTTTGGGAAGATTTTGTTTTAAGGCCTCCTCATCCTCAGCCTGAGTGCTGTGCTGTCCATCCGTCCTGGAGATGGGTTGGACTTGATTCCTCCGTTCTGTGCGACAGCTGGAAGTTTGGGGGGTTCTACCATTTTTCTCTACATTTGCAGGATTTGTGCACTTTTTTATCTGTTTTTGCTTCAGAGTCTTTTTTGGCCTTTCTACAGAAGAATTATCCCTCGGAAGTTTAGAGGGAGGCTGAGGTATGTCTGAAAAGCCATTCTGGACAGGCTGCAGCACTGGTTCCTCTGGTTTAGGACATGCAGTGTCACAATTCACCACAGGAGCCGTAGGTATTGCAGGTTTAACTTCTACCTCCCCCTCTTCAAACTGCTCCATCATTCCAGGAGGGATTGGCTCTGCACAGTAGACAAACAAGCAGCCACTCAGTCAAGTGCATCCTTCCCTCTGGAACTCACACGAGTACCCAAGTGAAGCTTCTCGAAATTGCATGTTAAGACATCAAGGGAGGGCCACAAACCAACCCCTTCAATTCCTGAAAGAGTTTAAAGAGCCAGAACATTTCCTTCACAGAAGGCATCAAAGGCTGCTCAAGACAAACACCACTACATCACTGTCAGGCGCAGGGTGTGAAGAACCTGCACCAAAAGCAAAGCAGCCCCAGCAGGGCAGCCACCCATCAGCCCCCTGGACTTGTCTGAAGCTGTGACTAACAGAAAACCACCCAGCCCAGCTGCACCCCCAGCACAGAGCCTACCCGGCAGAGGAAGAAGCTGCAGGTTGCACTTCTGAGCAATTTTCATCATGGTGTTCTCCTCCTCCCCGCGGCAGCAGTAGGTGACAGACAAGCCCAAGGTGCCTGTGGGACAGAGCAGAGTGAGCTCCCAGGAGAGGAGCAGAGGCGGGCACAGCTGCGGGTGCCTGTGGGGCAGAGCAGAGTTAACCCCAAGGAGAGGAGCAGAGGCGGGCACAGCTGTGGGTGCCTGTGGGACAGAGCAGAGTTAACCCCAAGGAGAGGAGCAGAGGCGGGCACAGCTGCGGGTGCCAGCGCTGTCCCTACCGAAGCGCCCGGCGCGGCCGATGCGGTGCATGAAGGTCTCCCAGTCCAGGGGCACGTCCAGGTTGATGACCAGGTTCACCCTCTCAGCATCGATCCCACGGGACGTCTGCACAAAGCGAGGAGGAGAAACGGGCAGTGAGAGATGAACAACTCAACAGAGCTTTAATAAAAACAGAACCCCAGGGAGGCTGGAAGGGACCACAGCGGGCTCACGTGGTCCCACCTCCCCAGGGTCACCCAGCACGTTTGGCACCCACAACACACTGCCCACGTGTAACTTTTTGCTGCAGAGCAACAAATACATTGAAAACTACTTTTGGGCCAGATCACAGAATGAGTTGGGTTAGACGGCCCCTAAAAGTATCATCTCATTCCAAGCCCCTGCCAGGGGCAGGCAGAGGAGGAACTGGGGGTGATTTCTGAGCCTCACAGTGAAAATAAGTCACAGTCCACGGTGCTTTATCAGCACATTTATGTTCTCTCCAACTCCAAGCCAAATCTAATCCTCTGAAGTAACTTGATGTGCAATACTCCTGCACGCTGTAAAATTTGCAGAGCAGTTAATAAACTTGGAATAAAATCTGTGAAAAGCTTGTTTGAAAGCAGTAAAAGCTCACCAAGTCTGTGGAAATCAGAACTCTGCAGTGGAATTGCTTTAATTTAGCCATGGCATCAAGTCGCTGATTCTGATTCATGTTGCCTAGGAAGATCAAAATTAGAAGCAGGTTACATTCCTCATCTTTATGCCCCTCACATTCTAGAAAACACTGCTTTGTATCATCAGAAATAAGTTAGAAACTTCCTCAAACACCAGTTCCAAATGAGTAAAGAAGGAGCAAACAAAACTTGAAAACTCAGGTCATTCATTACAAAAATAATTATTTTGCTTGTTGAATGAGTCTTAAAAAGACCTATGAAAGTTCAAATGCTCTTCTCAGCCATTTAACCAGAGACCATGCAAGCCAAGATTCAAGATTGATTTTCCTATTTTAGGTCCCATTTATCCACAGTTTCAGTAGAATCAGGAAGTTGTGAATGGATTTACCCGAAATGCACTCGGCAGGGAAGCCTCTGGATGTCAGTATTTCAGCCAGATGTTGAGCCCTGAGGAAACACACACAATGAAAACTGGAAATAAAACCCCAGGCCTAAGAGCACCTGGGCATTTCTTAGGTTATTCTTTACAGCCAAGGACTGCATTCCTGCATTTTCAGTATTTCACACTGCGTTCCTCAGGCTGTATTTCAGCTCTGAGTTTGCAGACTGCTCTGAGACCTCACAGGTCTCATAAATTTATCCATATGCATAGAAATTTATCCATGGCTGGACACTACAACCACTGCTCTCCAACAAGCTTTGTCCAGGCATTGTTTCAAATGCATTACCTGCTGTGCAGATTTGAGAACACTAAGGCTTGGTTGAATGGAATCTTGCTGAACAACTCCTGCAGGTGCTGGGTTTTTTCCTCAAAGGTTTTGTGTGGGAGGGGATGGGAATTCACAATTTTGTAGTACTGCTTCAGCCCTGAGCAAGAAACCAAAACAACAGATTAGGGGTTGCCATAAAAACATGCACAGAGTCCTGTAAATATGTGATACTGCAGCTGAAGGAAAACTTCAAACAAAGACACGCATAAGAAAAACTTCCAGAAGTTTTTCTTAAAAGGCTGAAATATTTTTTGAATGATAGAAAAAGCGAAGAGTCCCATTTGCCACTGGTATTTTCAATATACAGAACCACAGACTGGTTTGGGATGGAAAGGCCTGTAAAGACCATCTCGTTCCACTTCAAGATTCACTACACCAACCCTGGGAATCAATATTCATAAACTGAACAACTCAGATACGGCTGAAATTATGAAAAATCACGCACTCTACAGGCACATGTTTTGGTTTCTGTGTCCTCCCCTTGATCTGTTGCTAACAGTGTCACTCTAACTGCTGTTTATCCACTTACCAAGGAGGCCTGGGTCCGTGGGGTTCAGCCTCACAAACGTGGGCTCCCTCATGTACCTGGTGAGAGTAGCAGCCAAGGACTCGGGGTAAGTGGCTGAAACTGCCAACATCTGCTTATTGGCTGGCAGTGAGGAGTAGATCCAACTGCGGGACAAAACCACGGGAATTATTTACAAAAATGTCCCTGATCCAATGATACAGGCACGAGGGAAGAGCTTTTCCTCACTTGATCTGCTCCTGGAAGTTGCCCTCCTCCAGCAGCTTGTCTGCCTCGTCCAGGATGAAGAGCCGGACACTGGCTGTGCTCAGGTAGTCCAGCTCTATCAGCTGCTTGATCCGACCTGCAGGGCACGGAGCAGTAAAAACACCTTCAAAAACATGAACTGAAACGTTCTAATGACGAACTTTTAAAGTATTTTTAAATTACCTTTCAGGCTGTGCCCTGTTAATGACAACAAACAAACCCAACCCAGCTTTCCAAAGCCCCAGTTATTGTACTGTGGAGGATCACACAGGACACAAATCACAGCAAAGCTCTTCCCTACCTGGGGAGCCCACAGCTATGTGGCATTTCTTCAGCCTGCTTTTGTCCTGGCTCAGAGGAGTCCCTCCAATGAAGACATGGCATTTCAAGCCTTCCATTTTTATGCCAATGGTTGTGATCACGTCGTGGATCTGCACCGCAATCTCCCTCGTGGGAGCCAGGATCAGGATCTGTGCGGGGCCAGGATTAAAGGGGAGGGTTAAAGCCGCAGGATGGCGCTGAGAGCTCACCCCCGGCGCGGTGATTTCAAACGCTGTGTCCCACGGCCTTCAATGCCGCAGCTCCCCCAAAAATGAGCGATTCCCTCTCCTAGAGCAACCCCCGGCCCGGGCTCACCTGCGTGGCGGGGCTCTCCAGCAGCACCGCGTCCAGGGCGATGGTGGCGAACACGCAGGTCTTGCCGGTGCCAGACTTGGCCTGCACGATGAGATCTGCAAGGAGCGGCCACAGGGGTGAGGGGAGCTCCCGGGGAGCCCCCGGCCCCGCGCCCGGCCCGCCCGCTCACCCAGCCCGCAGCGCCCCAGCGGGATGGCCTTCAGCTGCACCGGCGACGGCCGATGGAACCCGGCAGCCTCCAGCCCCGCCAGCACCGGCGGCGACAGCAGGAGGGAGCCGAAGTCGGAGGGGCCGCCGGGCACCAGCACATCCCGGGTGCGGAACCGGCCCGGCGCCTCCCCGGGCGCCGCCATCTTGGCGGGGCGGGAGGGGGAAGTCTCGCGAGATGTGCCGTGATCCCGCGCCGGGGAGAGCAGCCGGCACANGATGAGATCTGCAAGGAGCGGCCACAGGGGTGAGGGGAGCGCCCGGGGAGCCCCCGGCCCCGCGCCCGGCCCGCCCGCTCACCCAGCCCGCAGCGCCCCAGCGGGATGGCCTTCAGCTGCACCGGCGACGGCCGATGGAACCCGGCAGCCTCCAGCCCCGCCAGCACCGGCGGCGACAGCAGGAGGGAGCCGAAGTCGGAGGGGCCGCCGGGCACCAGCACATCCCGGGTGCGGAACCGGCCCGGCGCCTCCCCGGGCGCCGCCATCTTGGCGGGGCGGGAGGGGGAAGTCTCGCGAGATGTGCCGTGATCCCGCGCCGGGGAGAGCAGCCGGCACAGCCGCCGCCAGGGGGCGCCGCGGCGGGGCGAAGATGGCGGCGGCTCCGCCTCAGGGCGGGCCGGGCCGGGCCGGGCCGAGCCCGGGGGGAAACGAGCCGGGCCCCTCACGGAATATCCCCAAACCGCCCCTGAGNGCCTCCAGCCCCGCCAGCACCGGCGGCGACAGCAGGAGGGAGCCGAAGTCGGAGGGGCCGCCGGGCACCAGCACATCCCGGGTGCGGAACCGGCCCGGCGCCTCCCCGGGCGCCGCCATCTTGGCGGGGCGGGAGGGGGAAGTCTCGCGAGATGTGCCGTGATCCCGCGCCGGGGAGAGCAGCCGGCACAGCCGCCGCCAGGGGGCGCCGCGGCGGGGCGAAGATGGCGGCGGCTCCGCCTCAGGGCGGGCCGGGCCGGGCCGGGCCGAGCCCGGGGGGAAACGAGCCGGGCCCCTCACGGAATATCCCCAAACCGCCCCTGAGTGCAGCTCCTGGCCCTGCACAGACACCCCCAAATCCCACCCTGTGCCTGAGAGCGCACTCCGAACGCTCCCGGAGCTCCGGCAGCCCTGAGGGCGTGCCGATCCCCGAGGAGAGGACACGGCTCATAGAACACACAAACAGGATTTATGAGCCTACAGAAAATTACTTACCACAAAAAATTAACAGTATGGTATTCACTCAGCAAAGGGCAAATGTGTTAATCTGTACGTGCGTCACTTACTACCCACTGTAGACCACTTATTTTAAATCGTGGGTTGTTTTATGAATATCAACTTTTATTGTAGCACTTCTGAGGCTCTGGACGTGCAGCTTCCATTCATTGCAAGGGGATTTGGAAAATCTCCACAGTGGCTTCTACTGTACAAGCACATACACTGTGGCATTATTCTTACAGTGCTGGGCAGCCTAAATGAATTTTAATGGCTTTGGTGTATCACAGGCTTGGTCACGCCTTTGAAATTCCTCATGTCTATATTTCTGATGGGGGAGAAAAGTCTGTCAGATTCTATTCAGTTATTTTTTATCATGATGGTATTTTCCTGTGAATATCTGAGTAGCAAGCACTGCAGGACAAAGAGCAGCTCCAGTTTGGAGAGCTCTCCTCCACCATGGGGGACACACCAGCTGGTTGGGACTGTGCCCCAGAGCACAGGCAACAGGATCTACTGGCATTCTGCTGTTCCAATTATTTTTTAATTTTTAAGTGGATATTCTCATTGGTCCTCAAGGGGAAAGAGTCTCCAACATGAGATAATTGTCTCTGGATAAATCTGGGAAAGGAGACAGACAAAGACACCTGGACATAACAAACATTTGATTAAATACAGCCTTTCATAACCCTTTTAAATTGATGTGATTTGAACAGACAAGAAAGAGCAGTGAGGAGGGACCGTTCCCGGGGGGGAAGGGCAGCGTGGAGGTGACAAAACAGCCCCCAAGAGCCATTGCAGGAACTGCTCCCCTCTCTATTTTTCTCACTTATTCCTTTTCTCCTCTGAGGTTTCATGCAAGCTGCAATACAACCAAGGTGATCTGGAGACAGACATTATTCTCTGTGGTGCATTAATGAGACATTCAGACACTTCGCTGTCATTCACAAAGATGCTGCTGTTTGTACTTATTTAATTTTCCTTCAGATGTTCCACGCAGACAGCCTCCAAACCATCTCCCTGTGCGTGAGACACCCTTCCACACCACGGCTGGCAGAGCTCTTGTCCCTCTCCCGCTGGTTTTGGCCCTGACTGAGGGGGTTGTGTCACATTTTGGCTCCTGCAGCTCTGTCAGTCGATCCCATGAAAGGTTTTGTTTTAACCCTTACTCCCCTAGTAAATCTTACCTGCTCCTGCTCCTCGTGTTGTTGTAAGTCTCTGCCAGTGGTGTGCTGTGCCATGAGTCACAGTGCAAAGAGGAATCTTCACCCTTCGGGCCTTGCTTGACCTCAGTGACTCTCGAGTGCTGAGCTCCCGTTGTCAGTGTTCACGTCAGCCCTGCCAAGAGGAATCTGCAGTTTTGCCACGACATTGCTTTGCTTTTGCTTGCAGAAAGATCCAAAGGAAGTATTCCTGCTCAGAGCAACCTTTGGAAATCTTGACATTTAATCGGAATACTCTGCGAGCAGAGTAGGTCCTGGAAAAGGATTTAGGTTAGTAAAAGAAGCAGATGAGACATCCTTCAGAGCTGGAGTATTACTCAAATAACAGGTTCTTGTGAAGGGATATAAACTCTCTAGCTTGAGGTCATAAAAATCCTCGAGGTTTTAGAATGTAGAAAAGCCCTGCTAGGGAAAATTCTTCCTCCCATACACACTGAGAGCAGGTTTTATTCCTCCAAGGAAGTGCTCACCACATTTTTGTCCCTGTCACAAAGTGCACATCACATATTTGATTTAATTCCACGGCAGATTCATTTCCCTCTGAATCTGTATATCAGTGTATCAGCTTTAGAGAAATGATATTCTAAAACACCTCTGAGCGATGCTGCTGATACTCAAGGCCAGGTTCTCACTGTTTCAGACTAACACCTGCAATACCGGGTCTTAGTACCTGTACTGAATAATTCCCACAGATTTATCCATCTCCTCCTTTTGTTATAAATTTACTCTTCATTTACAACACTTAAATTCTCGTTGTAACTCTTTGAAATACTGAGGTCAAGTGCTCATGGATAATTTGTATTGGCCTCCTGAACTGTTGGGTTGTGTTTTACGAATATTTTCATTATAGATTTGGACGTTGCTCCTGCAACCAGGCACCAGCCTTGCCTTATTCCTTTGCCTTCAAAAGATTTGTCTTTCAGATCTGCCAAGACATGGCATTATTCAGAGCAAATCTGGTTTACATAATATTTGTAGAATATTTTGAAAGTGAGATAATCTCATCCTCCTCTCCCAGATGTTTTCAGATTAAGACAGGGAAGTTTCTCTGTTCTCTGCAGCACGTGTGAGTCACTCTTTGGAGTGTGGGACGTATTTGTGTTTACACTGCCATGGAAACTGTGTTTGTTCTCTGTACAGTAGAGCCCAGGACAGTGAAAGGGCCATTGATCCCAGCGGAGACAGTGGCTGCATATTCACCACCGAAAATTGACTCTGTGCACCCTGCACATTCACTTTCCCTCTGGAAAAAAAAGCTGCATGGCAAGTTACCAAGGAGCAGCAAGGCTTTGGAGCAGCAGAATCTTCTCTGTTGCTTTAGTAACTGACAAAGTCGTGGGTTTTTCCCAGCAAGTCTGGTGGATGGAGCTGTCATAAATAATAATGGTGATGAGGAGGAGGATGGTGATGTCTTACATCCATCTAAGGCTCATTTCAGTGCCCTCCTGAGGAATGGATTTGGTTCCTTGTCAGGCACATTCTTCACAAGGATCAAGGAGAACTCTCCAGATTTCAGATGGAGTCTCAAGTCCACGGGGGAGTCACCACAGGCACAGGCACGGGTGCAGCTGCAGATAAAAGCAAGCAGACCTCAGGCATCGGGTCAGAGCAGCTATTTCAGCTCCACAGTGAGAAACGCCAGTATTTCGCTCCTGTTCTTTTCCTCCAGATAAATAAACATCATCCCATTTTAATCTTAGATACCAAGATTTGCTAAATTATTTTTTCAGCTCGTATGAGCAGGATCTAGGTCACGAAAACGCAGCGAGCCGAGATGAAATCCAACAGTTCTTCAGCACAAGACAGCTCAGTGGCTGCACAAGGAGCTTCCCTGGAACCTACTCCTGGCACTCCAGTGCAAGCAGAGCAATGTCAGGAGCTGGAATTTGGCTGGAGCAGAGTTAAAAGTTTTTATTTTGAGGATGGGGCATAGTGAGGGCTTGGGGCATGTCAGAACTTTATAAAGGCCACGAGTGCAGAGACTGTGTGCACTAAATTAGACTTAATGGAAGAAATGGTCAGATTTTCAGGGATATTTTATCTCTTTGTGCACAAATACAAAACCAGGCAAAGTTCTGACAATATATCCTTACCTATGGGTGGGTGTTTCTGCCCCAGCGGGTTTAAACAAGGGTGGATGCAATTCAGGTCATGCTGCAGCTGAAGTGGGAGGAAATTCTGAAAGGTTTGTCGTCAGTGTGCAAGAAAGTCGAAAGAAAAGAAAATTCAGCGATAACCACGCTTGTTAGTTCAGCAAAGAACAGTCACGTGGGAGCCTGGAGAAACCAGATCAATGAACTGAAAGACAACAAATGAGATGAGCCTTCAGCTGTGAAGGGATGGATGTTTCCTCAATCAGGAAGGAATGAGGCAGTTCATAGAAGTGGAATACTCCACTCTGAAGGAGTATTCTAATTTTTGCCCAAGGATCTCAGTTTTTCATTTTATCCTGAAATAAACCATGTAGCTTTCTGCTTGAGGGTGTTTTATTCTTGGCTCTGTATTTTCTCGGAGATCTGATTTTCCACTGCACTGCACCATCTGCTCATGGTTTACACCATGACAGAGTGGAAGGAGTGCAGGGCCTGGCGTGAGGTGTCGGTGCTGCTTTGAACCAGTTGTCTACACACGAGAGAAAAATGCTGCTTAGTAAGGAAATCCTACTGAGAAAATATTTCAGATTTTTCTCTTCTCTTGCAAGTTCCCAGGAGTTTGGAGCATATGAATATTCTGGTCTTTTCTTTATTCTGTGCTCATGAACTCCTTTATCAGTCTCCTGGGACAGGAGCAGCCCCGGAGGCTGGAAGATGGATCAAAAAGATGTCCTTAGCAGAAGCCAAACACAGCCTAGAAACTCCTCCTGTTCATCTGCCAGAAGATCACAGAGCTTGGTGCCTCGCAAGAGGCACAGGAGCTTACAGCATCTGCCACTTGCCATGTACATGTGCAGGTGGCCTCCTGAGCCCTCGACACGCGCTGAAGGTAAAACATTGTGTAAGTTCAGTCTGATCCTTCCGATAGCCACGGGTATCACTGGTGTCTCTGCTGTACTGCAGCAAAGACTGCGAAAGCATCACTGAAATTGAGGAGAGATGCAGTGAACAGAGACCTGGGTGCTGAGCTGGCCCTCCTTGCCCATGCCTGGGGCCCTGCAGAGGCCTGGGCAGTCGGGTCGTTCCCTGTGCCCCAGGAACTGCCCGAGCCGGGCGTCGCGGCTCCTGGGCTCCACTGGAGCCACCCCAGCTTTCTGATTTTTCACTCCTGCCTGGCTCCTCAACCTGCCATATGCTTGGATAGGCTGTGGACATCCACACCCGACCCCGGCCCGTGGGGAACAGCCAGCTGGCCAACAAATCCTGCCAGACTTCAAGAAAAAAATCATAGCTGGGCTAGCTGGCTTAGGCTGTACGAAAGACTCGAGACTGGCAAGTACCCCCTCACATCATGGCTGGAAGTGATTCACTTTTTGATAAAGTCATTTCTTTTATAAATTAATTTTACTGCCCCACGTTCTACAGAGCCTCGAAGAGAGATGCTGTTCCCATGCTTAAGAGATGGGAAATGGGAACCCTGAAATGAGCAAAGAGACAGGAAATTTTGATCCATAATAAAAGAGACACTGGAAGAATCAATAAACATTAACTCTGGAGTGTTTCCCAAACACATGTGAAAGGGCAGATCGCAAATTTCCCATTTAAATTGGATTTTGACACAAAGGTCAGCTTTCAAAAACACCGGAACTGATTTCTATAAACAAACAAGTAAACAAACCAAATCCTATTACCATCTATAAAAAATGTTTTCCTCCAAAAAATAAAGACCTGGAGGGGCAAAAATTTTAGCTAGTCTTTGTCAAATGTATGGGAAAAAACCAAGTAATTACGTTTTTAATCCCTCCTCCTATCAAGTTCTTTAGCATTGCAGAGCGACTCAGACAAACCTTGTTAAATTATCTCGGGGGACTCAGCATTTATCATCTAAACAACACATTTTGCAAATAAGATGAGAATAATATTTATTTGTGAGAAACACTCAAAACTTCAAACCCTTTCAAATTCAGTGCAGCTAGAAAGTCTGATGATCCAAAAGTATTTGTATTTTTTTTCCCGGCTCGCCTGTCCATCTGTTTGGCGTCCCGTAGTGACAAGCAATATTAGAGGTTGTTGATCCGGGATAAAAGAACCCTGGTCTTAGAGGGGCTCATGCGTAGCTCCGACACCCCCGTACCCCGGAGTTTCCCAGGCGCTGCTGTGTGCGCAGGCTCCCACGGGCTGAAACAGCGCCTGTGGAACAGCGAGGGGGAACTGTTCTGAAAATAAACCCCGCTGAAGGACTTTCAGCACCTGTCTCTGCAGCTCTCTCACAAGTGCTGTCCCTGACAAAGGGCGCTCGGGCACCGGCACGGGCCAGGCTCGGTGCCCGTGCTCTGTCCCCGTCCGGGGTCCCGGCCACATCGCCCGTGGTGGCCGCAGCCCAGCCCGCGGTGAGGACAAAACGGGGACACCGCAACTGGGTGGCTTTGCAGTTTCTCGTGATTAAGGCCATGTAGGTTAATCCGTGCTTTTGGTGGGGTGGTCCGCGCCTGCGGAGCGACGTGCAGAATGCGGACCGCAACAAACTAAAGCGCCCAACTTCGCGGGGAGCGGGGCCCGTTCCGCGCTCGGCACGGGCGGAGCGGAGCGCTGGGCTGGCTCTGCAGGAGCGCCCGCC
>VYXC01012616.1:175431-191330 GCA_013397175.1 Platysteira castanea | reverse complement strand
CGGCGGGGCCGCGCCGAGCCGCGCCATGGAGCAGCACCTGCGGCGCCTGCGGCAGGAGCTGGTAAGGGCCGGGGGTCGGGGCAGCGCGCCCGGGCCGGTCCCGCGGGGCCGCGCGGCGGGGTCGGCTTTGTGGGCACGGAGCGGGGGCAGGGCCCGGCCGGGCTCGGCGGTCCCGCGGCTCCCGTCCCCGTGAGCGGGAGTAGATCCCGGTTATGGGTCGGGGGTCCCACCGCTCCCATCCCCGTGAGCGGGGGCAGGTCCCGGTTATGGGTCGGGGGTCCCGCCGCTCCCATCCCCGTGAGCGGGAGTAGATCCCGGTTATGGGTCGGGGGTCCCGCCGCTCCCATCCCCGTGAGCGGGGCTGGTCCCGGTTATGGGTCGGGGGTCCCGCCGCTCCCGTCCCCGTGAGCGGGGCTGGTCCCGGTCAGCGCCGGCCGGTCGGGGTCCGTCCGTCTGTCGGAGAGAAACCGCGGCGGGGGCGTGCGGGGGCTTTAGGGACAAGTTGCCAGCACGGGTCAGAAATCAGAGAAGCAGCCACAGAGATGGAGAGGAACAACTTTCTGGGAATCAAAAGGTTTCAGAGGGAGCGCGTTGGCACCTCCGATACGCTGTGAAAATACTTCTTTAATAGGAAAGCCTTTGTCAGAAACGAGCGGTGTTTTCGCGCTGCTGCCGCTCCTGCTCGGGGTAACCTCACTCCCGGAGCTTGCTGGGGCTTGTCCGCCGGCCCGAAGGTATTGCTGGTGCTCTGGGGCTGGCTGGGGTGGGTTGGCAGGAGGAACTGATACTTCCCAAATTAGGGTTTCAGCGGGTCTGGCTCGGAGTCTGCGTTATCCTGATAAATAGATAATGAGAACAAAAGGGGAAGACAAGGCAGAGGAAGAACGGGTGGGTGAAGTTTCTGAATGCAAGAAGCTCCCGGTTTGGACTGGAAAGGATGTTGATTTCAGCTGGGTTTTGTGCTCCGCGGAGTTCTGTACAGCGCCTGCATTGCAGGAAGCATTCCGTGTGGAACAACACCAGCGAGTCCCTGCGGAGCAGGCAGAGTTCCAGCTGTGCCCGGGGCAGGACCAGGGCTGGAGAGCCCCGTGCTCCTCCGGACCCCAGCGTCTTGTGAAACACGGGCTGGGGCAGGGGCCTTTTACTCCCAATAAATGTGGCAGCAGTGACATTTAACCTGCTGGCGTTCCCAGTGTTTCCCCAGCAAACACAGGAGGTGAAAGACAAACTAAAACAAAGGAAAGTGGGAGTCACTGGTGTGCTGTACACTGAGTGTGATGAGTGAAATGCAAACTGCAAACCAGGACATGTACAGAATAGTCTGAGAGCTCTTGAAAATCTTAGTGAGTTGGAAGGTGAGATGGGAGAAGGAGTAACTTCCAGAAGAACATCCTAAGAATAAGGTTCCTAAATCAGTGTTTTGTCTTCTAACCAAATCGGTTTTGTTATCTGAGCAATATTTTTGTAGAGGAGCCTAAACATTGTACCTTCGAGTCTAAAACATGCCAGTTTTGTACTGCAAAAAATAACTTCTGAAGAGTCAATATATTCAACAGAAAGGCAGATCCCTCACACCTACTGTGAAAGCCAGGGAAAAAAATACTTTAAATGAGAAAATTCTGGCTTGGTTCAGCCATTGCTATAATGCAGGAATAGATTTTAATTGTAAAATTACAACATTTTTTATTCTATTAATAAGCCATGAGTTAGCCTGGCATAAATCTGTGTGTATGCTTGTCTTAAAAAACTGGGAAGGGTCAGTTGTCACCTTCAGCTGGACGAGTTGTGACTTGACTGAGAGCAGCCTGGATCTCCATACATTTGGTTTTCACCAGTCACATCTGTTCCCCCTCCCATCCAGTTTTTGTTATTGAGACTTTAAAACTTCCTTTCACACGAGATCCGAGCGCAGTGTGAGTGCAGGACATCCACAGGGTGCAGCTGGACACAGCCCTGGGGTCACCTCCTGCGGCCTCCCTGCAGCCGAGTGAGCTGGAGTGAGAGTAAGAACTGTAGCAACCAAAGCAACCCTCAGTGGCTTCCTGAGCAATAGCAGCTTTTAGAAATCAATTCTGTCCTGATAGCCTGGAATTAAAATAGATTAATGTTTCTCTAAGGAGCAGCTCGCAGCTCGGGGGCCAGCTGGGCCCATCTGCACCTTGGGCAGTGGGAGCTGGGCTCCGGGGCTGCCTCACTGCTGGGCAGGATGCCCCAGCCTTTGCCCTGGAGCCAGGGCAGCAGGCAGGACTGTGGGGATGGCTTTGGCCACGTGGAGCCTGTGAGCCACCCGAGTGGGGCGAGGGGGAGGCCGGCCCCGGGGCACCCCCCTGGATTTAGGAACAGCCTGGGTTGTGCTGTGTCCGGGGAGCAGCTCTGTTGTGCAGGGAGGTTCTGCAAAACTTGCCTCTGTGAGGAGCCGGGCTTGCTGGGGCTGCTCAGTGCCACATAGCAAGGTTAGAGAGTGGCCCAGTAGCAGAAATTTAGTTTGTCTCACTGCAAACAGCCTCTGGTTTGGTAAACCAGACTTTTGGCCAGTTTTGAGGAGGGAATTTTCTCAAAAAGTAGTGGATGTTGGCACAGCTCCCAGTTCCCAAGGAAAGGTTATCTTCCAGTGCAACTCAATCCCCCACCAGTGTGAGATAGGAGGATTCCAGCTCTGGTTTGTCTTTCCCGTGCTTTGTTTATTAAAAACATGTTGAAATGCTGGTGTGCTTGGCTGGTGAGCCCCCACATGTCGCCTGTGCCCTGAGATCACAGCGAGCTGTGCCAGACAAGTCGCCGAGGAGCGAGGTCCAGGCATGCTTACCCTGCTCTTCCCATTTCCTCTGGGAAAGCTCTGCCAGGGCTCCCCGGGATGAATCTGACCCCTTTCAGTCAGTGAGAGAGAGATCTCCCGTCCCAGTCGCATGTTTTCCATTGTAAGCTGATCGTTTCTGGCATGTGTGGTGTCCCTTTGATTGGAATTCATTCAGAAGCTTCCACAGGCAAGCGCTGCGCAGCCAGGAGAGCCTCAGCTGACACAGCCATTCATCCCGGCCGGGGAGCAGGGGCAGCTCTGCTGGAGCAGGGATCCTCATCCCGGGCTGTGGGGCCACTGCCGACAAGCTGTGCCAGCTCTTTGCACCTCGTCCCCGGGTGCAGGAAATACTTGAGACCTTGTTCTCCTCCGGGAAGCCCCTGGAGATTTATGGACACAGCGTGGCTTGTGGGAATGTGCAGCGCTGGCTTGTAGGTCTGGTGATGGAATAAGCTGTGCTCCTGCACTGCTGTCATCTGTCCTTGCAGAGGCAGTTGTGAAATGTGCCCCAGAGCTTGGGAATCTGCCATTCGTGCCATTAATCTCAATACTCAAAGCCCTTTGCACTGCATCGCCTGCATTCGGAATCTGCAAACGTCGTCCTGAGGCACAGCAGAGTTGTGCCTGCTCCCCGAGTCACAGAGCGTTATCTCAGCTGGGAGATCAGATTGAACAGGAATTGTCTTGCTGAGGAGGAGCAGAGAGGAGTTTCATTTCCGTGCCTCACGCTGCACACGGCAGCGCCTGGCTGCGCCCTGACACCAGCACAGTTGGCACTGACGGGTGCCCACCTCACACGTGTGCCGTGGGATGGGGCCTGGGGCTCTGCAGTCAGAATAAATCCCTGTTTCTGCTGGGGACTGGTGAGTCCAGGGGGCAGATTTGCCTGGCACGCTGGGTTTGTATGGCTGCAGCAGGAGAAGGGGCACAGCCACGTCAGCTGGGGCTGCAACTTCACTTTGTGGGTTTTGGTCTCTCAGATGAATCCAGGATATAGCTGGGGTTTCTGTCGCTTTCTTCTAGGAGGAAAAGTATTTAAGTACTGTTTAAAACAAACCTCGCCACTCTGCCTTGAACTTTTAATGTTCTCCCTGCACATTTGTCATAAATGCATCGAATTACCAATTTGATGGAGTCTGACTCCCTTCTTACATTAATTTATGTCCTGCTAGACAATGTTTCTTGCTATGAATATCCTGCAGGAATAGAACATTCGGTCCGACTGAAAAATACAGCCAATTATTTTTACTCTTTGTCTCACCCCGGGTCCTGTTCCGGTAACTGTGTCACGCTCTGGGAGGATCTGCTGTGCTTCCACTCCTGCTCTCTCTGGAGGGGCAGCTCGGGTGGTTTGCAGCCTGGGAAGCACAAATGACAGCCCTGCCCTGAGGGTCGCTGCTCCCGACTCCAGCAGGTGGGAACAGGCAGCTCCTGTTGTGGCTCTGCTGATGAAGGGGTCCCTTTTTGGGTGACTTCACCCTGGCTGCTGGAGCAGTGCCAGAAGGTCGGGTGGTTGTCACAGGATCTCGTTCCTTGGTGTTCCTGAGGGGAAGGTGCAAAGGAGTGACTTGACAGCAGATGTCCTGTCACATATTACTGGGGAGGAAAAGCAGTCACAGGCTTTGTCCTCTTGGTTATTTCCAGAGCAGTCTCCTAGAGATGAGGATGGATTTTTTCAGACTCCCAGCCTCATGTATTCAGGAATATTAAAGAGCAGATTCCCAGGGAAGCAGATCTGGGCTGAAAACTGACATTTTAGCCACCATCTGCAGTGGCCAGTCTGTCCTTCGAGGCCTGTGGTCTCTCTTATCCTTGGGTTGTGAGCAAAAGTCTGAAGATTGGAGTTATTTTTGGTCCGTTTTTATCCTGGTTGAGGAGAATTGATTTTTCTGATTTGCCCTTAAACATAGGGAGTGTGACTGGGAAGCACAGAACAATATCCTTGCAGTGGGAAGGAAGGTGGATAATGGAGCGATGTGAACCACGTCTTTCATGGTTCACATCTGTTCAGGATCTATTTAAACTCTTGTGGGGGGCGTCTCTGGTTCAGTGTCAGCATCCTTCCTCTTGGAGATAAACTGTGAGCTCACAGTTGACAGCCTCGTGTACCCCTAAAATACCCTGGGAAGACAAGAGGCAAAAGAGAGGCTTGAAATTATTGTGGTAAAACACAAGGACCGAAAGAAAACTGCAGGCCCTTGGCATCCTGCGAGGGAAGGGAGGGAAAGGTGGAAGGTGGAGCTGGGGAGCAGCTCTGTGGGAGCTGTGCAGCCACAACTGCAGCCTCACTGGAGATTAATCCAGTTGGTGACCCAAAGGAAAACACAGAAACAATATGGTCAGCTCAGCAGTTCTGAAATAATTTCGGTCTCTATTATGTCATCTGCTTTAAATACCAATTGTTTGTTGCTGGGTCTGTTGCCCATCAGAACTATTATTAAGAGCTATTTGCCATTTGTTCTTTCCTGTCCTCCCAGCAATAACTTCCTCTCTTTGCATTTCTTTTACCTAAGAGCTGGACATCTGTCTTCCTCCTGGTTGTGACAAACACTCTCAGGGCTCTTCTTCCCAGCTCTGTGCTCAGCTAAAGCCGGGGGTGTTGCTGGGCTTTTCCTTTCCATCAGCATCACAAAGCTGCTGGGCCCTGGGCAGGCAGATGTGTGGATGGGCTGGGAATGTGGGCAGCTGTGGCTCCAGGAGATTGCTTGGAACTGGATTCTGAGAGCTCAGTGAAGGGAGACGTTAATAGAAAAACACCAGTTCCCAGAGTGGCCGGAAAAAGTTACTTATTTACTTGGGAAGTGGGAAGTGACAAGGAAAATCTCCCTTATTTGTAGATCTCAGGTATTTGAGGCTGAGTTTGATGAAATGCCAGTGGCTGCTGGAGGAGGTTCCTTGGGACGGGCTCTTGTCCTGTGGTGTTAATCAGTGGTGGAAGATCATTGATTTACCAACTGCTAAAGCAGCTGTGGGTTATGGTTTGGGGAGTGAGGAAAGGGTGGAAAGGGTGGCTCCAGAGCGATTGGTGCCTTTGCTGCTCAGGATGGGACATTGCCAGTGCAAAAATCTCTATATTTGAACTCTGGCAGTTTTTTGTTCGGTTCCCCCGCATGTCGAATATTCCCTGATGATCATTTGGAAGTGGAATTTTGAATTTTCACTTCGGTTTTCAGTGCTTGGGGTGTCTGTGGTTCAAATGAGCTTTGCTTTGGAGGAGCACTGAGGCAGAGCTGCCTGGGCCTCACCTCTGCAGGAGGACTGAGCCAGGTAATACCTCAGTGCTCTCCCATCACACAGCATCCCGGGCACTGAAGGGGAGCACTCAGCCCTGTGAGTACTTGTCTTGCTTAAAAAGGCATGAGTTGGCTTGTGGAGAATTAGACATAAAAATTTTCATGCCAATTTTTAGGGATTGCAAAAGTTTCAGTAATAATGAGATCCAGTTTGAGGCATCTGATTTTTAACTGGTTTATCGAGATAGATTTGGATATCTGCAAGTTGTCATGGTTCTAACAGGGCTTTTTTTGGAAGCAGAGAAGCCAAACAACCGCTTCTATTGAAGGGAAGAGTGTCTCAGATTGGACATCCAGGGGCCCTGGAAATGTCTTTGTGCACCTTGAGCAGAGCCCACCAGGACCAGAGGGGAGGGCAGGCTGGGTGCAGCCCCGGCTCTGGCAGCGCTGCTGCCCCTGTGCCCTGCAGCCCCACCGAGCCCACGGCAGCGCTGGGGTTGGCAGCTCACGGAGAGGAGCAAGGCAGAGCCTCTCCCGTGCCCCCCTTACACAATGGCACTGGCATAAGCCCAGGGCACTCAGGGTCCCTCTCCGTGGCACCCCAAGGCTCTCTGGGGCTCTGTGTCACATCCACGCTCTGTTTGCAGTCGACTTCAGCTCGTCACAAATTCCAGTTCCTTCTACAAGAAGTGTGTGACCAAGAGCCCGTGAGGCTGCAAGGGCTGTCCCTTCAGCCTGGGGTTCCCGTCGCCTCCAGCAGAGCGTCCGTTTGATTTCCAGCCCAGGCTGCTGAATTATTTGCAGAATCCCTTTTCCTTCTCTCAGAGCAGGTAGTTCTGTCCTGACCCTCTGCCAGGGAGGTGATCTCTAGGACATTGCTCCTTCTCTAGAGAGTCTCCCAGAAGCCAGTCTGCACTTGGGAGAGCTGAGATCTTGGCAAGGAGGAGAGGGTGGCAGTTAGACACTGGGGAAGGTTTTTTTCCCTCCAGAATTTTCTTTCCAAGGTGAGTACTCTTAATTGCAGGTGGATGGAATCCAAGCCCTGCAGGCTGTTTGGTCACCAGGCAGTGACTTCACTTTGGGCTGGGCTTCCCTCGCTCTCCAGTTCTGTAAAAGACTGAGCAGATGCCATGAAGAGCAAAAGATAAAGCAGAGGAGGTTGATTTGCTTCATTTTTTAACTTGCACAACCCGAAATTACAGCAGCGTTTGCCAGCAGAGTTAAAAGGCTCAGGATGCTGAAAACTCTGTCACTGCTGGTGGGATTCATGTTGGCACCAAGGCTGGAGGGTGGGATGGACCCTCCCAAGGCAGGCCAGAGGAGTCACGGGCAGCAGGGCAGAGTCACAGCCCGGAGCCTCCTCTCCTCCGCCTGGGCATCTGCTTCTCAGTCATTTACAGGAGAGGGTTTCCACAGAGGAAAACATCCCCGCTTCTTTTCCAGCAGCTCGGGCTCCCCAGCCTGGTGCTGGCACCGGGTTTGGCAGCCCCGGCTCCTTTGTTCAGAGAGCAGAGTGCTGGGTTTGGAGTTTGCTGGGTTTGGGGTTTGCTGGGTTTGGAGTTTGCTGGGTTTGGGGTTTGCTGGGTTTGGGGTTTGCTGGGTTTGGGGTTTGCTGGGTTTGGAGTTTGCTGGGTTTGGGGTTTGCTGGGTTTGGAGTTTGCTGGGTTTGGGGTTTGCTGGGTTTGGAGGTCTGTTCCTGCCGGGGATGCAGGATCTGGCCATGAGGAATGAGCCCAGGAAGGGTCGGTGCTCCCGGGACGTGCCTGGCTGAGCCCCGCAGGGGTGGATGCCCCGTGCCAGGGTCAGTGATGAGGCCGTGGGGGCACGGAGCTGCCCCGCAGGTGCCGAGGGCTCCGGGAGCCCAGCCCAGGGCAGGACCCTGAGCTCCCCACGGCGCGATTACTGCCCAGGGGATTTGGTGGGAAGTGGCCAATGAGGGGCCAAGCTGGCTCCAAATCCAGCTTTTTCCAAAGCCCCAGATCAAACCGGCTGCCATTAATAAGGCAAGAAGGGTTCGGACGAGCGGCGTTACAGCAGATCTGGAGAGGTAAGGTGATAGTTCTGTCTGAGGCTGGCGGAGCTTCTGGCCCCAGCTCGGTGTGGGAACCAGGAGCTCGGTGAGGCTGGAATTGGGACGTTGTTTGCACGTCTGCAGCAGGAGTTTATTTGCTGATGCTAAAAAATGCCATCGCTGGAGGCTCGGGGTGGTGGAATCAGGAAGCTGAGCACAGATTTTCTGTACCTTTGTAGCCGTGTGCTCATTCCGGATGATAAACAACTTTCTTGAGAGAAAAGCCCTGAGAAATGACCGTGACCTGCTGGTGAGTTTAGTTTTAGGTTCTGGGGTTTGAAATGGGAATTTGTGGTCAGAAACTGTCGAGCAGTCTCCACTTACACAGCGGGGTTGTTACAGTTTTCTGCTGGCTGCTCCTTCTCGCTGCTCAGCCCCACGAACAGGGATAGAAATAGAGCAAGGAATTGAACGAGCTTAGTTACAGTGAAGGAGAGGTGGAAAATAGAGCTCGGTAATGCAAAGCTGAACATAAGAAAAAAAGAAAAAGCTGGCCTTTTCCACCCTGATCTTGAGATCTGGTGCTGTACAAAAATGGAGATGAGCCTTCCAACCTGCCTGTGACAGCCCAGGCTGAAGCTTCCCTAGCCAGGGGTAATCTCTTCTGCACCCACCTCACAGCAGCGTGACACGGCCTCACCTCCCGCCCTGCCAGCCCCTGCTGTTCCTCCCCTCCCCTGCCCCTCCCCACTCCCCCTCCTGCTAAAAAAGAATAAGTGGCAGCTGTTGGAAAGTGGAGCCCGTTTGCTTTATGGTGCTGCCTTGGGAATATGATCCAGATCCTGCCTGAGAGAGAGAAAGCAGCAGAGCGAAAGAGAAGGGGGGCAGTTGGGAAGCTCTGGAGAATAAGTTGCTTATTTTAAGTCTGGTGTAGAAAGTAATCTTTGTAGTGAGGTTCAGGGATGAAGCAGAACAGCTACTAAAGGTCCTAGCCTGGGAATCAAAAGAATTCCTGGTTGAATGTCAGTAATCCTCGAGTTTGTTGGTTCAGTACAGAATTTCCAATGCACTGAAATGTCTTTGATTGTCCTTTAGCAAGAGGTGCCTGCTCTGAGGGCCTCGAGAGCTGAAGGTGTGTTATGGAGTAACAACAATTCTTCTTGGGGTTTATTTTTAATCTCCTTCAGCACTCCAGGTAAGGCAGCAAGGCTCTCCCTGGAAGGCACCTCTGTTCAGTATTCTGGCTCCTGATTTCAGCTGGTGACAGGGCACGAGAGACACAAAAGCACAGGAATATTCTAAAACTGGCAGCAGCCAAAACCATTCATAATTCTACACCTTGGGCTTCTGCCAAGCAATTAATGGAAACTCAAACTCTTTATTTTTGTTGTCAGGTCGAACAATCCACTTCTGTCAGCTCCTCTTATTCCTAGAGGGACACTCCTGGAAAAATCCAGGGAAAACCTGAGTGCCGTGGTGCGGGTGGGTGCACGGCAGCGCTCAGGAGGGAGGGGAGGTCTGGGGAAGCTGCTGGGCCCCGCTCTGCTGCCCTGGGCTCCGCGGGTGCTCCCAGTGCCGGGGACACTGACCCGCGTGTGCTCTTCCCTCCGCAGCTCTCCATGAAGGAGGTGGGCGACGGGCTGCACGAGCAGATGAACTGCATGATGGGCGCCCTGCAGGAGCTGAAGCTGCTGCAGGTGCAGACGGCCCTGGAGCACTTGGACATCTCGGGGCGCCGGAGCCCCGCGGAGCAGCGCCGGGGCTGCCGCGGCAGCGGGGCCGGGCAGGGGGCACAGGGACGCTGCCCCCCGGCCCCGCCCTGTCCCGGGCCTCGGCCGGCGGCTTTGTGCCACCCCGCCGCACTCCCAGAGAGTGACCACCCTCGAGACACCCCCTCCTCCTCCCGGAGCCTCTGCGGCGAGGACGTTTGTCCCCCAAAAGGACNGGGAGGGGAGGTCTGGGGAAGCTGCTGGGCCCCGCTCTGCTGCCCTGGGCTCCGCGGGTGCTCCCAGTGCCGGGGACACTGACCCGCGTGTGCTCTTCCCTCCGCAGCTCTCCATGAAGGAGGTGGGCGACGGGCTGCACGAGCAGATGAACTGCATGATGGGCGCCCTGCAGGAGCTGAAGCTGCTGCAGGTGCAGACGGCCCTGGAGCACTTGGACATCTCGGGGCGCCGGAGCCCCGCGGAGCAGCGCCGGGGCTGCCGCGGCAGCGGGGCCGGGCAGGGGGCACAGGGACGCTGCCCCCTGGCCCCGCCGTGTCCCGGGCCTCGGCCGGCGGCTTTGTGCCACCCCGCCGCACTCCCAGAGAGTGACCACCCTCGAGACACCCCCTCCTCCTCCCGGAGCCTCTGCGGCGAGGACGTTTGTCCCCCAAAAGGACCTTCCTCCGTGTCCAGCAGAGCGGAGCACGTCCGGCCCCGGACATTGGAGTCCAGCAGCCAGGGCACAGCTGCGGGGTGGCCGCTGTGCCAGGAGTGCCCGGGGTGTGACGATGGCCACGACTGGACGTCGTCCCTGATGTCCCAGAGCAGGAACCGGCAGCCGCTGGTCCTGGGGGACAACGTCTTTGCAGACTTGGTGGGGAACTGGCTGGACCTGCCCGAGCTGGAGAAGAAGGGGGAGAAGAACGAGGCATCTCTGTCCATGAGCAGATCCCAGGAGCTCTGCAGGAAGTTCTCCCTCACAGCCAACATCTTCAAGAAGTTCCTGAGGAGCGTCCGGCCGGACCGAGACAGGCTGCTCAAGGAGAAACCGTGCTGGCTTCCTCCTGAGGACAAACAGCCCGAGATCTCCAAGAGGTCCAAAAAGATCAACAAACTCAAGGGGACATTTTACTTCCCCCTTCACGGGAACCACCACAGCAAAGCAGAGAGGTGCCCGCGGGCAGAGAGCCGCAGTGAGCACCCCAAAATGGGCACCAAGAAGGTGCAGGACTCCCGAGCCTACAGCCCGGCGGGGTTTGACATCAACACGGCCGTGTGGGTCTGAGCCTGGCCTCTGCCCTGCCCCTGCAGCCCCGCCGGGAGCTGGGGCCACGCTCCCCTCGCCAGGGAACCCCTGAGCCCTCCCAGGGACCAGCGAGGAGCCCTGTGTGCTGCGGGCTTCACTCTCCTGCACGTGGAATTTTCTGGAGAACTACGGCTTCAGGGGCTGCCTGAGCAGCAGCTGACACAGCCCCACGTGGGGAGACCTTTGGGGAGCGATATTTGCAAAAATAATCTGAATCTTTAGCAGCTTTAGGGTGAGTGGTGCCACAGGTGAGCAGCTCCTGGTGCCAGGCCCATTCCATCATCTCCAGTTCAGTGGCTGCAGCACAAAACCCACGGTGTGCATGTGTGTGTATGAGTGTGCAAATATATATAGAGAGAGTTTTTTTAAAAAAATCTATTCCTGCTTGTGTGCACTTGAAACTGGGTTATAAACCAGGCATCCCAAGCCTCGCACCTGAAGCACTTGTTATTTAAATGGAAAGAAATGTTTGAATTTTAAGACTTGAACAATTTCTGAGTGGGGGGCAAACCCCCAACTTTGGGGGTGTTTCCCCTTAAAGTGCATCGCTGGTGCCCTCCCAGCAGCTCTCCCTCCCCTGCCAGTTAAACCAGTGGGGCACAAGGCTTCTTGCCAGGGGTTTGTGACCTGGGGCTCTCGGTGGGTTTGCCCCTCTCCCCTCCCCTTGTCCCTGCAGATCTCTCCAGATAAAACGTTGCAGAAGTTTATTGTTGAGTTTTCACCCAGGTGCAAAGTTCCATCCCCCGTTTATTGCTGTGCTCCCCGTTGCTGTTGTGTACAAACCTCGTCTTGACAGAACCAAGTTCTTCAGTGTCCACTCTCCAAGAGTTTCCAATAAAGTGGAATCGGTCTCGTCTCGGCTGTGGGACACCCTCGGTCTCTTCTCTCACTCCGGGGTTTTCCTGGCTGTTCCCAGCTGGGATCGGGGAGTTTGGGGAGCAGCCAGGAGAGTTTCCATTCTGGGCGAGGCTGTAAATCACGGCAGGGAGAGGAGCTGCGGGCAGAGCTCCCTGCCAGGGTGCCAGCCCTGCTCCAGAGGCACATCCCCCTGCACAGCCCCGGGAGCCTGCAGGGCTTCTGCAGCTTCCACCTCCCTCCTGCCCCAGCCCCGGGAGAGGCAGAGGGACAGGGGTTTGGGGCAGAAGCTGCTGCCGAGGAAGAGCCTCAGAGCCACACAGTCCCTGGCTCGAGGAGGGGACAGGGCCGGGGTCCCTGCCACAGCCACAGGGAGCACAGAGCCTGGGGCTGGCCCTGCAGCCCCGCTCCCAGCAGCCAGGGCCCCAGCAGATGCTCCCTGTGTGCAGCAGGGTTGTGTTCCAAAAACCTGTTCCACTCACTCCGATCACAGGAAGGGTTGATGTGCGAGCAGGGGGATTCTTTGTTTTAAACACACAACTCTGTTCCTGTTGTAACTTCCCAAGGCAGAGAGGCCAGTGGGGTAGAGCATGGAGGGAGAATTCCTTTTCTCCTTTGCAAATTAAATATAGGCACAGGGCAGGCCCTGTCTGTGCCCATACAAGGAGAGGAGCGGGGCAGCGCCCAGGCTGCGCTCAGCACTTCTGCAGGAACCTGAGCAAGCTTTGTCTTTCCTCCTCGTGGGCTTTAGGGCTGGTTGTTCCCCCTTCCTGATTTCTCTGAATGCTGAAAGGCTGCTTGGAAATAATGAGCAAATGTAGCTGTGTCTCAAAGTTCTTGGGAGAAAAAATATTTAATAAATATTCTTTATAGACGTTCAAATAATAAAGAATATCACCCAAGCCAGACATCCTCCCTAATTTAGTCTCCAGAGCAGAATCTGCTAATAGATCAGGGTTGGATTTGTGAATTACCATTTCACTTCTCCAGGGACTTTTCCTCAAATTATAATGGCTTTTGCTCCTCTTCTTTTTCATGAAACTGCCATGAAATTGTTCTCCATTATTAAGTATGAAGCCCACCTAATTAGCAGAATGACAGTGTCTAATGAGGCCCTGGCTGCGTTCTGCAGGGCTGATAGGAGTGGCTCATCCCAAACACGGGACAGTAATTCCAGGAGCAGGTTCCCCACGAACCTGCAGCCATGGCAGGGGCAGCCCGGGCGCTGGGGTCTCCTGGAGATCTCTGAGTCTCACCCGGGGCTGGGTGAGCAGCACATCCCGGAGCCTCCAGAGCCCCAGCACAGCCCTGCAGCTCCACATCCCCGGGACGGGCGAGTGCTGGGCCAGGCCCAGATGGCCTAATGGGAAGAGAGGATTTAGCTCTTAGCATTAATGGAGTGCTTCTCCAGGAGCTGCTCCTGCTCGGCCTTGGGCTTTCCCTTCCCGGTGCCCACACCCTGCTCTCCGGCCAGATGGCCTCCAGAAGGCTCCCAAATGTGCCTGTGATTAAAAAGCCTTTATTTTCAGAACCATTTCACAGCTTACTCTTCTGACAATGAGATGGGGCTTCTTAGGCTCCTGCGGAGCAAGAGGGGAGGCAAACACGGCTGGCTGCCCTCGGGGGTGTTCCCTGTGCCACTGACACGGGTTCTGTTTGCTGTTTGTGGAGTGGCAGCACCAGGGGCGGTGGCTTTAAACTGGCAGAGGGCAGGGTTAGGTGGGACACGGGGCAGGAATTGCTCCCTGTGAGGGTGGGAGGCCCTGGCACAGGGTGCCCAGAGCAGCTGTGGCTGCCCCTGGATCCCTGGCAGTGCCCAAGGCCGGCTTGGAGCACCCTGGGATGGTGGAAGGGGTCCCTGCCCCAGGTTTACCCCCTGGACCTGGGGGTCCCTGTGCCCTGCAGACCTGCACGGCTGCTGGAGCCTCCCGGTGCTCCTGGTCCCTGAGCCTGCTCAGCCCAGCCCTTGACCAGCCCTGCCGAGTGCCCGGCTGGCCTGCAGGGTCCTGGCTGAGCACACAGCACTGCCCTCAGCTCCCCTTGTGCGCAGTCCAGCAGCCAAGGAGCCAATGGCCACGTCCTGGCTGAGCTCAGAGCCTTTGGGTCACAGTCCAGCACTGGGTTATTCCCTCCAGCACATTCCCCATCGCCTTCATCGTAATACTCATCACCATCAGAATCCCTTCTCCCAGCAGCGCTGGCACAGCACGTCTCTGCAGCAGGAGGCTGGGGTTTATTTCCCTTCCCTTTTGTTCGAGTTCATTTGTATCCACGTGGCATTTCTAATCAGGGACGCGCACCCTTCCAGCTGGCAGGCAATCGCCTGCGCTCTCTTGGAGCAGAAATAGAAAGGAGTTCACTGCAACAGTTTGCCTGGGCACGGCTGAGCTGTGGCAGCTTTGGGGACCCCCGGCACCCCCTGGTTTGGCTCTGCCCAGCCAGGCTGGGCTGATCTCTCCAGGCTCCTCGTGGCCGTCCTGCAGCTGCGGGGGCCATTCCTGGCCAGGGGGGCAGGGACAGGGCACTGTCACCTCCAAAGACTCCAAGAGCCACAGGGAGCAGTGGGGGAGACCCTGCGGCTGGGAAAAGCCCCAGACAAAGCCTGATGAAGCAATTGCTTTATTCTTAAATGTCTGTGCTAACAGCAGCCTCCTCGGCCTGCTTGGGATAGCCGAAGGGTCACTCCAGGCCCCCACACTGTATTTTCTGTACTCTTATTTTCTGTACTCTCTGTTCTGTCTGTGACAGCCTTCTGGGGCTGGAAAAATCCCTCCAGGGGCTGGCTGGGAGTTTGCAGAGAGCAGGAACATCGCAGAGGATTGCTCAGCTGTGGCCCAGGCCGAGGGCACTGAGCAGTTCCCTCCCAAGGGCAGCGGGGAGTGGGTCCCAGTCTGGGCAGGGGCCGTGGCCGCAGTGGGGTAACGTGGCCAGCAGCAAGCTCCGAGCACGTCCGTGTGTCCAGCCACTCTGCTGACCACGTCCAGCCCCACGCTCTGCTGCCAGACAGCACAGATGGCCAGGGCAGCAGGAGAAGCGTCCTGGGGACCTGGGGGCCCTGGTCTGTCCCTCTGCCGAGAGCAGGGCTTGGGCTCCTGGAGCCCTGAGCAGGGCTGGGCTCACGGCTCAGTCCGGGGCTGCTGCTCCCTTCAGCCCGTCCTGGGCTGGCTCAGCTGCAGCTCTCCCGAGCTACCTGCCCAGACCTCCCCTCCTCCTCCGTTCTCGCTGTTCCAGACCGATTACGGGAGCTCGGCCCCGAAGGCAGCCAGCCAGGCGTTTATGCTGCAGCTGCCTGATCTGCATGTGCTCATGCTAATGGTGTGGAAACGATTCATGGTCGGCTTTGTGCTGAGCTTCCTGTGCCCTGAATTGAGCTCTGCTTGGAAAAAGGAGAGACCGGGTCCTCTGTATTTGAAATAATTCAAGAGGGGAACTTTGTGTGTGCTGCTTACCTGGTTTCCAAACGTGTCGCTGATGTAAGGCTGTTGGCAGGATGATCAGACCTTTGCACGGAATATGCCTTAAAGAGGCAAAGAACAGGTATATTTCTAAGAGGAATTCTTATTTATTCCTCAGAGGAACGGGAGAAATTTGCAGCTACAGACTATTGGGAAATTCTCTGGAGATAAGACACACTGCCAGGAAAGTCGAGCAAAAGCCCTCCTTGCGCAGAGGTTTTATGGCAGCTCTAAATCCCTGGGAGATGGGCAGGATAAGGCACCCTCAGCCAGCCAGACCGGCGGCTTCCTCCCAGCACCCTGCAGGCAATTCCTCCTACTCCTCTTCCTCAGCTCGGGAGCAGGGCTGGGTGCAGCCCTTCCTGCAGCGTGTCGGGGCTGGACCAGCCCTGGGAGCCCGGCCCGGGGCACAGCAGGGTGACAGCGTGGCACCGGGGGCTCGGGGGTGACAGCGTGGCACCGGGGGCTCCCAGGTGACAGCGTGGCCCCGGTGGCTCCCAGGTGACAGCGTGGCACTGGTGGCTCTGGGGTGACAG
>VYXC01012616.1:139541-164043 GCA_013397175.1 Platysteira castanea | reverse complement strand
GCCACGGGAGCTGCAATCCCTGGATCCCCCAGCCAGGCTAATCCCTGCCACAGGAGCTGCCATCCCTGGAGCCTGCAGCTCCCTCCCCTGCCCCCGGCCCCAGGCAGCTCACCCTGCTGGCTGCCAGACCTGGGCACGGCCCAGGACCCTGCTGCTCCTGCTTATCACACAGCCCCTGAACGCTCCCACTTATCAGCTGGCAGCAGCCCAGCTGTGCTGCACGGGGCCACTCGGCTGTGCCTGGACACCTGGCCTCTGCCACGGGCAGATAATGCCCAGCACAGAATAGGAACCTGGTGCCTGACGTGGAGCAGAGCTCCCTCAGCACAACCCCAGGCAGCAGGGAAAGGCACCCCAGAGCAAAGGGGGTCTCAGTTAAACCTGGGGAACTGCTCAGATCTGAGTTTGGGCACAGTTTTGGCAAGTGGGGGGCTTACAGAGGGCTGTGACCAGGTGTGTGCAGCCAGAAATGCAAATCCCTCAAAACCAACAGCACACAACAAGACAAGGAGTACAGCAGGGCATAACCCACGTTCAGAACAGCAGCAGCTATCTTGACAAAATACCCTTTCCATATAAAGTTTATCTAAGCTCAGAGCCGTGCAGCCAGCTGGGCTTGCTGGGGACCCTCTGCAATTCACAGCCCCTGAGAGAGGCCAGGAAACACTCACCTGGGAACTCACCCCCCTCTGCAGAGACAAGGGAGCAAATCTCCCTAAAACAGACACAAAGTACCTGAGTACACTGCATGGCAACCCTTTCCTACGCTGAGAGCCCAGACTCATGCTGAATCCCCCCAGTTCAGACACATGTTCTGGTTTAATGACACGTCCGTGCTGGGAAGGCAGGGGAACAGGTGGCACTCACCTCATTTACGTTGATTTTCGACTTTGCAGACGATTCTAGAAAGGCACAGTTACACCACTGTCGTGCTAAGTTCTGCCCCTGCTCTTTGCCCACGACTCGTTCTTCCTCCAGGTCACATTTATTGCCAACCAGAATCATGGGAACCTGCAGAGGAGCAAGCAGGAGGACAGAGCCATCAGCAAGGTCATGTACTGCGAGCTCTGCGCTGCTGTGGCTCCCGAACTGAGGAGGGGGAGAGGCACTATGAAAAACACAGTATGAAAAATACAGTATGAAAAATACAGTATGAAAAATACAGTATGAAAAACACAGTATGAAAAACACAGTATGAAAAACACAGCATGAAGTACGAAAACCAATAAAAATCAGGAGTTCAGCGGAGCCCTGTGCACACCTGCAGGGTGACAGGACCGGCCCAGCTCCATCCCCCCCTCGCAGCCCCAGCTCCATCTCCTCACAGCCCAGCTCCATCTCCCCCTCGCAGCCCCAGCTCCATCTCCCCCTCACAGCCCAGCTCCATCTCCCCCTCGCAGCCCCAGCTCCATCTCCCCCTCGCAGCCCCATCTCCATCTCCCCCTGGCAGCCCCAGCTCCATCTCCCCCTCACAGCCCCAGCTCCAGCTCCATCCCCTCCTGGCAGCCCCAGCTCCACCTCTCAGCCCAGCCAGAGGCAGCTGCAGAGCCTGGGGCTGAGCACACCTGGGCCCTGCGGGTTCTGCTCACCCCGAGGCTGCTGTGGCTGTACCCCAGCCCCGGGGATGACCCGGGCTGGGAGCAGAGCAGGACAGTGCCACAGGACAGTGCCACAGGACAGTGCCACAGGACAGTGCCACAGGACAGTGCCACAGGACAGTGCCACAGCCCAGCGCCGTTTCCTGTTTCCCTCACACTGAGAGGCAGAAAAAAGCCCTCAACAGCTGCTGATGAGGGTGTGCACCCGCTCCATTTCCTCAAACATTTCATTCTTTGGGCAGAAAACGAGTCCTTTCCAGCTGGAAAATAAATCACTATCCGCTTCCTTCGGTAATTTACAACACACTGTGTGTTTTTAATCTACCTCAGTGTTAATATTTGTGGTCTTTTCCTGACACAACTACACGCAAGATTAATTTCTGTCTTTGAAAGTCCCAACCATACCCATTAGAAAGTGATCATATTTTAATTTTTGAGACATAAATTTTACTTATTACATCAGGAATCTGAAGTCACAGTACAGATGAAGCAAATGCAAAAAAAGCTCATTTGAAATCAGAGATCTACAAGATATTTACAACTCTATCAGCTTAGAGCTGTAAATATCCTGTTCTGTACCGTTTTCTAGATAGTTAAGAGAAATTTTCTCATACTGAAACATGAAAATGTGTTTTGAACATCTTCAGCAAAAACGTGAAGACGTGAAATAATGGGGCAAAAAGTGCTACTGAGATGAGTAAGCAGTACAGGTCTGAAAGACACAAAACTCTGTGTAAGGTTATTTCAAATGGTTTTAATAGTTTTTTTCAAAAATGGAGTTTGATGAGCAACTACCTTTGATCATTTCCTGTTAGGTGTAGAAGATTGGAATTTAAACTCTTCCAGACGTATATAATTTAATGATTATGTTTTGGGACTTTAAGACATATTCTGATACCACAAACAGGGGGGAGACATTTCCCAGCTCAGCAAAATGCGGCCTAAACGTTCAAAAGGTTCTCAAGCTTGGATTCAACAAGTAACACACAGAGCAAACAAACACATTTCAGCAGTGCCGTTGGATCCCTGCAGCCCAAAGGGGAGCAGCAGCATCTGCTGTGGGATGGACCTGCCCAGCTGAGGGGGCAAATTCCCCCTCTGTGAGCACAGCCGAGCTCCCAGCACGGCCAGAGCAGGATCCTGCCAGCAGGGATGGACCCTGGCATGATCCCTGCCTCAAGGAAAAGCAGTTCTGCATCAGTAGAAGCTCAGGTTGTTCAAGCAAGGAGGGCCCAGCCTTTCCAGGCAGGTGAGCAGCCAGGACCGTGCCCCAGGGGACGCAGCCGCCCCTGGCCCCGTGCCTGTCCCATCCTCTGCCCAGCACCAAACTCCCCACAGCTGATCTTCCTGATTTTATCTAAAAAGAGTTCTAAACAACCAGAACGACAGCCCAAGACTCTGTCAGACCCCTAATGGTTTAGCTCACACAACTGTGACCTCCTCGGGTGACAGATTTTGCCAAGTGACCGAGAGTTGAGAGCTGCTCCAGAGAATTCCCAGCTGACCCCTGGGAAAGGTCACAGCTTTGAACTTCAACTTCTCCTTCACACATCTGGAACAACCCCTGTCAGCCTCCAGTGCAAGACAGCTGCAGAGCTACCAAAAACATCATTACTGTTGAGCTCAGCTATTCTCTTTCCTTAACTTGGAGGGAAATAAAGCCCAGCTAAAGCATAGGGAAGAAGAAAATGCAAATCCTGGCAAGGAGTTTAAGGGACAAAAATTAAGTCATGTTGTGTTCAATCAACTCCCACCATTCCAAAAGACTGTGGCTTCCAGGACATGGCAAAATCTGGTTTTGTGATGCCCCTTTAGCAGGTGCTGGGCCTCAAACAACAACACTGAAAACTACAAGGCTCTGGAAACTACTCAACACGAACCAAGAATATTCTTTGAAAGAAACTTTGTATGTAAACATACATGAATTTGAGAGCAGACACTTTCTAACCATTTGCAGAAATAAAACCAAACATATTCTACTCACATCTTCAGTGTCCTTAACCCGTAAAATCTGTTCCCGCAGGTCCTGTAGGTCGTTAAACGTGGACTGTGCTGTTATAGAATATACTAGTGCAAACCCCTGCCCGTTCTTCATGTAGAGATCCCTCATGGCTGTGAATTGCTCCTGCAATCAAGTATTTTTTAAAGTAATTAGCTGGTGAATGCAGCTAATGAATAGTTACAAAGGAATACTTTTATGGCACTTACTGTAAGAATACAGCACCACACAGCCCGGATTTACATATTCACCCCTCACAGAAACCCACTGAAGCATGGAAATTGAATAAAAGCATTAACACTCTCTTTCTCTTCGGGGTTTTTTTCCTTAATAGAGAAAAGAGCTTCTTGAAAAAATGGGAAAAAGATGAAGAGTAGCAATAAAAACATCTCTGCAGACAGACTGGAATGCCAGAGCAGGCTGGACAACGCCAGCCCGGAGCTGCCTCTGTCCCACCAGGGAAAGGACTTGTACCAGACCCACCTCTGCAACCACTTCTGCTTCTGCTGCTGAGAGCTGTCACTGCTTTCCCAAATCAGCTCCCCGGGATGTGCTGCCAGGACTTGGTTTGGTCAGGGACAGGGCTCTGCCAGCTGCAGGTGACACGGGCACGGCCAGGGGAGTGACCCCAGCTGGGAGGGACAGCCAGGGCAGCAGCAGGGGCAGCGCCAGGGAGGTGCCACGGGCCAGGGCAGCTCGGCAGGCGCGGGGTTTGCTGAGGAAATCCCCCCACACACGATGTGCCCTGTGTGCCCTGTGTGCCCCTGCGCCTGGCACCGGCTGCAAGCCGTGCCCTTGTATTCTGGCCACTTGCAAAATTAATGTTTCAAACCCTCCCGGACCAGAATGCTGATATGGGGGATGGCAGAGGGAAGGTGACTGGCACAGGAGGCACCAACCTTTGTGTCCCAGCACTGGGGCACCAGCTGGGGACACAGCTCACCAGGCCACTGGCACCCAGCACGCTGGGTTTGGGTTATTTAACAAAATCCTTCCATTTAAATTACTGCAGCTGATTTATTGCTTTTGCTTGGGCAGGATTACCATTCTTAACAAAGGAACTCACAGCAATGAGACAAAGAAATGCCACTTACTGTCCCTGCTGTGTCCAGGATCTCCAGCATACACTGTTGACAGTCTACTTCCACTTGCTGGGGAAAAAAGGGAACAAACAGTTCAAAAATTGTCAGAAATGGGACAGGCAAGAGGAATCTCAGCTCGGTTTGTACTTCTGCCACAAAGGGCTCTTAGCAAAGCAGGCACCTGCACTTGCCCAGGGCTGAGCAGCGCTGCTGTTAGAGGATTAATTACGCCCCAAGCCAGGCATTTGGGTCAGCTCACATGCTCCAGGACTCCCTTCATTAGCAAGGCTTAAATGAGCAGCTCACTGTAAACATCTCAACTTAAGTGAGATTGTAAATATCTCGACTTAATCCACTCTTACAAATCAAAGCACCTTAAAACTTTAATTTTTCTTTGCTGCTGGGGGAGAAAGGAAGAGAAGAAAATGCAAAATATTTCAGGATCCTCACAGTAAGACTTTGCAAATCTTCCACTCCCTGAGAAATGTCTCAGATCCAACAAGGGTAATTCCAGGAAAGTCAAGTAAATTTAACAGCAGAACTCATACCACAATTTACATTTAATTATCCCAGGCACAAATGTCACAAGTTTTTAGTGTATGTTTTGGTGCCTTTAATGCTGGTGACATTTATGCTAATCCGTGAAACAATGGGTCACTTGACATCCATCCAGGGAAGAAAGCAGCTCTGTGGCTGGAATTACGTAACAGCTCAGGGATCCTACAAGGACTTCTGCTCAGCAACTCCAGCCCTGCATCCAAAACAGCCCCGAAGAATTTCATATTCTCTGGGAGACTTGAAAGAAATAAAAACAATGGTACTTTACCTTTCTGTATGAATCTTCTATTGTTGGGTCATATTTTTCAACAAAAATTCCCTGAACGAACTGTACAGTCTGGGGAGGAAGGAAAGAAGAAAAAACCTAAGTGAGCTGAACATAACCAGAAACATTCACCAAGAAGCACTTTAGGAAAAAGTAACAACAGTAAAACTGCTCTGCTGTTAAAAGTCAATAGTGAGGACCAGAGAAAAAGACATAAAATTACAATGAAAATAAAATTAGTGTATTCTCTGTTAAAATCACAAGTTTTATACACAAATACTGCAAATTTGTGAAGAAAGTCTGAGAAGCCACAACTACCTCACTTCAAAATCATCCTATATCACTAAATAAATATATTTTACACTCTAATGAACAAAGTCTCTGCTTCTCCAGTACTTTCTTGTCACACTAAACACTTGTCCCAGCCTGCCTGAGGTAACAGACCTCAGCAAAACCCTTGCAGCAAGGCACCCCTGCAGCGTGGATCCCAGGGCTGCAGCAGCGACAGAGCCAGCAGCCAGAGCTGCAGGGCACAGATTGTGTTCCAGGACTGCTGCCCTGTATTTCAGCACGGTCAGGTTGGCACAGCTGCTCCCAAAGAGCTCCAGAGAAGGCAGCTCCTTGCCAGAGGCTCTCACATGAGCACTGCCACATCTGCCCCACTCTGCCTGGGGAGCTCTGAGAACCAGCCCTGAGTGCGAGATCTGACAAACCACTCCTGACACCTCGTACTCCATCTCTGATGGATCTTATTTATTATAGCTAAAAAGAAAGGCCAAGGGAGAAGCTACAAATCTGGGCGTGGTTTTGGGTTACGAAGACCCAAAACTTTTAAAACCTTCCCCGAATTTGGGTTGTGCAGCCAACTTTAGTTTCCAGCTCTATGTAAGACTTTGCAGCACTGGACACCCCTGTAAATAAGTGTCACTGCCACTCCAGAAGATTTTCAGCCTCAGAAATGGGATAAAACTGCTGTACAGGAAACAAAAGTTGCTGAACAACTGTGGCTTTATAAGTGTGAAGGTTTTCTGCTACTCCCTCACCATTACCAGGAGCACCACCAGTGCTGTATTGGCACAGAAGAGTTAAAACAAGGAGGATCTGCAGTGAAACTACCCCAGATTGTCATCTGCACTCGAATGGAAACAGAGCTGGAAATGAACACCGGGCTCTTTGTTGCACAGGTCAGTTTATACAGTTGGAAGAATGAAATTTAAAGTGACCCCACATTACTTTTATTCCCACCTTGCAACCTCTCCTTGCTAATGCTTGTAAATAAGTACACAGACTCTTTAAAAGCTAAATATTACCCACTCCTAGCTGCTAGTTGGCACGTACTGTGTGCTCTTATGAACATAATGGATCTATGCTGCAGATGAATTACCAAATACGCTGACTTAGCACCCAGCCTGTCAAAAAGAATTTAACTTTTGTTTACGACTATTTGAGTATTTGCATTTCAGCTGTTGAAAAGGTCAGTGATGGGGCTGACTCAGACTTCACATCACGGAGAAGGAAATTCAAGTATATCAGATGCTGAGTAATTTTTATTTACAGCATACTACAAAGTGCCCCATTTCACCTAGGGAGTCTCTCAGTGTTACATAAGAAAATTAGGATAATCGAGGAAGTGCTGGTGAAAAAAGTAACACAGATTGCCATTATCATGTCTGTGACAAGGAACACTGCAGTTCCTTGTTGTAGATAACTTCACACTTGACCAGTTCTTTGCCTTTCTGTTGGAGAGAGCTGCTTGACTGGTGAGTGATAAATGGGTGACACAAGCCTGTCTCACAATGCTTTGCTATCACCCCTGCCACGTAAACCTCTCCTTGGGAACACGACAGGCACTTCAGGAGTGCCAAGGGTCACCAGTCTGCTCCTCCCTCGGCTCTGTACAGGCTGCAGATGGATTCTCAGGCCCGGGGTTTGAGCCCAGGTGCTCACAGGGGATGGGGAACACACAGCCTTGCTGAACCCCCTGATTCTGAGATTGATTCCAGCCAGACTTCTCTTGCTGTACCAGGCTGGTCGGGCTTTTAATACCAACACAGAGATATTCAGCCATGTGCAACACAACACCCATGCAGGAAGCAAACATGAAATGCTAATTATCAGCACTTAATCACCTCTCCAAAACCATGACACCCCTCCACAGCTCTCTCAGCAGTGTCACGGTGGCTACATGGAAGTCCTGGCACACATTAAAGTCATACAAATTCCCCAAAGCATCAGTAACCTGCTCTGCAGGGAGGCAGGCAGCTGGGGGCTGTGTGTGGGCTTCAGAGCCGCTTCCCCAAACTCACCAGAGCGGACTTGCCCACACCTCCTGAACCAAGGACCACCAGCTTGTACTCACGCATGGTGTGGTCTGTTCAGAGAGCGACCTGCAAGGCAGGAGAAGAGGCAGCAGTTAAAGCACAGAGCTGTGACAGCGTGTCCTGAAAGCAGCAACGCTCCCCCTTCGCCCAGCCCTCCTGAGAACCAGAATGTCTTTATGAACAGCTCCGGGGTTCGTTTTTCCACGTGGACACTCAGGTGGGGAAGGCCACTCCGACAGCCCCAGGTTCCCGGAGTTTGCCAAAGCTGGGTCCCTCAGCCTGGCAGTGCTGGGACAGGAGAGGACGGACACACCACGGGACAAACACAGCCCGTCCCAGCTGTGCCAGCACCACGAGCTGTCCCTGCCTGCCCTCTCCTTCCTCAGCATTTCACGGCACAAACCAGAGCATGGGACAAGAAAATTAGACCAGAAAGATGCAAGTGGAGAGGTTTCCTTCTCCCCTCCAGCCCCAGCAGGGAGGGATCCGGGTCAGTGTTTTCTCTCTGGAAAAGGTCAGGCCCAGCGCACGGCTGCCAAGGCAGAGCTCTGCTCGCCCAGCACAGACTCTGCCTTTTTATGGAAATCTCGCAACTCCCTCAAGTCACTACGCAGCACCAGAAAACTTCTCATTCTCCTCGAGATTCCCTGACAAATAAGGCAAATGACAAAGCCGGCGATAAACACTTTACTCTCAGTTTACATTAGCAGGCAGGCTGGGCTGTCCCGCGGCCGGGGCTGCGGCAAACAATGAGCTCAGCACGGATCCCCGCCAGCGCTTCCTTCCCAAAAAGGCTCTCACACCCGGGAGCAGGGCAGGCTCTGCTCCTCTGAGCCACTGCAAACCAACCTCGCACAGGATTTATGGGTTCACCGGCTACAGCCTTGAAAAGCAAAACGTCCTCCGAGGGGTTTGATAGGGAAATGTACCACCGTGTCGGCTGCCGTGAACGAGCCCGTGAAGAACAGGGGCTGTATTCTTAGCTTTGCAATGTGGACAACTCCCTGACAATCTGTGTCTCAAGTTTATGTAATCATTAAATCGGGACAGGTTCTGTTCTGTCATTGCAGCTCCCAAGGGGAAGACATAAAACAGAGTCAAGAGGAACCCCACGTGCTGCTGCTCACCATCACCAGCCAGAGCTGCATCGGGACCCGCTGCTCAGCAGGAGCTGGAGACCCTCCCCAAGCAGCCCAGCTCAGCCCTCACCTCAGGCACAGCCTGTTCCGTGGGCTGAGTGTCACACAAGTACGGGCTTAAACAAAAATTTAAAAACCCCACGTGCAGCTGGGGAGAGACACATGGATTTCTGTGTTTGGTTTAGCACGAATTTAAGCTCATTTTGAAGCCAGAATAACAGAAATAAAGGACTTGCCTGTGCTGAGGCTCTCTGCAGTCACACAGCCAAGCTGCCCTTCCCTCGTCCAAGCCTTGGAGAGGGAGTAAGGCTCAAGCTGTCAGCACAGCCCATCATTTTAAGCACCTGAAGAAGTTTTTCTTCAGCTCTCGAAGCCCATGTGAGCTGCAGCTGCCTAACTGAAAACTGTGAAACCAACAAACTGAACGGGGCTTTCCAGAAGCTGCCTCAAAGCAGAGCAGGCAATGTCTGTGCACTCCAGGACACTGACAACAGCTTTGGCTAAATTCTGGGAACTGCAAGCTCTTCTGCTTGAGCATTTCACTGAGAAGTAACATTCACTTCCTTTCTTTCAAAAATCATGATTTTGAATGGGAAGTAGAGGGGAATTCCAATTAACAATTCTTTTCCCCTTGATAATCTCAAGAAATGAAAAGGTGATGCATTTTTTATAAAGCATAAATGCAACTTATTGATCCAGTCTTCATTTTCCTACAATTCCACAGTCAGTTCCACCGAAGGAAACCCGGAAAGCAATCAAGCTAAGGGTTAAATTTAGCTGTGAACTATTTCACTTCTTATTTATAGTAGAAAATACTTGTGGGAAAGTTTTAGCTGGGAGCAGTACAAAACTAACTTCTCATTTCTTCTCTACAGTATTTGCTGATTTTTTTTTTCAGGTGCAACAGGAAACCAAGATCCTGAAAGGCACGAGCCTTATTACTGTAAACCCCACATGCCTTAATTATCTTGTAGCTCTTTCACAAGTATGTTAATGTTATCTGTTTATACAACATGAATAGAGTGCTCAAGAAATTACTATGCTGCATCCCAGCCAACTTTTCATTTGGCAACTGCTGAAGCCCACCTAAATACAGTCAGACACAGCAGCATTCATTTCCATCCGGAGCTCTCTGTAGCAGAGTCACATGCTGTGAAGCAACGGCTCCATTTCAAAATGGAATTAAATTATGGCTGTTAAGTGTTCCTCTAGAGTCAAGAGAAGAGTACGATCACTAAGGAGTGTAAAAAAAATTAACTGCAAGTGTTGTGAAACTGGTCTCATTAGTTCTGAATGCCGTGGTGCAAAAATAAAGCAAAAGCTGAGTGTGTCTCCTTGCTCCTGGCTCCCTTTTCCCAGGCACGGCCACTGAGCTACAGCAGGACAAGCCCGGGGCACAGAGCACGTGTCACACACCCACCCCTGCCCTGGGCTGCAGCTCCCTCTGCCCATTTCAGCACTCCAAACCACCTCCATCACCTACAGAGTAATAAATCATAGGGTTCTTCCATTTATAACCATGAAAAGACTTTGCTTCTGCACCATCAAACACCTGACACATCAGAAATCATCTCTGCTGTGTATCTTTAACAGGAGCATCTTCTCTGCTGCTGCTGTCCCCAACACTGCCCAGGAAGAGACAGAAATGGGCACTCATCTGTTCACAGCACCAGCCCCAAGCTGCTCAGCTCCTTCCTGACAGAAGAGAGAAGGGCTCTACCCTGGGAGCAGATGGAGAGGTGAAAAAAGCTGCAGGGCATTTGTGTAATACCCAAGCCAAAGGCAGCGCAGGCAGAGGATCCCTGCGAAGGACCAGGGGCTGGATGCAAACACAGCTCAAGCTCTGACCTGAAATGTGGCTCCCACTCACCTGAACCTTTGTTCAGCCAAGCCCTCGTGCACTCCCCAAACTGCACAAATCATCCTTCACCCTCCTGCCAGCCAGGGGCAGAATCGGGGCAGGAAGCAGCAAAACTTTCAGGGTATTTCCCAAGCAGCAGAGGAAGCGGGGCAGAGGCTGGGGGAGGTGGTGGGGACAGGGGCTGAGGCCCTTCGGGACAGAAACCTGATGCAAAAACGAGCTGCTTCTCTTACAAAAGTTTCAGCAGCTCATCAAGAAGTTTATAATTTGGGCGGTGGGGAGAGAGAAGCATAAACCAAGATAAGCAGACACAGCACTGAAAGAGAGGGAGTGCAAGAACCTCACTTATCAATTATCCACTCCTATGTTCCCAGAAATTTCATTTAAAATATAATGAGAACACTGAAAAACTCTTACCTTGGCATAAAAGATCTCTCATCAGTGTTAGCAGCTCTACTGAAGGTTCTTCCAGGCTCCCCACAAGGAACTGAAAGAAAGAAGAATTAAAAGAAGAGTTAATAATTTTTCAAGTGTCAGCATTTGCAAAGCATCTCTGTAGTACTTAGGCTAAACCAGCCTGTTCCTGTGGACCTCTCCTCCCTAGAATACTTCAAGGAAGACTTCACTTACAAAAGACAAACTCAAGTCAAACTAACCATGTTTGAGGTTGCATCAAGTTCACAACTAATTTTAGAATATGAAAACTTAGTACAGAAAGTACTACCAGAAACAGAGGAGAAGACTGAGAGCAGCCCCACGTCCTGATGATGTTACAGGAGGAAAACCATCACTTGCTTGCTCCCAGTCAGCACTGCCATGGTAAATCCAAAGCACAATTATTTTAGGGAATCCATCAGGTTTGTGGCAGGGGGTGGAATGAGATGAGCCTTAAGGTCCCTTCCAACCCAAACCATCCTGGGATTCTGTGACAGTCCTCGAGAGCAGAACAATTCCAGCAGCACCATCCCCCTCCCCAGGAACCTGCTGGCTCCTTGTCCAAGAGCTTTAGAAGGCTCTAACACTTCCAGTACCCCAACCCTTTGTTCAGTAACACTGAACAGCAGCACTACTGACACTTCAGACAGTAACCACAGCACTGGCTACACCCTGCTGCTCTGACAGGCAAAGGGTCCTGTCTTTCACAGGTTCAGCACTTTATCCTTTATTTTCAAGGGATAAAAAAGAATCAATTGCTCCTCTGGAATCATAGGAAGTTTAAATGAAAATGTAGTAAGCTGGTTTTTTGAAAATATTTCTTCTTAGCAGCTCTGGAGTCACCTTGGAGTCACAGAAACCAAAATTGTTTAGAAACAGATAATGAAGCTCTCATAATCCTTGTCAATTATTTTTCCAAGTATAAGAGAAAGTGAGCCTAGAGGGCAGGGTTAGATGGGATATTGGGCAGGAATTGTTCCCCGTGAGGGTGGGCAGGCCCTGGCACAGGGTGCCCAGAGCAGCTGTGGCTGCCCCTGGATCCCTGGCAGTGCCCAAGGCCAGGCTGGACACTGGGGCTGGGAGCAGCCTGGGACAGTGGGAGGTGTCCCTGCCATGGCAGGGGGGGCACTGGATGGGCTTTAATGTCCCTTCCAACTCAAGCCATTCCATGATTCCACGATTTTTTGTGGAGGCACTGCAGACAGAGAACAGCTCAGCAGCCTTGCACTCAGAAAGCACAGCCCGAGTTTAAATGAGGGTGGGAGAAAAGGAACAGAAAGAAGCGAGGCCCAGAAAGGAGCAGCACAGAAACCACAGCAGCAGTTCCTAGAGACAGTGTGAGATGGCCTCTCAAGGTGCAGCTTCCACACCCACGTGCACTGCGAGCCTGGGGGGTATTTGCTCTCTGCTCCTCCCCAGAAAGAGGCACTGGGATAGAGAAAGGTGGCCCTGGCAGGGAGGAGAGAGAGGCAGGGAGCAAGGACCACTCACCTGGCTTTAAGGAAAAAAAAAGAGAATAACTCCTTGCTTGCTCATCACTCACACCTCCCTTTTTCTGATTTTCACCAGCGGAAGCCAGAATATTGAACGTTTCCAGGGGAAAAGTGCCCTCAGCAGTGTGCACATTGGGGAGAGGAGCACGGGTGGCTCGGTGAACTCCAGCACCTCCACTCACGGCTGGCTGTGCCACTCCTGTGGCCGTGCCCTTCCCATTTCCCAAATGAGAGGCAGATTCCTGGGATGCTGCAGCCACACGTCCTGGTTATTTTTATCCTGGCAGTTAAATACTGAATCGTGGCTACTATAAACAAACCTGTTTAATTTTCAACTTGTAAATGTTCTCCGTGCCAGTTTTTTTCAGTTACTATAAACTAGGCCATGGAAAGGGGTGGATTTTCTTTTTTTGAAAGTGTCAACTAAACATTGCTCAACGCTCTACCAAAATCCCTTCATTACTCAGAGCTGTGTTGGCAAAACAAACCCAAACCCAGCACTTCTGCAAGGGGAAGATTTACAGTGATCAAACCACACTTAAACTGACAGATTCCCTCCACAATAAAAAAGAATCCAAACAAACAGAGAGAATGATACAGCAGTGAGGGCTGGAAACACCAGGCCAGGGATCTCCCTTGGCTTGGACCAGCCCAGCCGCCGTTCCCACTGAGCTCCACTCAGCACCTGCTCCCTAATTTGTTCTACACCATGTTCTGAGATATTAAATTACTCAATGAAGTCGAAAGCACATGAAATACTTCCCTAATGCTCATCAAAGCTGTCATCAATTACGCAATGGTGACACGCGAGCCGTGCCGGGAACAGGGATGTGCATCCCAAACGGAAGGGGGTTTGTCTGGAAATCCCACAGTTCATCAGCAGAGACCACCCCTCAACAGCAGCAAGACAAACACTGTCATAGATCATCCTGTTAGTTAGCAAGGAGTTTGTTTAATTAATAAAAATCACTGCCATGGATTCACTTGCCAAGCCCCTACCCCAAGGGCAGCCAAACTGCCTGGCTTTAGGGTACAGAGAAAACCTCCTCCACCTTTCCTGAGGCCAAGAACACCAGAAAAATGAGAGGGAAGAGAAAAACAAAAGACTGAAAGGCCAGACTAAGCAGAAAGCAGGACTTCAATGTGACTTCAAAAGTGGGTTTGACAAACTTCCGTTCACAGACGCTGCATTTATTCTCTTACTCATTATCACTGCGGTATCTGACACCAAAGCAAGTGTGTTTTATATATTAACATTACATAAGAGGTAACATTTTATAATTTGTGCCAAGAATCTCAGCCTCAGTTTTGTAATTTTAACAGTAAAACCACTATCATTTCCACTGGCTGCTTTCAGCATCAAGTCAAACACCCATCAAGGCAACAAAGGTGTCATTAGCTATGCTCAAGCCTGTTGTAGGGTGAATCATGACCCCACTGTGGTGCATTCCTGATGCTGGAACACACAGCTGCCCCTCGTCCAAGTCACCAGGAACTTAAGTCTAAATATATTTTCCTTTTGTTTTTCAGGTAACAACCCCAAAAAGACACAGCAAGAAGCACACACAGAAAATAAAGCTGGTGACAAGCCAAATAAGCAAACAGGTATTTGAGAACACAGGAGAACAACGACACTGGCCAGAGGTGTTATCTGAGGAGTTCTATCAGCAAAGGCAAGAGAGCAGCCTTCAGATCTTGCATCCATTCCCAAAACTCACGGCCCAGCCGTGTGCTCCTCTGAAGCACATCCCAATCACCACTTTCTCAATCATTCCACATCCTCCGTGGTGCACTGGGAGGTTCCTGAGCCAGGGCCAAGGCCGTAAAAGCCTGGGCGAAGAGTAAAGTTCTCTAGCAACAGAGCCCTTCCTACTCCAGCGTTGTGCTGAGCTGGAGCTTTGAGCAAATTAACTGCAGCCCACACAAACAAGGCAGAGAAACAAACTTCTTGGAAAACAGCAATAATTCTGCCATTGGAAATAGTCATTTTGTGCACAAACACTCTGGGATTGATCCTCCTCAGCCTGTAATCTTTTGTGCAATCAGCTTCACGCTGAACCTGCAATTTCAAATAACATAATGTTAACTTCTATGGAAGTGGCTGCCTAATTATTCATTGGAAATTGCTTTGCTATAGAAGCTCTCCAGGCAAGGAACAAGGGCTCTGGGCAGCTAAAGCCTGCCATGTTGAAACGGCTAATTTATTTTTTGTCCTACTGGTCTGCACTTGCAGAAAGTTGCTAGGGACATGTGCCAGCCAGACAAAGGCAGGGGAGAGGAAGCCAGCAGCACAACTCAAAGACCAACACACACTGCATCCCCAAATTAGAACAAAGCGCTACGTCAGTGGCTGGAGTTGGCAGCCTCCCCTCCGGACGGACTGCAGCACTCTGCAAATTAATGCTAACGAGCACCGAGCTGCACACAGGACACAGCCACCTCACATCCAGGGCAAAACACACTTTTCTCAATTACAAATATCTGAAACGGTTTGACAGGAAGGACTGTGAGGTCACAGGTCCTCCCAGGCAACGTTCGCCATTTCTCCTTTTCCCATCTAGCCCTGCTGGAGTAGCTCAGCAGAGGGGTTTACACCATTCACAGGAGTTCTCCACGGCTTTTTTTGGAAGAAAAAATGAAACAAATACTTCCTTTCCCCCTTGCTCATCAGCCAAACGTGAACACTAAAGGGCATTGCCATCAGACACAGCAGCCGTTTCGGGGGCCTCCTCCACCTGCTGGCTACCACGTCCACAACTTGCCACTGATTTTTAAGCCCTATAAAGTTTTTTATTCCTCTTCATTTCCTCTAGTGGAAAAAATATCCTGACCTTTTATAAAACAGATTAAATTCCAGACAGACCCGAGGAGGCTCAATCGTAGCAAAAGACCAACTCCATTCTACTTGGTAGGAATAATTTGTTGTGCTGATAGTAGCTTGGCAACGTTCGCCACTATTCTTCCTGGTTTATATAATTAAGAGTAAATAAGTGACATGAGGTAGACAGATTGTCACTGCAATTTCAGCTTGCACTTTAATTATTTCATTTCTGCAGTAGTAGTGACCAGACACTGCTCACAAAGCCCAGTTTGACCTTACTTGGTCTCCAGCATAAAAAATTTAATGGAGCGGCGAAGCTTCCAGCCCACTGAGGGTTCTTTGAGACTTCTCAATCAAACTGGAGAGTTTAAACTGCTCTTCCCATGCATTTCAGACTGACACTGGGTAGGTTAAGATTAGGTATTGGGAAGAAAGTCTACTCAAAAGGTGGTGGGACCCTGGCACAGAGAAGCTGTGGCTGCCCCATCCCTGGAAGTGTTCAAGGCCAGGTTGGAGCACCTTGGGACAGTGGAAGGTGTCCCTGCCCATGGCACGGGGTGGCACTGGGTGAGATTTAAGGTCCCTTGCAACCCAAACCATTCCATGATTCTATGATTTGCACCCCCCAGTGATAAATCCTAAGACTAACACCAAGCCTCCAAACATGGGGCACCTCCCAGCCCCTCAGGAGCCCGGGCCACCTCACAGATTCCAGAAAACACTGAGATTCTTTAAATCTCCCTGGCACGGCTGCAATACTCGGAGTGTGTGTGTGTGTTTATACACTGGATCTGCCCATGCAGCCCATTCTAAAGGTCAGCTCTGCATGAGCAGCCCGGAGATTTTCACTTGCCTGGTGTGTGGCAGCCACAAGCAACCAAACCCCCCCACCATTCCCACGCCACTGCCGCTCATTAAACGCCTCTTTTAACAACCATTTCCAGAATGAAAAGCCCCACTGACCATATGGCCACTTATTAATACTACATTTGTTTATCAGTTTAAATAAACCCCCTAGAGCAATGAGTGTCCATGTAATGAGGACTTAAACACAGCTAACAACGGATGTGTTTTAGCACTGCCAAGTAGGGCTGCACCTCTTGAATGCTTTTCATGGCAGATTTTAAGGCTTGATAGGAACCTGAATAGCAGTAAGTGCACAGAATTAACTTCAAATAGAGGGGAAAGTAACAGTTTCATTACGTTTCATAAAGAAATTAAGTTATTTAATGTGGTGCTTAATCCTTCAGTATTTAGCGCAGCCCCTTAATGCTGCTTCCTGGAACCTTGGGGCAGAGTGGGGGTGGAAACTGAATTTTCTTCTACAGCGAAAATGAAACTCTCTTCTGTGTGAAGGTTTTAACTGAAGGAATATTCAAATAGTTATTAACACTTCAGTGCTGGAGTGAGAGCTTCGAGGCTAGCGGGGTTTGAACCAAACCACTGCCAGACCTGGCCTCTGCACTGGGGCTTCTCTGAAGTTTTTTAATCCTCCTGAACCTGCTTAAAAGGGCAAAACTCCTTTGACAATTCATCCTGGAATTTCCTTTATGGTGAATAAAAGGTGACATTAAAGGAAATAGCTCTGATAGTTTAATCAGTTTTATATGAGCCATTTCAGTATTTATAGGTCAAGCTTGATTACAACCAAAATAGACAATTTTACAGCTGCCTTTAAACAGCAACAAGCCCCAAGGCCGGGGGCAGCTGGAGTCCTGCTCCCAGAAGAGGAGCAGTGTTTGACTCACACGGAAGGGAGGACACATCCCACCCATGAGCAGCACTGGCATCAGCCTGTCCTTCCCCTCCACCTCATCAACACTATTCAAACAGCAACAAAAAACCTCTTATTTTTAGAATGTGTCTTTGAAATGATAAGACGTAGGGCAAAAGGGAAAAAATCATCTCTCCCACATCAGCATGTAAATTTGTCAAGCACGTGGCCTGGGGACAGCGGGTTCTGCACTCTGAGCAGGACCTGAGAACACACCACACCTCACTGGAGTGCTCATTGCCATCTCCCACAATTTCTCTGCTTTCCCCGTGGTGAGGACACCTTCCCACCGAAGTTTAAACTCCCAGTCATCTGGTTTTTCTAGAGTAAATCTGCAAATACAGCATCAGCCAAACCCATGCCCTCAGCACAGTACCACCATCACTGCTTTTAAAAAAGTTCCTGAATATATTTCAACTTCTGCCTATAGAGATGCAATGGACGTTAACCTGCCATGAAAAGGACAACAAAAGAGTTACAGCATCCCAGCTCTGTGGACACAACTTCATCCTTCTGACACCTGCTAAGCCACCCCAGCACTCAGCTCAAGTTTGCTTTTGTGCTCCATGGATTTGGACTCGATATTGTGTTTATGACCAAGGTTTGGGCAAACAGTTCCTGCAACAGAGGCTGCAAATACTGAAATTACAGAATAAAGGACAAGACCCACTTTCTCAGAATCACACCACCGAGGAAAGTGCCCTGGAGCATTACAACATCTGTTTGATCATTTCAAACGGGATTCCTGAAAAAGCTTTGACTGCATTCTAGTGATCAATACGCCAATGCAGTGTATTCACAGAACAAGGCAAAGCCATAATAATACTGTAATCTCAACAACTTCATAAGTGATCTGATGAGTTAAAAGCCCTAAATGCATAAATATTTCATGAGAAAGGCTGTCTGGAACCACTTCAGTCTGTATCTTTAATCTTAATGTTATTTTCAGCTGCAATTAGTGTTATAATCTAAAGCAGAAAGCAACAATTGGCTAAATTTATTTTATCTTCACCCATATTTACTTCATAAACCCATCAAGATTTCTGTTCTTCAGGCCTAATACTCAGTAACTGTTACTCAGCACAGGACTAACAAACTCATCAAGTCTCAGGGTAAAGCAAGATGTGCTGGAATGAGACTGTTACACAGAAAAAAGGAGAATTGCGCCAGAAATAGCCTTGCCCAGTGAACTATGAGTTACTTTTAACTATCACATGGTGAGTGGCATATAAAAAGATGTTATTCTGCATGTCAGCTGTCTGTAATGAAAGTTTTCCTCTTCTCAGCTGCCCCTCCCTACAACTTCAAGTTTATTTGCATGAGAGAAAAGAATATTACATAAAAATACAACATAAAAGGCACTGCAAGCAATACATCCAGCTGAACTGCTCCTCCCACCTCCTCCGTTCCTTCCAGACTAAGGGTCTATTTCCAGCTAAAAATGTGAGAAATGCCTGATTCCACACAGATTCCTCCCTTGGACAAAAACCTACAGCAGCCTTCCTTCCAGAGGCAGGGAGCAGTCCCAGCCCCAGCTGCAGCCAGAGATGCTCGGATCCATCACCAGCAGATTGCACTGCCCCGAGTTCACACGCAATACCCTGATTTACACATGACAAGTTCACATTTTTTCAGTATTAGAACACTGCAGAACACAACATCATTGAATCCAACAAATATTTCAGCTAAAGAAACCCCGAAACATTCCAGCCAGCCTCGAATCCGCAGTTGTAGCCACTGACAAGTGAAATGCAAGTGTCTGTTTTCCTGCAATGCTCCAGCGAGCAGCAGTTATGCAACACAGCCCATTGACAAACACGCTACTGTTGCAGTGCATTCCCAAAAAGCAGGGGTTTGACAAAGCAACAACCACCTACTGCAGAACTGCTCCTCCTGCTCCTTACCCTGAGCATACTTCTGAGTGTATTTCGCCTCACTGAAGTGATGAATAAAGATTTGTTTCAGCCCTAACACAGCCACTGCTGTGGGCACATCCAGACCTCTCGCTTCAGCGCCCCAGATGGATTTAAGTATTTTCTATCTTATCAATATTCAAAATAAATAACAAACCACAGTGCCTCGGGCCACCTGCTCAACAGGACTGCCTGGCTCCCCATATTTTAAGTTAAACAAAGTCAAAGAGGTGAAAAAGCCAAGACAACCACCTGTGAGCAGCCCTGGAGATTCCTCTTTGGCTGTTCGTCCTGTTACCTGTTTCTTCCCCAGTATGGACGCCCTGTGCAGGGTCAGACTGCCCCCTCAGACAGATATTTCCTTCATCAAAAGAAAGCAACCAGCAGTTTTCAAAACATACCAAGTCTGCTTTTGTCAGCATCTGGATTTCTCAACCAAAAACCTCCGACCCGTGCCCTTCCCTGGGCTCAGGTGAAGGCGCTGCAGCTGCGGGAGGAGGTGCCTGTTCAGGTAGAGCAGGTATTTCCCAACTCCCAGCACTCGCAGCACGGAGCAGAGCACACATCCCAACATCAAAACACCGTCTTTATGTGGCCACGTCGGGGTTCAGCAGAGCCACCCGACCTGCTCCAGCAGCTGACACGGCGAGAAACAGCCCCAGCCCTGCCCTGGGCACTGCTGCCACAGGAGAAACAGAAATGGGCACTTCTGAGCTCAGCTTCACCCAGGTGTGCTGCCTGCCAGCACCGAGTTACAGACCCCAAAATGACTGGAGAGCCACATTAGGGATGGGTTCTGGTGTCCCATTTCTTCCCACACACACCCCAAAGGACCTTCCCACAGCACATGAATGCAACTGAAGTTTAAACACAGCATTTCTGATCAGGAATGTAACACTCAGTGGCTCCTCCTGAAGCACCACCCTTCTTCCCACAGCCTCCTCATTTTAAGTTTGTTAAATGGATTACTTTAGACAACCTTAATTATTGCAGTATTTGCAAGGGAAGAAGTGATCTCTCAGTAACCAGTTCCTGTCCCTTTGCAGATCAAAACCTGTTTCACAGCAAACCAGGGAGTGAAATGGCACCAGAGGGGCAGCACAAAGTGCTTCAGTGTAAAAACCAGGTACCGAGAGCTGAGCAGGCCCAGGTGTGTCCTGACTGATGCTCTGCTGTCACTGGGCCCCCTTTTCTTCAGAGGGGAGCTCAGAAAACAGGCATTAATTAACAAAATTATGCTATCACAGGAAATAACAGGAAGCTTCTAATAATGAGCCATTTAGCTCCAAAGGGTTTCAGTCAGACGTGTCAAACCAGCTCACAGAGGATGTCAACAGACTCCAGCAACAAGCACAGCCAGCTGAAAAACAACCCAGGGAGACCCTCAATCTGTTGGAACAGAAAGGCAGCTCGATGGAACTCCCATAAATGCAGGCTGGTTCTTGCAAATAACAACCTGCTCCCTCTGAGGACAGAGACCAAATGTCACCTATCTGGGATTACTCTGGCAGCCAGAATAAGCCACAGGTCACGTTCTTCCCAGTGGTCACAGGCAAAGCAGAGTCACCCCATCACCCCTGCTGCAGCACAAGGCTGAAGGACGCTGCCCGAGGTCAGATGTGTCAGGAGCTGCAGCTTCTTGTTCTCTTCTCACCTCCCTCCCTCCATCAGCAGTGGTACTGCACAGCAGAAGGGCATCTTACAGTTCCATAGTTCTTCACTTAACCAACACAGATGGTTTTTTCACTCTAATATTCGTGCTGGAGACACTAAATTGCATCAGTTGGACTCTACTGGGTTCTTGCTTCCAAGAGCTCCTGAATGCTCAGCAGTGAAAGTTCAACAGTGGGAAAGCACAGGAGCTCCATCTCTGAGCTGCCTTTCCCACCTCGCAGTGCAGCTGCAGGGGTTACATCCCACTGCTGCTTCCAGCTCTCCAAATGCCTTACCCACAAAAACTGGGCCTCTCCTCCGGGCCTGCCCACTGCCACCCCCCACCCGTACAGGGAGCACTGGCATAAACTCATCTTCACAACTTCATGCTCTGTTTCACCATTTCCATCATCTGAAACGTTCTGAACTTGATTCTACTCCCAGAACCTGCAGGGAGCCAACAGGAAGGATGGACAGGGACTGTTCACATCTCACACATGCGTTAACATCTGAACAAGACAGGCTCAAGTAAGAGAGCTCAGCAAGATGGACAGTTCTCTGAGAAAACTTTGGGACATCCTTACTTATCTCTGCCATTAGGTGTCATGTTTCCAGCAGCAGCAGCTTTCCTGAAGTGCAAACACAAATGCCTACAGGAAAATCTGACCCTGGAATTTAGCAGCACCCCTTTAAAAAGACACTTCCATTAAAATACTGCTTAATTTCCAATTCACTATTAAATAAAAGAGTAAAAGCCAATCAATAACTACTTCAGAGCTCATCATAAAATGAATTAAGGCTTTACTTGGACCACCATCCTCACTACCTCATCTTCAAAAAATAACCCAATGCCCCCCAAATCAAGGCCAAAAAACCCAAATACAACCCTAGGACTTCACCAAGTTTTAAAAGCAGTGTTTCTCTTGAATCTGCTTCTGCAGAATTAAATACACAAAGTTATAAGAAGTGATTGATGTCCAACATTAATGTGGCTCATCCAAAATTAAAAGAAAGTGGTAAAATAGGAAGTCTCCCATATTACCCTAAAACTCAAAAGTTTTGATCAAGATCCACAGCCAGAGCCAGCTGAGCTGATTTCAGCAAGGCTGAAAGTAACACAGGATCAAGGATAATCCTGAACTTCAAACAGCTACACGTAATAAACATTTTGAGTATAAAGCCTCAAGATTTGAACTTACATATGTTCAAAAGATTCACTTTGTTTTCTCTAGGAAAACAGATAACATGTTCCTGTTGTCAGAGTATTAGGATTCCTCTTGAAGATGATTTTTTTAAGCCTGCAGAGCTGCACAGAAGCAATCTGTTCTCCAAACACTGAGCACAAGTTCAAAGTGCCACCGAGTGCGCTGTGCACGTGCAGGGTACAAGAAAAAGCACTGCAATATAAAGTACAAACAAATGCTTGGAGTTGTTTATGCCCAGGACGATGATTCAATACACAATTAAAACTTTTATGTTCAAGTACATCCACATGTTACACTCCTGCTATTTAATTACTTTTCAGTTTTTTTAAGAACAGTCCTCAGACTGGCTGAGCAGCCACGAAATGCATCACTAATAACCAATGTCTGTATATTTGCAGCTTACAGTTTCAAACACAAACTGTTCCGGTGCTCTGTGCAAACATGAGTCTCCAAATAAAAGCATTAACCTGTCACTGGACTTATGCTGTGCGAGTAATTCAGCCCGTTTGGCAGGGAGATCCTCTCAAAACCTTCAGCAAAGCTACTTACCCTAAAAACAGCCACGCCAGAGCCAGGACACGTGATGGCAGCGAGCGCTCAGCTCGCTGGGAGCGCTGGGGTGACAGCCTGGCTGTGACAGTGCCGGGCCTGGGCTGGCACCGAGCTTTGCTCAGAGCCCCGCAGCCCCCCGGGCACCCCTCCCAGGGGCTGCCAGCAGGACCTGCTTTAGGGGATAACTCAGCCCCCGAGGAGGATCTGAGCACACAAACCCTGCGCCGCAAACACTGCGCATGAAAACAGATTATTTTTAGAAGCGGTGCGAGCACAGCACTTCCTGCCGGCTCCACCTTGAAGAACGACAGACGCTCTGTCACCCTCCATTCCAAAACCAGGATTTCACAACTTCTGCTACCTGCCACAACAGAGAGAGGCAGGGGACAATCTGCCGAGAATGGCAAGTGACAATTCCCCGGTTTATAACTTGGCACTAAGAACTTCTGTTGGAATATGTTGTCAGTCTTCACTCACGTCAATAAATCGATGCCTTTTTTCCTGCCACGGGGATGAACAGAACATTAAATGTTTTTATTTATGACACTGATTTTTTCCATAGCAACCGGATGTGAACATGGCATTCCCAGCGCAATGAAGTCACTATAGCAACGTGATAATGATGTCAGAATAATCAGACAGCATTTCATACTTGTGAAATACATCGCTTCAGTGAATTCCGAAAGTTGCAGAGACCACAAAAGCAAGAGAGCTCCATCTGGAACTTCCCTTTAACTTGCCTGGTTTTGGATAACTTCTCATTAAAGGCACAGAGCTTTGCTAATGCACCATTTTCTGTTTCTCCAAGCTTCAGCCACTACTTCCTGAAAGTCCCACAAATTCCCACATTAAAACCCTTCCAGATCCGAGGATCTGCTACACCAGGGAGAATTACTGACACACCATTTCAGCATGAAAAAAGCAATGACACAAATCACAACAGTGAAACATTTCACAGCAGACAGGCACTGTCAGCTGAACAGCCGCTTTCCTCAACTCTTCAGAGAGTCTGGTGTCTCTTTACGTGGAGCAACACAACTACTCAGACAGAATTACAACAGCAACAGAAATTACAGAGTGCCGATACAATACTCCGAGGCAGACAGACGTTTTCAAGTCAAACAACTATTTTAAGAAATATTATCTCCCCCGTTAAGCTACTGAAAGCTACTGAAAAAACCCAGTTTTCATGGTTTGCCCTTCCTGTTTGCAGCTCTTTCCAAGCTGTGAGCAAAGCAAAGCCCAATTCCAGCTCTGTGTCAGTCGGAATTGACTCGCGGTGTCCAAACCCCAACCCTCACACTGAGGAAGCTTCGCAGGAACCCCTGCACCAAACCCACACGTTCTGTACCTCAAATATCACAAGCAAAGACACCAATTAACGAGAGGTATCTAAACACCAAAGTTTCCGTACACAGAGCAGTTTCTCTTTAAAGCGACTGAAGGAAGTGCAGGGAACCTTTTCAGAGCTGAGGTGGTCTGAGACAACAAGTCCTTGGGAGGGGAGGGTGAGGACGGGCCAGAGACTGAGAATGGACCAGGGGATGAGGACGGGCCAGAGACTGAGAATGGACCAGGGGATCAGGTTGGGCCAGGGGATGAGGATGGGCCAGGGGATGAGGACAGGCCAGCCCGCTGTTCCACGTGGCTCACGGGGGGCTCCCCCCGGCTTGTCCCACCTGCCCAAACCTNACCTCCTGCCGCCCATCCGGGGAGGCGAAGCGGAGTGGGGGGTGAAGCCTGTCCCTCGTCCTGCATCCCCCTGTCCCAGCCCACCCTCCGTGCCCCCGAACCTCGCTGTCCCTTTACCTCCGGGGCTCCTCGGGCCCCGCA
>VYXC01012616.1:114079-138863 GCA_013397175.1 Platysteira castanea | reverse complement strand
TCTGGCGGTGTTTGTTCTGCGGGGGGAATGTGCGTGCAGCGGGGCCCGGCAGGCGCTGTCCCGCGGGCGGGCACGGGCCGGGGCTCCGCGGGGCCGCGTCCGGGGCTGGGCCCCTCACGCCGCGGCTGGAGCGTGTCCAGGGCAGGGAACGGAGCTGGGAAGGGGATGGAGCAGCAGGAGTGACTGGGAGAGTGGCTCAGCCTGGAGAAAAGGGGGATCAGGGGGGCCCTGGTGGCTCTGCACAAGTCCCTGACAGGAGGGGGCTCAGGGGGGGTCGGGCTCTGCTCGCAGGGAACAGGGACAGGAGGAGAGGGAACGGCCTCAGGCTGGGCCGGGGAGGTCGGGATGGACATCGGGGGGAATTTCTCCGTGGAAAAGGTGGACAGCGAACAGCGGGGGCCAAGCGGGTACCTGGGCTGAGGATGTTTCTGTGTGGAGGAGATGATGCTGCAGCGGTCGTGCATGGGACAGGACAAGAGCAGCTCCGAGGTCCCCAAGCACTGACACACCACAGGGCTCAGGACCAGCACCGCATCACCTTCAACCCTAAAAAAGTTGTTTTGAAACACAGCACTTAAAAGTATGTGGGGTTTTGTTTATTTTTTTAGAAAAGCATAAAAATAAAGAACTGTAACACTGAAGTGAAATACGCCTGTAATCAACAAGAAACAAAATGCAGGAAGAGGAAACGGCACATAAATGTCCTGATGGTGTTTTCGTCACTGAGGGTTTGTAAGTGACAGCAGCCACACAGGGAGGATCGGGTCAGAAGTCCGGCACAGTCACTGCCCAGGGTCTCACGATCTGGGAGATCATTGCATCAGCCCCAACTTAAGCTATAATTCAGCTCTAAACTACACACTCCAGAAAAGCTCATGTCAACAGTCAGTAAATTTCAGGGGCTTTTTGTCCTCGTTAAGAATGTATAAATACCCCAGGAGGAGCTGTAGTCGCTTCTGTGATTTCAGTGGCCATCTCCCCGTGAAATGCAGAGGGATCTCTCGTGTTTCCAAGCACTGTCACCTCCTTACATAACCAGGGACGGGACGAGGACTGCAGCCACCATCTCTGGGGATGCCTCTGGTGAGGCTGCAGAGGACGGTGCCAGAGGCAGCAGCCACACGCCCACGGTCCTCCCCACGCTCCTCTATCACCACTTGCAAAACTTCAGGGACACGAGCAGATTGGCTGAAGTCTGAGGCTACAGCAACAATATTTTAGCAATCATGCTGCCTTTCATCCAGAACTCCAACAAAAATGCTGAATATTACTTGTCCGGCTGTACAGATGAGTAAACAAAGATTAAATGACTTATCCAAAGTCCCCAGCAAGTGAGCGGCCAGGAGACACAGAGAGCTCAGTCCCCACTCACCCCCTCTCACTGAAACCTCTCCACTTCTCCCTCTCACAGCTTTGTGTGTGCAGCAGAAACAGATACACAGCGCAGAATTTTGCTTCCAGGTACAACTTGTGGCTGCTGATACTGATCTGTAAATCCCTGTTTTTATGGCTTAAGAGGTGTCTCCCTCCCTGGGGACCACCGTGCTGGGAGCGAGCAGGTGCATCACTGCTGGGTTTGAATCGCTGGAGGCAGGGCGGTGGCAGCGAAGGATTTCCACACTTTCTGTCTCTGCAGGACTTGGCAGCCTCAGCAGCCAGAGGCTCAGTCGCAGTGGGACAGTCGGTGTGGCAAAAGCATCTGCCTTGAAGGATGCTCAGCACTCGTGGTTGAGCAACTTGTTTCTTCAGAGTACAAGCGTTATCGTGAAATCTGTGAACTTAGGAAGTTACTAGCTCGATGTTTGAAAACATGAGGCTGTGTCTGGGAAACAGGCAGGGACAAAATATCAGCAGTAACTTCTGTTTTGAAAGCTGTGCAAAAACATCATCCCTATGGGCAGAAACTGCACAGGGATGAATTCCTTTAAGAGGCTCAGCGTGCATGGAAATGTTTGAGCATTCTGCAAGGTTTTACCCCAAATTTCCTTTAAAATCAAAGCTTTGACAAACTTTGCCCCAAATACCAACACATTTGCAGCTTTTCCCACTCAGCACTGACTGAAGAGTTTTATTGTATCCAAGGAATCACACACTTATCTATTTCATGGCTTGTGGACCATCTTCCAAGTTTCAGAACAATAAGGGTCCAGGGACGCTGAGGGCCTGACTCAGCGAGACAGAGCTTCTGTTTGGTGTCTGTTCTGGGAAGGTTGACTTCTTCCCTATTTTCTGCAGGTTTGAGTGGAAGCTGATAACATTTATTGCTGAGTCAGACTTTGCAAGTACGTGAAATTAGATCTGGATGAATGTGAACCTGGTTATGAAATGATTAGAGGAGGAGAAGCAGGTCCAAGTTCAGCTGAAATCAGAGGTGGTTTTCCTAGTGACTCCAACAGGGAGTAAATCTGGATCTCCATTTCTCCCAGCCCCAAATTCTGCCCTCCTTCAGGCAGACGGATGCAGCCCCTCAGACAGAGCTGTTCCACTCCTGTGCTGCTGCTCCTTATCTCTCCTACAGCAGGGGATCGCTCCTCAGCAAATCCAGCCTGTCAGCAGGGCGTTAAATCCCGTGTCCACACCTTGTCTCTCCCTCAGTGCTTTCCCCATTTCTAACAAATCCCATTATTTCGGGGACACCTCCAGGGTGACTGACACCTGCCTGGAGGGCTGGGGCCCGCTGACAGCCCCAAACCAGGGATTTCTACTCCACGCCAACTCAGCAACAACGCAAGGTTAGGAGGCAAAGAGAATCGATTCTCTGCATCCTGTCACACACAAGACACAGCCTGTAATGTCCTGGACACAGCCCAAGAAATCCAGTGACCCTTCACACTGCAGTATTTAAAAAATAGTGTAATTTATCACTGCCCATCTATTTATACAAAACAGGGTTTGCCACAGTAACTTTTTTCCCTAACTCTGCAATCTAAACTCATTCATATTAAATTATACCAAGACTTCACTCCCCTTTTCCCACAATATGGCAACAGTAAAAGACTGAAAGGAAAACACTTATTTATCCCAGAACCTGCGACAAGATTGCAATTTTCCACCTGCTTTTGCAGCTGAGTTGCAGAGGTTGCACTGAGTCTTCTGCAGGCAAATTAATATGAAGCAGAATCCCTCAGGACTTCTTTTATTCCAAAATAATAATTGCCCAATTGGATAAATTATCACAAGTTCAGCTGATGTAAATACATAGCTAAGGCCCATTTGCTGATTTAATGACATTCAGAAACAATTTGTGATTGCATAATGACCTTGGATTCCTGGCTGATAGAATCAGAGGGCTGGAGAGTAAATGAAAGTGCAGGGACAACTGTGCAGGCTGATAACACATTACTCCAGTGCTCTGGCTGTCAGAAGTAAAGGTGCTGACTGCACCACGGTCCTGTCCTGAGTGTCTGAACCCAAACTGCACAGGAAAGGAACTGGTGCTCTCTAAACTTACAATAATCTTTCTTTAAACTCTAGTCATGGAAGAACCAAGAAAAAACACTCATTCCAAAGACCTCAGCACAAGCCTTTGAAGTGCAAGCATAATATTTTCTTTACAGATGAGATTGCAGTGTATCATTATGAATAATGACTTAATGATGTAATTAACAGTGAGCACCCACATGGCTGCCAGCAGCTGCCCTGGCTGAGGGTCACCGAGCTCACACCGAGCGTCCCACGCTGTCCTTGCCAGGGATGGGACCATAAAAGATCATTTAACACAGCCCAGGTTCTGCAGGGGCAGGTGAGCTCCAAGGCCCTGAGCCTGTTCCCAGAGCAGACGGGACCAGATTCCCTGGAAACCCCATCCCTGCTCCCACTGCAGGCCTGGTTTGTTCCGTGCCCACTGTCTGGCTGGGTGAAGCTACCAGGTAATTAGGCAGATGAGCTGGGAGCTGTGGAATCTGGGGAGGGCTGGCTGGTCCCACGGCAGGGCTCTGCAGGAGCTCCTGCAGGTTTCCAGAGGGAAAGCCTGGAGTGGCTTTTCCATGCACTGCAGCCCTGGGGCAGCAGTGCCGGGGCCGTGCTCCTCCCCCAGCTCAGCCAGTGCCCTGAAAGGTGCTTGGAATCACAGGAGAGGCTGGATCCCAGTGCAAACATGGAGGGGTTCTCCAGGTTTGAGCCCTAAGGATGTCCCACCTGTGAGCACAGGACTGCAGAGAGGGTGAGGAGGGGAGAACAAGGCTTCCTGTACCATAAACACAGCAAGCCTGGCCTTTCCTCCTCTGTGACTGTCACGCTGAAAGGGACATGGGATGGAGGCTTCTTATGCAGCTTCCCAAACATTTCCCTACCTTGCAAGTGTGCCAGAAAAGCCCGGAGTCAGTCTGGTGTCTGCAGTTCTGCAGAGTCAGGGGAAAGGCAGAGACTGATAGGGGTTTCTGGTTCAAGGGTTTTATAAATACCATCAGAGGCTGTGAAACTCGCTGGGGAAGGAAGCACAAATCCCACTTCCCGTGCTCAGCTAGGGCAGGGAGCTGCTGATTATCATACCCAGGGATTCCCGTGTTTCAGTCTAACAGCAGCACAGTGGGCTGCTCTTACTCTTGGCTTTCTACAAGCAAGAATTTCCTTGTCCAAAGCTGTAGCAGCCTGGAATTTCCTACCAGAGAAACTTGTGAAAGAAAGGACCCTCGGAGAGGAAAACAGGAGCAGAGCCAGCAGCCTGGGCACCTGTCCTGGCTTTAATCACAGGTGCTGGAGCTCTGTGTGGGTGAGCCTCCCCAGCAACCTGTTCCCTGTGCATCTCCCCACGGCACAGAGCTGCTCCCAGCAGTTTGCTGGGGCTGTTTCGGGATGGGACAGGTGAATTTGTCTTTCAGAAGCTGGGACACACGATGGGAGATGGTCCCAGCTTAGGGTGGGATCCGAGCCAGCAGCTCCTCATTCTGAGATTGTTTGTAGGATCCTTCACAAATGCCCTGCTAGGGACGGGTGGCACCTCCACAGAGACCCCACAGCACAGCCCAGGCCCCATTCTGCCCTCACTCACCCCATCCACAGCTTGCACTGGGGCTTGGGCAGAGCTGCTGGGTTTGCACAAGGAAAAGCCAAAGCAGAGGGGACTGAGCTCCCCAAGCCCTGCACAGCCACGGCCGGGAGAGGCCCAGTCTCAAGCAGGAAAATCTGGGAGAGCAGAGCTCAACACGAGCAATACCAAGTGCTATTCCTGCAGCTGACAAACTGTGCTCACTGCTGAAAGGAGCTGCAAGCTCTCCTTTTCTGCTGTTACCCAGCTTCTTCCTGTGCAGCCCGACACTCGCTCGCCCCGTGGCCACTGGTGCCTCCGAGGGTCTCTGGGTACCAAACCTTGCACTGCCAGCTGCTCTCACCCACTTCTAGGGCACACACAGCTGCCATCTCCATACTTCTGTTTTGTAAAATCCAGGCAGCAGAGTATGGGGAAGTGGGGGAAAAAAAAAAACAAAAAAAAACAAAATAAAAGTTAAAATGTAACTACCAGAGGAAGTCAGAGACATCCTTTGACTGTGGAGGTTTGGTGGTAGCCACACAATGAGACAAACACTGCCTTGAAATGAAATGTCATATATATTGAAATGAGAGAATGTCTAATTCAATAAGCACTCACTCCCATGTCTCCTTTCATGGGGTTTAAACACTTGTTTTCTTTAAGCATAATCACACAATGACTGTATTGTAGCCAAGGGGCAGTTTTTGATTAGCAGGTAAAAGTAACAATCCAGGTATTTGTCTGTCGGCTTCTGGGAGCCCTGTAAGATCCGTGGAATTTCTTCATCACCCCCCCCAGTTGATAACTGGTTCCGTTCAGGGTCAGTGCCAGTATCCAGGGACCAGACACGCCTCGTGCCCTCGGCCCAGCCCCAGGCCAGCAGCACACCCGGGCACGGGGCTGCAGGACGGGGTTTGTAAAGGCATCAGTGAGGTAATGATGAACTCACCTGTACCTGGAGAAGAGCTCTGTGTTTCCAGTCAGTGCTGCTCTGCTGTCCTAAGTGGACTTAATCATCCCACAGCCCTGGAGACCCTGCAGCACCTTCACTCCTCCTGCTCTCAGGGGTTAGCGGGAGCTTGTCTCACACCAGCTGTGTCAGGAGAGGCAGCTCCTCAGCTCCTTCCATCGCTGCTCCACTATAATTATGATTACAGTAACGCTTAGACTTTTGACAGCACTCTTTGTGTTCTGATTGCTTCCTGAACACCAGCGAATAATCCTGGCTTTGGGCCTCTTTCCCGGGAAGAGCAGGTATTTTCCTTCGGGAAGGCTGTTAACAGTAGAGCAAATGCTGCCTAGGAGGGAGCACCAGGCACCTGAGTCTCCTCACAGCCCGTGCTGAGCTTCCCCTCCCAGCACAGTCACCCCTGGTCCTTCTGGGCCCCACTGAGTGTCACAGCCACCATCCCACCAGCCCTGAACCCAGCTCTGCCCTCAGCTGCCGCCTCCCCAGCGGATCATGAGTCACTTCCACTCCTGCCGTGACTCAGAAACTTTGACTGGAAACTGCCTGAGAAAGGCCTGAACGTCCCGGGTCTCTCCCACCCTGCCAGGTTTCCCCTGGGCGGGGGCAGTGGTGCTGCTGCCTGGCAGGGCCGGGCAGGTGCCCCGGGAGCCCTGGGCAGCACGCAGGGGTCACAGGCGGGTCCTGTCTGCGCCCAAAGGCTGTGGGAGGTGGAAGCCCCCACAAGCCGAGCCATCTGTCCGTGCCTCACCAGCAGCGTGTGCTGCTGCAGCCCAGCAGAAAATCCCGGTGACATCCTCGAAACCTTTGGGTGTGCTTCGGCTTCCAGCACTTCCCTCTGCTGCCCTTGGAAAAGAAAGTGTTTGCATAAATAACAGCAGATGCAGTTGAAAAGAGCTCATCTCCCAGCCCGTGTTTAGCAATGGGAGGGAGCACAGATAAAACAGTTGCATCTGATGTGAGAAACCCACCAGATGGGTTTGCCGGGAGCAGCCGGCCCGGACAGGGAAGATTGTGGCTCAGGGACTGGAGTTGTCTCAGCATTCACGCCAGGGACTGGGGAAAAACTGAACCACTGACACCACAGCACTCAGCCCAGCAGTGACCTGAGCAGGGTGGGGACAAGCTGCCGGGTTTGGAGTCACCTACAGCCGTGGCTTCCCACTAAAACACGGGTGGATGTCGGACTGGGTCCTGCTCCGTCGGCAGAGCCCGCGAGGAGCGAGTCCCCAGCGCTGCACCTGCGTGGTGGGAGGGCTGGGAGGAAGCTCCCAGGGCTGTTTTCCCAGGGAACAAACGTGCCAGGGATGAGGGTATTTATCTGCCAGATCTCACTTTCGCCCTAAACAGACAAAAAGCATCCCAGGAGCTGCTGTCCCGTTTGATAAACCAGGATGGGAGCTGAGCTCCTGGGGTGATGGGGGCCGGTTTTAAGGTTACCTTAATGACAGAAATCTCCACTTGTCTTTCCAGAGTTACAGAAACCGCAGAGGTATCAGAGCATTTAATCACTTGTTTTACTGCCTGGGCCGTGTGTTGCGGTGAGGAGCCGCATTCCAGCCTGACGGGCTCTCCCTGACGGCTCCTGTCGCCAGCCCCAGCAGCGGCTCCGGGCCGGGGCCGGCTCAGCCTGGGCTCCGCGGTGCCCCCGTGCCCAGAGCTGCTCTCCGGTGGCTCCGGCTGGGAGCTTCGGGCACGCTGCTCCTCTGCCCTGACACCTGGGGGGCTCTGGGGCTCCGGGGATCGGTCACTGCTGCTCCTTCCCCGGCCCTGCCTTGCCCTGCCCTGCCCTGCCCGGCCCTGCCCGGCCCTGCCCGGCCCTGCCCGGCCCTGCCCGGCCCTGCCCGGCCCTGCCCGGCCCTGCCCGGCCCTGCCCGGCCCTGCCCGGCCCTGCCCGGCCCTGCCCGGCCCTGCCCGGCCCTGCCCGGCCCTGCCCGGCCCTGCCCGGCCCTGCCCGGCCCTGCCCGGCCCTGCCCGGCCCTGCCCGGCCCTGCCCGGCCCTGCCCGGCCCTGCCCGGCCCTGCCCGGCCCTGCCCGGCCCTGCCCGGCCCTGCCCGGCCCTGCCCGGCCCTGCCCGGCCCTGCCCGGCCCTGCCCGGCCCTGCCCGGCCCTGCCCGGCCCTGCCCGGCCCTGCCCGGCCCTGCCCGGCCCTGCCCGGCCCTGCCCGGCCCTGCCCGGCCCTGCCCGGCCCTGCCCGGCCCTGCCCGGCCCTGCCCGGCCCTGCCCGGCCCTGCCCGGCCCTGCCCATGCCCCGCTCACACAGACCCCGCTGCCCCGGGCTCTCCCTGCCCCAGCCCCCCGGGGAAACCTGGAGCCAGCGCAGTTTTCATTTCCCGTCTGTCAAATGAGCAAAGCCCAACTCAGCAGTTTCACCCCCCACGTGTTTGGGTCGGAGTGGAAGTGACGAGGAGCTGCGGAGATGCAAACAAGAACACTTTATCTGCGCGTCCTTCCAGAGCCGCGCTTCCCGTGCTGCTCCTCCAGCCGGACCTTCAGCCGGGGCTGTGCCAGCCCGGAGCTGCCCCAGCGCCTCGCAGCTCCTCCTCACACCACGAGCAGGCTGTGGTGTTATCATTCACCTGGGAACACGCTCAGCCTAAATTCCCTTCCACTGCAGTGTTGTGATTCCTCCGGACAAATCTTAGGGGAAAATTCAGATACATCATTGTGAGGCTCCAAAACTTAGAGCAAGTATTTAAGAACACTTTATTTTCTCCCAAATCAGGGCAGCAATCTGGCAATACGTGTCATTAACAAAACAGTTTTCTACAGCAATGAGAGCTCTGTGTGTGTTTTGTTGTAAGGAAAAATAAATTCCTCTTTTTTTGCTAAGGAACCAAAAAACATCTCTGAGTTAATTGCAGAACAAAAGAGGCCTTGATTTCTGCCATCCATCATGGAAAAGGTTGGATCCAAATATACATCCCTTAAAAATAAAAAGGTATAAACAATACTTCCTTCCTAAAGAGCTTCCCTGGCAAACCCGGGCCGTGCCGGCCCCCAGAGCCCGGCTGCCTCCAGCTCATCTTCCTGCTGGTGGAGCCGAGCTCCTGGGGACACTCCAGGCACCTCTCAGGACCACTTCCCTGGAAAATGGTTTGTTTTCAGTCCGTCTTTGATCAAAGAAAGCCCCAGAGGCTTTCCTTCCTCGCCGGCAGCTCTGTGTGGGACTGCCCTCGGGTCCCGGGGGCTGTGGCTGTCACGGGCTGAGGTGGGAGCTCAGCTCCCTCCTTCCTTCTCTGCTCCGAGGCCCAGCAGCGCCTGGCATCACTGAACTCCCCTGCAGAGCCCAGGCCAGAGGGACGAGGGAGCTGTGGGAGCCTGGGTGGCAGCAGCGTGGGGACTGGGACCTCTCCCCTCTCTGGTTGGGAGCCACCAGCTCCTTCCCCCTCCACAAGGGCCGGAGGGGTTTCGTTTGTTCATTTGGAATTACGGTTCCTCAGGGGAAAGCCTCCGCTTCCACCCTCGAGAGGATTAGTGCAGCCACAGGACCAAATCCCTCTGTTCATTACACCCGTGTCAAGCTGCAGGAAATAAATCCTGTTAAGCCATTGGGGCCACTCTGGGCTTACCCAGACAGAAATGGCAGTACTATAAATAAGATCTGGTTTGATTAGGGAAATAAAGGCAGGAAAAAAGCACTTAAAAGACATCCAGAGGAAATATAAGCTTCCCCCCTCCCCAGTCATGCTGGCAATGATGAATTAGTCCACGAATGCCAGTCAGAGAGTGAGTCATGTTTCATAAATAAATTACAGCAAGATATTCATAGAATCGTAGAATATCCTGAGCTGGGAGGGACCCACAAGGATCCTCAATCCAACTCCTGGCCCTGCACAGGATAACCCAAAATATTAGGAAATGTTCTTAGGAATCTTAGGAAATACCTTGGTAATATTCATTTAATCTGGGACATTTGCAGCCTGGGATGCAACTGAACATTCAAAATTCAGAGTAATTCAGTGACCCTGGATCAAGCACATGTATTTATTGCAGCTGATGGAGCCACACATTTCTGGCAGTGTCCACTCAACCCTTGTTGGAGACAAACTGATCTGCAGAAGCTCTGAATGGGTTTTACCCCCAGGCAGGGCAGTGGCAGTGGGTGCTGCCTGTGCCAGCTGCCTTGTCCCCTCCTGTGCATGCTCATCTCTGGGATAATGGCACTTTCCTCCCTTTCTTTTCAGAGAAAGGCTGCTTTTGCAGTGCTTTGCAGTTAAATAATCTGCTGGTGTTCAAAAATAAGAGCTGGGAAGGGAGCTCAGGGCCTTGGCTTTGTTTCACCCCGTCCTGCCTCCCCCAGCCTTGCTGTACTGAGATGCAAAATTATCAGTGGAAGAGTTTATAAAATGTCAAAACAGTTTCTCTCCTGTCAGCCAGACAATTTGTGTAAATAGAGCCTCTCTAAAGAACCTCCTGCCAGCTCAAACCTCCCTTTCATCTCCCCAGGATTTATTGAATGCCATTTTCATGGAATTTTAAAACAGTCTCTAATGAAGAGCGAGGATGGAAAGTTCTGTGCTGTGCAGAGGAGCCTCCAGTGGGATCCCGGCTCTGCTGCCACCTTCCAGGGCCTGGCAGAGCCGGGCAGAGGCTGTGGAGCACAGACTGAGGTGATTTCCTCTCCTCACACGCAGGAGGTGGCTCTCCAGACGGCTGGGGCACGTCTCTGCATCGCTCTGCAGCAGGCTGGGAAAGCAGCTCTGGGAATAAAATATTCCCAAAAGCTGCATTTCCCAAGTCAGCAGAGAACCCCCGGGGTGACAGCGCTCATTCCCAGCCCCGGGCGCTGTGAGACAGGAACAGTCTGGGGCAGGAAGAACTGGATAACCAGGGAATCTGCTCCCACGGGCTGGCAGAGATCGCTCCGTGTGCGGGAGTGGAGCTGGCATCCAGCAGGGTCCTGTGCCAGCTGCTCTGCCCGGGCCATGGCTGCGCCCGCTCCACAGCCACACCCAAAGAGAACTCCAAAAAACTCCAGTTATAACGCAGTTGATTTTAAAACCACACAAAACTATGATTTGTCCAAGCCCCTGTCCCTGTTTGTACCTGGAGTTGCAGGGGGGCAAGCGGGAGCAGTTTCAGAGCTCCGGCTGCAGCCTCCCACCCGTCTGCCCAGCAAAGCCACTGGGCCATACTGGTCTGACAGCCCCAGCTCCTCCCACACGGGCCCTGCGCTCCCCGACGAGCTCGGCAGGAACAGCAAACACGCGGCTCACTCCCGGGTTTCGGCAGGTTTGGAATCCAGTCCTGGGGTTCCACGCTCTCCCTGCCCTCCTGCCCTGCTTTCGGTGGCATCCAGGGCCAGCCCAGGCTGAGGCTGTGCCCGGTGCTGCCCTGGAGGGCAGGCAGCAGCCAAGAGGCCCTGGCACCTTTCCTGGCTGTTCCAAACGCTCTGGTGAGTCACCAGGAGAATCCGAGCCCCAGCGCAGTTCAAGCTCAGGGAACGGGATGTGGAAGGGAAGAGGAGCTTTCCAGATCTGATTCTCCTCTGACAATTTGCTCTTGACAGCAGTTGAAATCATCTTTGGAACCAACCCTGCATTCTAAGGACAGTGAACTTTGCCTTTCAGCACAGCTCTGTGTGTGCCAGGGCTTTCTTCAGGTTTTTGCATCTGTGAGAAATCCCAGCAGTGGTTCTCCAACATCACTGTGCCCCCATATGGAGGGGTGGGTGAAAAAATCACAAATCGGGAGTTTCAGAGGGAAACCAAAAGGGTCCTGCTCCTGTCCAGCGTTTCCCAGCTCAGTGTAGACCAGGTTAACCCTCCTTTTACCATGGATGGGGAAACTGAGGCACAGTGACAGGACATCATTCTCCACGCCAGGCTCTCATGCTGGCTCGTTATTCCCCAGCCCACAATCACTCTCTGTCACACCAGGTGCGATTCTGCTCCACACTCACATCCTCTCTCTGCCTTGCTCTCACTTCCTTCCCCGGCAGGGAAGAGCCGGCACAGAACTCGCCACTCGCCACCTCTTGGTTTGTCAGTCACCTGGGGTTTTTCCTATAAGTAAACATTAAATTCTGAAATCCAGAAAAAAGATTCCTCCACATGTCCTGGCACAGGAGCAGGAGCTGCTGGGATGTAAGGAAAGAGGGGACGCTGCTGTCCCAAAGCAAAGAGGGTGGCTGTGGCACCCTGGCACCGTGTGAGCGCAGGCTTGGGGACGGCCGGGACCCCGCAGCCCCACCGGGGTGCCGGGCAGGGCGTTCCGGGGAGTTTTCCTTCCAGGGGGCTGCTCTGTGCTCCCTGCGAGTGCTCTGCAGGGACAGAGGCGGCCGTGGCTGTTGCTGACGCTCACGATAAGGTCATTGTTGTGGGATATTTCTGTTTTCCGTGTGTCACTTAGAAATAATTTTCTTCTAGCAAATTTGTTCTCCTCCCCTCCACCCCCAAAGTGAAGAGGGAATCTGTGCTCTAAGCCGCAGCTGAGATTGCAGAGACCTTCCCTTCCTGATCCTTATCTCACCAGGATGTAGGAGGATCCTTTGGGAATAGCTGGAAGCCTTTCGCGGGAGCCATCCAAGAACGAGCGAGCCGAGCACAGCCTTTAAATGGCAAAACCATCTTTCGGGATCCGAAAGCCCTTTAACCCCCCCTCACAGCGACATCCCCGGGGTCTGCCCAGCTCTGATCCCGACCTGCCCGGCACGGGCTGCTCCCGGAGCCGCCGCTCCGCAGGCTCCGCCGCCCCAGCTCAATGACGGCATCTGAAAATACACCTTGGAACCCTCATCTGCACCGCAGCCTTCGACTGCTGCCTCCCAGCCCCGCTGCAGCTCGCTCACACCGCCGGGGCTGGGCTCCTCCTGCGCTGCACCCCGGGCTGGGGCACCCCGAGCTGGGGCACCCCGAGCTGCTCCCTGAGCTGCGGCCCCTTGGGCTCCCCTCTGCGTGTTCAATCACTTTGCGAGCTCTAAAAACCTCCAGCCCTGTGTTGCCCGAGCCCGGGGCTGAAGGAGAGCAGTGGGAGAAGGGCCGAGTGCCCCTGAAGGAGGATGCAGGGCCCGAGGAAGGGGTGCAGCACCCGCAGCACCCCAGGGCTGAGGGAAGGCCGTGCTCATGCGAGGCAGGGACAGCAGAAGGGCACAGGCTCATCCTCCTTTGGTGACAGAGGAGTCACAGCAGCCCAGCACCCTGGCTCTGTCGTATTGAGGGCAGGAAACAGATGCTGCCTGCTGAGGAAGCACCTGAGGAGTATCAGAGCACCTTGTGCCTGCCCCGGCAGGAACCTGGTGGGAACAGGGGGTACTGGGTGGAACCCCCGATTTGGCCGCAGCTGCGCTCGGGGCATCGCCCTCGGACACGGCGTCCCCACGGAAAAGCACCTGCCTGCGGAGGGAAAGGGATGGGCAGGGCCGGAGCTGTTCAATCTGAGTGCTGCTGCAAACGCCCTTGCACGGGGCCTGCTCCATCCTCCAGCTCCATCCTCCAGCTCCATCCTCCAGCTCCACCCTCCAGCTCCATCCTCCAGCTCCACCCTCCAGCTCCATCCTCCAGCTCCATCCTCCAGCTCCACGGGTGCTGCTGCCCCGTCCAGCCGGGCCAGGGCGTTCTCACAGGGTGGAGCCTCTGCTCCAGCACCCGCCCTCTGCCTTCACAACTTGGTTTTCTTTCTCGTTATCCTACTCTGGTTTGATTGGAAATTAATTTTTCCCCAACTCAGGTCTGTTTTGCCATGTTGGTAATGGCAGAGTGACCTCTCCCTGTCCTTACCTTCACCCATGAGCCTTTCGTTTTTTAATGCAGCCCCCTTCAGCACCCCCGAGTTGCCTCAGTTGCGATAATGGCTGTGGACAGATTAACTGGAGTGATAAGTGGCAGCTTTGCAGCCAACCGCTGTTGACACTTTTGCACTTCCAGAAGGGCTTGAAGGACGAACCTGTAAAGCTATTTCTTTGTAAGTTGCTGGTAAGAAGGGCTGTGGAAGCCTTTCCATTTTTTTGCCCTGAAGGTAGCTCCCTTCCCTCGGCACTTTGCTGATTCGAGGCTGCTGAAGGGGTGCAGAGAGCTTCAGGAGGGGTCTCCAGAGAGGGGAACGGTTCCTGGGTGCTGAGATATCTGCAGCCAGGGGAGGCAACAGCTGAGTTGCTGCCTGGCTGCTGAGGACATGAAATCGTGCAGAGGTTTGGGTGTTGGAGTTTCTCTAGGACAAGCGGGCAGCAGACACTGAAGATCCCACTCGTGGCCATCGATGCCCAGATTCCCTCCTGGGGCAGGAGCAGCTGCAGCAGCTCACGATGCCAAACAGCAGCCTGGCCCTGAGCAGCCTGGACGGGATTTACATCGGCACCGAGTGCCTGGTGGCTTTGTTCGCCACTCTGGGCAACATCCTGGTGATCTGGGTGGTGAGGCTGAACGCGGCGTTCCAGAACACCACGCTCTACTTCATCGTGTCCCTGGCGCTGGCCGACATCGCCGTGGGGCTCCTGGTCATGCCCCTGGCCATCGTGGTGAGCCTGGGCATCACCGTGCCCTCCTACGGCTGCCTCTTCATGTGCTGCCTCATGGTGGTGTTCACCAACGCCTCCATCCTGTCCCTGCTGGCCATCGCTGTTGACCGCTACCTGCGAGTGAAGCTGCCCACCAGGTGAGGCTGCCCCACCTCGGGTTCCTCTGCCCAGCTTCTGCCCCACCTCCTCTGCCCTCTTTAACCCGGCCCCTTTCTAACAAACAATTATTTGACGTGGATGCTTGTGCCTCAAAGCCCACCCGAGATGAGCTCTCCAGAGCCCCGGGGGTGCTCACGAGCAGCTCGGTGTTATCAGCTGTGTTATCTCTGATCAGAATTCGGGCACAGGATGTGTCTGTGGGCAGACTTGAATTTTTAGCTCCTTGGTTAATCGCACAGGATGCTCAGTGTGTTACCGGGTTTTTGAGGTTTCTGAGGCTTGTCTTAAATAAAATTCCTTTTAGTATTTGCTGAAAATGCAAAAGTAGTAACAAACTTATTGACAGTTAACTGAAGTCACTCACTGTTTACATTTAAATGAAAAGTACACAAGCTAGAAAAGCAAAGCATAACCTCAAGCATCTAAGAAGTCATATTTTATAGTGGGAAGGGAGCTATGAAGCTGAAGAATGAATTTTAGCATAAAATTATGCACAAATGGCATAAGCCAAATATAAAGAGGAAGGTACACCCAAGGAAGCCAAGAAATGAGATAGGACTGCAGCAAAGCAATATCCTGGCAAGAGGAGAACTTAGATCATAATGAACAAAGAAATAAAATAGATGAAAACATCCAATTTTAAACAAGGGAACTTAAGGACAGCTCTTACTGATGCTGCAAAGTAACTGTTACAAATGAAGAGTTGGGGCTTGTCTCAAGATAAAATTTGGTTTCCCCCAAAAAAGTTAATGCTTCATTTTCTAACAATGATGCTGCAGTACCTGAACAGGCGAGCTCATCCTTATCTACTTTGAAACACTTCTCTTTACCATGACTTGGGATTTCTTCCCTACAGATATAAAATAATCACTACAGAGAGGAGAGTTTGGTGGGCCCTGGGGCTGTGCTGGTCTCTGTCCCTGCTGGGAGGGCTCGTCCCCATGTTTGGCTGGAACAAGGCAGACCCAAGCAGCTCCAGCTCCCTCAGGTGCCGCTTCCTGGCCGTGATGAGGATGGATTACATGGTGTACTTCGGCTTCTTCGCGTGGACCCTGCTGCCCCTGCTCATCATGAGTGCTCTGTACGCTGAGATCTTCCACATCATCCGCACAAAGCTCAGCCAGGGCACCAGCGCGAGAGGGGCTGGGGCTTTCTACGGCCAGGAGTTCAAGACAGCCAAGTCTCTTGCACTTGTTCTTTTCCTGTTTGCAATATCCTGGTTGCCTCTGTGCATTATAAACTGCGTTTCCTATTTCTACCCCGAGTCTCAGATCCCCCCGTATTTGATGTACTTGGGAATCCTCTTATCCCATGCCAATTCTGCCATGAACCCCATTGTCTATGCCTGCAAGATAAAGAAGTTCAAAACCACCTACCTTTTAATTTTAAGGACCTATATTCTGTGCAAAAAACCAGACCCAGCTCTTACAGAGCAAACAACAGACCCACAGTCGTAAATAAGGGTACGACCTGCCAGTAGGTAGCAGACCATTGATAAATGACCTGGCTTTGCTAAGGAACTCTTGGGAAACTGCAGCAACCTGTCCATCTGAAGCTGCTCTAAAGCTGTATGTGAATATATGTCTTTATGTAATATAATTTCTAAACAGAAGATGGAAATTTTGTCTAGTGTTGGGGTTTTGGGGCTTTTTAAACATGAGGATTGGTTGAGTTGATTGCAAAATGGGATGTGTTCTTTGCTGTTCATAATCCAGCAGCTCACGACCTCACTGACTGTTCTCACACCATTTGTCCTGTCTGTCCATTTAGACCAAACTTGAGTCTGGTCAGCTTGTGCTCCAGCCAGTGTTGTCACATTTTCATGAGTAATAATAAATATTAGCTGGATTTTTCATTAATTCAGCCTGCTGAGTCCTTCCACGACAGTCAAAAAACCTGCCCAGGTTCAGTGTCCTGCCTGGGATGGCACACAAGTTGCAGTAATTGTTACACCACAGCTGACACAGCCCATTTTTAGGGAACATGGGTCAAACTGAAAAGAGGTTGTTAAAGGCCAGGCTCTTTTTTTCTTCATCTTTGAATAATAAAAGTGGTCTAGAAAAAGCAGAAAAGGGAGTGCATCATTCTGTTTCTTATCACAGAGAGTGTTGGCATCTGCTCCTCCAGCTGACATCAGGGATCTCATCTCTTATCTGATGTAACCCCTGTCACAGGCCAAAGCCCTGCCCAGTCACACAGCTCAGCTCTATAAATAAACAAGGCAAAGGAAGCCACTGCACAAGAACAGCAGAAGGTACTGCAGGATCTCCTATGATCAGTGATGGACCCGATTGCTCTCAGCAGAAAAACGGGTCCCACCCAAAGAGCAGAAAGTTATTTGTGAGAATGATGCAGGGGACTTTTGCTGATGTGTTTTGGACCAACTGAGGGAAGAGGGAGCAACGCTGCCCGAATTCCTGGCAGGCTGCCTGGCAGACTCCAAGGGAATGAGGCACGGGGATACGGAGGAAGAACAGGGAGGACGGAGAGCAAGCTGCAAAGCAGAGCAGCCCCAGCCCCCTGACCCTGCTCACCCGAGGGACCCCAGCCCACAGCTCACCTTCTAGTGAGGGAGGGAACTGCTCCCCTCTTTTCTTTACTAAATAGAGCTTGAGGAAACCGCCATGACTGAGGTGAGAGCAGATAACAGCAGAACAAAGACCACGAGCCGTTCTGCTGACCCTGTGAAAGTCTTTGGCACCCGCAGCAGTCTGTGGCCAAACCCACACCACCACACCTCAGATTTCAGAGCATCAGAGCGGCTGGTCACGCTTCCCAGCGGTGCCCCGGGGCTGCAGCAGCTGCGGTGAGCAGGAGGCAGGACAGCCCGGTGCGGCTGGCAGCGCTGGAGCCCCGGCGGAGGCACCGCAGCCGCCCCCGGACCCGCAGCAGCCGCATCCCCGGCCGGCTGCTGCCATCCCGTGGAACCTCCAGCCCCGCTCCTCCGGAGCCCCGGGGCTGCTGCCATCCCCTGGAACCTCCAGCCCCGCTCCCCCGGAGCCCCGGGGCTGCTGCCATCCCCTGGAACCTCCAGCCCCGCTCCCCCGGAGCCCCGGGGCTGCTGCCGTCCCGTGGAACCTCCAGCCCCGCTCCTCCGGAGCCCCCGGGGCTGCTGCCGTCCCGTGGATGCTCCAGCCCCGCTCCCCCGGAGCTCCGGGGCTGCTGCCATCCCGTGGGTCCCGTGGATGCTCCAGCCCCGCTCCTCCGGAGCCCCGGGGCTGCTCCGACCGAGCCACTCGTGCTAACTTAGCCCCGGTTCATGATGAGAGAACGGTTTTAAACTTTTTTACACTGTGCTTAGAAAACTCCGGGTAATAACACGTGAATGAACATTTCCAGGGGATTTGACCGTCACATTGTGATTGTGCATTTCTTTTATGGGATCCAACCAGGAAGCAGAGATTTGCATACAAACATTTCATTATCATCATGTCAATAACAGAAAATAACCAAACAGAGCACTTGGCATTCAAAAAAAAAAAAAATATGGAAAATGCTAGAGTTGGTGACAGAAAAGGGAAAGACAAGGGCACAGATGTGGATAGATGCAGAGAAACATTTCCATTTCTCAATTCTCTCTGGTAGTTCTCACAAACGGAAACTTTACAAGGGAAGGGAGATTTCTACAGATGAGGAAATCCTGTGCAGAAAACCTCACATTGCCCACAGCCGTTGGCAGCCAGCTTGGAACAGGAGAGAATTTCCCGTCATAACTACAGAAAGAGCTCTGTTACTGAGGGCATGGGGGCATTCCCAGAGCAGGCCTCGGTGTAACTTCCTGGTGGCTTTTGATGTCCAGAAAGTGGGAGCACTTTTATTTCACTCAGAATTTCCTCATCACACAGCCAGTGGTGTCTGGCCCCGCTGGAAGACCAGAGTGCTGTAGGTCACCTCATTCTGGGGATGTGAGAGAAGCCAGAGACATTAGACAGTGCACAAGCACTGCAGGTCAGCAGGAATTTCCCACTTTTAACTTGTCCTCGACACCACACACCATAAACAGCCTGTCCCTGCACGGGGGAAATTGGTAAATGCTGGTTCATCCCACTGGTCAGTCTGGCCCAGGGTTCTGGGTCAAGTCTCTTTTAGGAGCCTCCAAAGAATTAATATCACAGAGAAGTGCAGAAATGCTTCCCCTTTAAAAAGATTTCTCCTACCCCACCTAGTCTGTGGTTAAGCCCCAGAACCCCTGAAGTTCCTTGTCAGAAGAACTGCTGAGGAACAGATGAGTCTCAAAGGCGACTTTGCACCCTCCCACCCCAAATTAATATTTACCCCACTGTCCATCATGTGAAACACCTGCATAAAGTGTTAGAGAGAACAGCTGTGACGTTTACCTGGGTGCTCCTAGCACACTCCTCGGCTGCCATCTGGGAGAAAACTTCCTCTTGTAAATTTTGGTGGGCTCTCTTACGATCTAGGAAGGAAAGGGATGGCAGCCTCAGCTGTTTGCACTGTGTTTGGAGGCAGCAGGGCGAGGCAGGCTGGAGAGGGGTGACAGACAGGTGATGTGCCCCCCACTGTCACAGACCTGCCCAGCAAAGGGGCAGTGTGGGCTGCCCAGCCCTGCCCACCTGCGGGAAGTGGCCCGGGGGAAAGGCACTGAGGGGTTCAGGGTGGCCAGGATCAGGGTGAGAAAAGCCCCCAACCAACAAAAACCTCCACAGCTCATCAGTGGCAAAGGTAATTCTTTCCTGAAAACCACCCCTGGGATGATTCCCAGGAGTTGCTGCCAGGGACGAGCTGTCCATCAATAGAGTTACTCAAGGCAGGCATCATTTGTGCCACTTCCTAAGGACCTTCTGCAGCCACCATCACTCTGCTGCTATGCCCTCGACTGTGCCACTTACTTCTCCTGAAGAGGAAGATGACTGCAAAAACCAGGACAGTCAGGAGGATGCCAGAGATGCAGGCCAGTGACATGTACAGTATTTCATGGCTGCTGGTACACAGAAAATCCTGTCAGAATTCCCACTTATAACAGAGGGGTTGAGGCATCAGTAGGGCTCAAATTCACCAAACTTTACGGAGTGTAACACATTTATCCCAAGCCCCATGAGATCAACAGGTGTGTATCTGCATTGAGCATCTCTAGGAATCACCCATCCAGTGCACAGACTAGGAAATTCTAACCAAATTTTAAACCCCCAAGATATCAGATATGTGATATATAACCCTTCCATTGCAGAAAGAGGCTGCAGTCTCAGGAAACTCTGGGTTTGAAGTCAAGAAATAAAGGTGTAACATTTACTTATTAATCCAGCATCTGACTTCTGCAGCTCTGAGATCATCTGCATATCACAGAGCAGTGGTGTGGGCAGTGGTGTGGATGGTGGTAGGGACGGTGGTAGGGACTGTGGTAGTGGTGGAAATGGGTTCTGCAATGGAAAAAAATAATCGCAAACTTGTTTTAGTATATGCAAATTTCTCCAGTAGTACTGCAAGCAGCTAGAAGCACACGGAGGCCTGTGTCTGTGCGGGTCTGTCTGAAAGCAGAATCAGCAGACAGGAAATTCAGCTGTCAGACAGGGACTGTGCAGGGCAGCCTCTGGCAGCCACGCAGCTCCTCCCCAAACAGCCCGGCTGCTGAGCCTCCCCCACGGAGCCCGGGGTCAGCACATCACCTCAGCCAGGAACAGGAGCTGAGGAAACTCCTTAAAAACGAAATACCTGGATCTGGTTTGGAGGAAGAGCTTCCCATTCTCTCAGAGCATTGACAGGAAGAGAAGCTGAAAGAAAGGGGGAAGAGTTATATTTATACACATACAGATATGCACATGAGCGAAACAAACCCGTCACCCTCTTCTAACTCAAAAGACTTGATTTAGCTTTTATCCATTTCTTGGAAATCTTACAGAAGTGGCACAAAGCCCCTCAAACCTGGCAGTTCCTCAGCATCAACCCCTTCCCAGTGTCTTGTTCTGCTCCCTGATGGGCATGGCACCTTCTCCACCCAGAAAATGGAGGATCTTCAATAACTAAAATAGCACCTACAGGATTATTTTTGCAGAAGCTAAAACCATATGAACATTTTCATGATCAGAAGCAGCTTTGAAAGTTCCTGCCTTGATGTTTTTAAGTTAAATTGACTTTTCCCACCAAGGCAGGAACAGTAACTTTTGTCTCGACCTTGGGGGGTGCAATCTTAAAGACAGGGATTCCGAAAGATATTCTACAAAATCCCTACACTGGCATTTCTCACCACATGCTCTGCAAATATCGTGAATGTGAAAATATTACAACAACACGAAAATAAACACCCTGTTCTCTGCTGCTGCCACTTTTCCTACTGCCTCCCATTGTTGCCCACATTCCAGAGGAGCCAAACCACGAAACCTCCCAGTTTCCCACCCCAAGCCTCACGGGATGCTGTGTTTGCAATAATGAAACAAGAAATGATACAGCTCCATCTTACCTCCCACCATGGAAGTGCTGCTGGAAAACTCCCCAGGTGTCAGCACACCAGTTTAACCACTTGCTTTGTGAGAAGAATCTGTCACACCAGTTAAAAGCTCACATGTCAATCAGATGTGAGCTTACACAATTGTGGAAGTTAAGCAACTTCACTTTTTTATTTAAATTGACAAAAAACAGGAAACCATGAAAGACACCTGCATTCTCTGGAACTGTTATCTAAAAAAAGTAAGGCAGCTTCAGCTTAGGTTGGCTGGCAGTAAGGCCCTTGTGCCTCTGAAGAACACCATTTTGGAGAACTGGTGCACTGGGAAGTGTAGAAACCGTGTTTCTTATAACCCCACTGAGAAATGGGGCTGCAGGCACCCCCCAGTCTGCCCACCCGGGTTTGTGGACCACATAAATCACATCCCAGCACACACAGGAGGAGTTCAGTCATGTGTGTGCTTCGCTGGGTTTTTGAGTTTTAACCAATTCCCTCAGGGAAAAGCTTCCCAAAGAAAGAAAATGAAGAGATGAAAAACCCCTCAACAAACGTACCCATTTATTGCCCTGTTTTAAACTGAGTACTGACAGCTCAGCCGAGGCCAAGGTTTTCAGGAGCTTTTGACACATTTCTTGCTCAATCACTCTTTCCCCAGAACCCCAGCACTCTCAACACTGCACGAGGCTTTACGGTGAAAGGGGGTTTCCAGCTCCTTTAGAAAACGAGGACATTCACTCAGAGCCTGTCCAAGCACGGGGCCAGGTGAATGGGAGCACAAACCACCCTGACTTTAGAACATGTGTGCAAGGACAGCAGGCATCTGGGGTTCTACCGCACAGAATTCTAACACAGGGATCGGTTCTGGCACCAGAATTTTTCCCTGTGAAGTTCTGTATCCCTGGAAGTGTTCATGACCAAGCAAGGAATCCAACAGGACCTCACACACCGTGGTTTCAACTCATCCCCCACCACAAACCAGCTGTAGTGGTTGGTGTGACAATCCAGTGACTTCAAACACAAACAGGCAGGGACTGTTGCTAGTGAAAGACAGCAGAGGGTTTTTTTGTCTGTTTAATGATATTTTAGAGTCATACAGTTTCCAACAGGAGGTACTGGGACACGTCAGTGGGCTCAGGCTGCTCTCACGGATGCCTGGGCGCTCTTGGACAGTGCCTTCAGGTCCAGGATGCACTTGGCAATGCTATCCTTCTGCTGCAAGAGACAGGAAACAGCCTTCAGGGGACATTTCAACAGGCAAAATAGACATCTAAGTGCATTTTAGATAAAACCTTTTAGACCTATAAGTCATTGATTAAGAGAGATGCAATTATAGCTCACGAAGTCAGAGATCCACATCCAGTAAACCACAGATTCATGGAATCTCAGAAGGTTTGGGTTGGAAGGGACCTCAAAGCTCATCCAGTCCCACCCCCAGCCATGGGCACGGACACCTCCCACTATCCCGGGTTACCCATCACCTCCTGAACCAGGAGCCCTCAGCAGCAAATCTTTGTGCAGGCTGAAACGTAACGCAGGTAAAACCCAGCAAGCACCTGCTGAGGTGTGATGCTCTGAACAACGTTCTTCTCCACCCACTGGATCATGTAGTCCTGCTCCTTCTGCCGCTTCAGGGTCTGCATGGCCACCTGGTAGTCCAGCCTCTTCTTCACCTCGTTGTACACCATCAGCAAGCGCTCCCGGTAGTTGGCTTCCAGCAGCATCGCGATGTTGTTCTGCACACAGAGCAGGGAACAAGAGCTTCACGCCTGGCAGGAACACTGCGCAGCAGCAGCAGAACATGCCAGGAGCCCCAGGACCCCAGCAGGGCGGGCAGCCCCGGGGCTGAGCAGCAGCGCTGCCCCGCTCACCCGCTTGGCATCAAAGAGGTAACTGCGGCCTTCCACCCTCCACTGCTCCTTCTTCTCCTCCTCGATGGCCGTCTGCAGGGTCTGGATGGCCTCGTTCTTCATGGCTAAAGCTGTGGCCACTTTCTCCTGAAACAAGGGAAGAACTCCACACTTCAGAACGACAGTCAGGTGCAAGGAAAACAAGGGATCTGCAGTTAATCCTGAAATGCTGCATTAAGCTGTGAGAAACCTCTGTGAACTGCCCCGTGCCAGGGCTCAGGTTAAGCTGTGGCAAGAGAGAAGAATGAGGGTTCACAATCAGTCATGGAATCCCAGACTGGTTTGTGCTGGAAGGGACATTAAAGCTCATCCAGTGCCACCCCTGCCATGGGCAGGGACCCCTCCCACTGTCCCAGGGTGCTCCAGCCTGGCCTTGGGCACTGCCAGGGATCCAGGGGCAGCCACAGCTGCTCTGGGCACCCTGTGCCAGGGCCTGCCCACCCTCATAGGGAACAATTCCTGCCCAATATCCTATCTAAACCTACCCTCCCTTCAGTTTGAAGTCATTTGTACTTTAACAAAACCATTCCTTACTAACAACTGCCAAGTCCAGTTACAGTTTCTTCATTACCTCGTTGAGTTTGTCAGCAAAAGCGGCGACATCAGCCCCAAACTTCTTGATGCCATAAATAATGACTGTCAGTATGCAGGCAGCTGCTACTGTCTCGTGGTTAATGACGTAGATCTCCTTGGAAAGAAGGTAAAGCAGGAGGCCAGTGCCCAACATGTAGGGCCCTACAGAAAGAATAAAGCAGCATTATTTGTTTAAAGCATAAAGAGGCTCAATAAATTCAAATACCTAAGAAGAAGCTACTTCTATTTCACCAGGACAAAAAGCAGAGTCACAATTCCACCTGGGAAAGGTGCCACAAGAAATCTCACCAGAAATGGAAGCAACTTGCACCTGACATGCGACCTGCTGCTTTTGCTCATTCAGAAACATGCAGAATTCCCTGTTTAAATGTTTTAAGGACCAACAGGCAACTAAATCTTCCTATAAAACCAAGTTAATGGAATTCTTTCAACCATTAGGTGTCTAACTTTAGAGCCAGAAGTCCTGGATTGGCTTGTTCTTCACAACCTGCACATGCAAAATACTCACTTTTCACTAATATTTTACCTTTTCAGCAGCCAGAACTGGTGGACAAAACCACCTAAGCATAGCTAAAAATGATAAAAGTCTGTATTAACCTGTAACTCCTGTTTTAGGATAGAGAAACTGGAAAAACTCCTCAGGGATCAAACCATGACGAACTTCCCCTCCCTTCTCAGGCAGAGGTGGCACAGGAGCCAAACTCTGCCGAGTTGTGTGCAGTGGTCTTGTGGTGTGCAACACCCTGTGAACAAGGAGAACGTTTCAATTATGATTCTTATTTTTAAAATAGACAGAAATAGTCCCCAAAATCGCGCTTAGATGAGGCTCAAGCACATTTCCAGTTAATAAGCAGATAACTGGGGAGGCCCTGGCACAGGTGCCCAGAGGAGCTGCGGCTGCCCCTGGATCCCTGGCAGTGCCCAGGCCAGGCTGGACCCGCGCTAGGGGAAGCTGTCCCTGTCACGGCAGGGGTGGAACTGGATGAGCTTTAAGGTCCCTTTCCGACCCAAACCATTCCGAGATTCGAAGAAGGTGGCATTTACTGGGCACACCTCCTCTCAGGAAGTGGGTGGGACTAGATAACCTCCAGAAGTTCCTTCCCCCGTCCCTATCTTATACTCCTACAACCTGAATGAGGAAAATAAAAGACAAAACCCTAGAATAGCGCTGTTTAAGCACCAATCCCGGCCGGTTTCCGAGGGGCTCCCCCAGTACTCACCCCACGGCGGTGGGCGGCGGCAGCGCCCTTAGCGCGGCGGGGGCTGAGGGGACAAGAGGGCAGAGATCGCGTCAGGGCAGAGCTCGGCCCGCACCCAGCACCCTCCCCCC
>VYXC01012616.1:75861-93841 GCA_013397175.1 Platysteira castanea | reverse complement strand
AGAGGAAAGGAGAGGAAAGGAGAGGAAAGGAGAGGAAAGGAGAGGAAAGGAGAGGAAGCTGCTCCATGTGGGAAGAGCTGCCAGGTGCAGAGGCACCGGGGCTGCGGGGCAGGGCGTGTGCATCCTCCTGACTCACTCGGAGCTGCTCCCCGTGGGTGGGGGGAAAGGGTTAAGGCAGGAGCTGCAGAACAGCCCCGTGCAGGTGTGTACCCGGTGCAGGTATGTACGTGGCAGCAGAGGAGTCTGTGCCAGATCAAATCATGATCAAACCTCATCAAAACAGCGCAAACATCCAACACAGACTGATCCTTCAAAACGCTGCCTTTTCCTACCGATTCCTTCAGTTAAAGCTGTTACTGTCGGAGGGGAAGCCCGGCTTTGTGAGGGACCCTCTCAAGGGAAAAAGAGCCCCAGGGCCGCTGTGCCTCTGCGGGCAGCAGCAGAGCACCAGGGCTTGGGTGACAGCCCTCGGGATTTGTCCCGGGGGCACTCCTGCTGTTAATTCCTCTACCACGCACACTTCCATTAGCAGAGATCACCTCCTTGTCAAGACCAAAGGATTTCAGCACTTTACTGTCTTCACTGACCTCGTGGCCTGCAGGCATCGCTTCAGTTTAGCTGCGGACACCTCCAGAGCCTCTCTGAGCTTCCTGCTCCGGTGGAAGGGGTGGAACAAGATGAGCTTTAAGGGGGAAACCCAGACCATCCTGGGATTCTGTGAATCCTGCGCCTCACTGTGCTCTTTAGGGGATGCTCTGAAAAGTGCTGCATGGGATCCTGCAAGCCAGCCACAAGCAAGTGTGGCTTTTGGAGTTAAAGCCACCCCCAGGCCCCCTGCTCTGGCTGTGTTGGCCCTTGCTGCTCCAGGCCCTGCTCCCAGCTGCTGCTGGGGCACTGGCAGCTCTGCAGGGAATGGTTTCTTCATACAGAGATTGAAAAGAATCATCCCCTGCACACCCACAGCGTCCCCTCCTCATTCCTCTGCTGCGAGGACTCGGTTCAGCACTGCTGGCTCCAGCACCTGCCTGATCCCGGGACAGATCCTGCCAGCAGTGCGGAGATAAACTGCAGTGCAAGCCTGATCTATCATCTCCGTGCTCAGCAATTATTTTTTAATTGAAAACGCAAGTCTGACGGCGCTCACGCCTCTCCCCCGAGTGCCTCGTCCGTGTCCCACACCAGCCCTGAACTCAGATCACCTCCTAATCCCTCGTACCCAGCGTCATTACAGAGCAGTTTTGCTTTTCATTTCTGCTCTCCCTCGGGGGGGCTGAGAGCAGCAGCCAGCCCGGCTGGTTCTGGGCACCAGCTCCACCCCAGCAGTGACTCGGGCACTCACCAGGGGCAGGAACGTCAGCAGCGGCCGGACCCTCGGACGGGGCTTTAGTGTTGCTGTGCCAGAGTCTGTCACTGTCCCAAAGCGATTGTCACCGTAATACACCTCGATCACGTCACCTGGGGGGAGAGCAGACTGTTAACAGCAGCCCCCAGCTTGGGCAGAGGGCAAACAGCACCGGACACCGCGGGATTTTGAAAAGAGCTGTGGAGAATTTGCTGCATCAGCTCCCAGGAATGGGCAAAACCCGTCAGGTTCTGAGGAAAACCTGGGTGAGTTATGGAGGCAAGTGGAAGACAGGGAGAGAAAGGTCCCCGTGTGCAGGACGGGCACTCACAACCCTGTGAGACACCTGCAGAGCACGAGGAGCCTTCCCTGAGCTCGGGGATGGAACTGAAGCAGCCCAGGAGGATCCAATCCTGGCTGATCTGAGCAGCTGGAGTTGAGGGGGGAGGCAGCAGCAGAGCTGACCAGGAGGAGGGACAGCTCCTGCCCTTCCTCCCCCACCCCGAGCGCTCTGTGGGCAGAGCTCTGGCATCCAACCCAGGGATAATTCCAGGTGCTTCACAACACTTCCACACTCCAGCCTGCTTAGGTGACATCCCACAAAATGCTGCCGTGGATGGAGGCAGACACCGGGGCAGGAAGCCACGGGGCCCCGGTGTGACGAGCAGGAGAAGCCATCAGGAATTCCTGGTTCCCAGCCTTGCGCTTTCACCTTGAACCACACCCCTTGGGCTGGTTTATTTCTGACAGTGAATAAAGCTCATAAAATTAATTTAATTACATTCTTTGTGTCTGATTAGCAGCATGAATTAACAAGCAGAAATACTGAAGCACGTAAACCCCACCTTGGCTGGAAGGAGATACACAAATAACTCGTAGCCAAGGAGACCGACATGAAAGAAAACCTGAGGGTTTGGGGAAGGAGGGGGAAGCAACGAAATGGCTGTGATTGAAGGGAAAACTGCAGGAGAGTTCCCAGCGAGAGATTTTGATAATGAGGAAGGGAGGAGAAGGAGAACCAACCAACTTCCACCCCAAAATGCAGACACTGCCACAGCCCCAGCCTGTGTCGCACTCCCTCCTGCGTGTCCCTGCTCCCCCTTGGTGGCCAGGGGCTCATCCTGTGCCCTCCCCACACTGCCTGACCCGGTGCCAGGGTCCCCACCCCATCACACACTGCCCTGGCACTGGCTGTGGTTGTCACCGAGTCTCTCCTAGGATGGGCAGGAATCAGGAGGAAGCTCCCAAGGAAACAGCTTTACACCAAGCCCAGTGAAAAAAGAGGAGGGCAAATGGTTCTGTGTGTGCCCCAGAAGGAAAGCACTTGCATGAACACCTGGAATGAAGAACCTGACCACACCGGGGGCTGGGCATGATGCAGCACAGCCTCTGCTGAAGGGTTGGAGGCAGATGAATTCCACACAACCTTGAACCACACCGCTGAGTCCAGAAGCACGTCAGCTGTTCCCTTCTCCCACCCACGGCCCCCAGGGTACCCCCAGGAGTATCCACGGTGCCATCACTGCCCCTCTGGGCACTCGCAGCTTCCTCTGCCTGGCACCAAACCTCTCCCACTGCAGGAGCTTCTCTACACAAAGGACATTTCCTTCAGCTTTCAAATCACCAACCAACCTGTGCTTCAGCCAGCCTGGTCCTACCAAGACTTTACCACTTCCTTGCCTGGGAGGGGCCCGAGCACACAGGAGGAGCTGCTGGAGTCCCAGGGAGGACAGAGGTGCCAGCAAATTGCCTGGAAGTGTTCAAGGCCAGGTTGGATGGGACTTGGAGCAACCCGACCTAGTGGAAGGGAAGGTGCCCATGACAGGGAGTGGAATGAGATGGGTTTTAAGGTCCCTTTCCACCCAAACCACTCCGTGATTCTGGGATGATTAATTCTGTGGGTGACCCCGCACTCAGTGAGTAAGGAGCAGGAATTAAGGCCAAGGCAACAGCAGAGTTTGGACTCAGACAGCCTGAGCAGCGACAGAGTAGTTCTGAGACTTGAAACGATGAGTTTTCTATTTAACAAGTCACTAGGTAAACCCAGTGAGAAACTGCATTAAAGATCACAAGGACTTTGATCCTAGATTACTAAGCATTGCTACCCTGAATGCTTTAATTAAAGTAAAATGAAGTGCTTGTAGTTGTGTTTTCTTTGCTAGATAAACAGGACTTGCCTGCTGGGAGCCTGTCACCAGCAAGACCTGAGCTCTGCCAGCTTCGTTTCCTGGAAGGAGGGATCAGGAAATGCACCCTTGGAAGCTGTGGGAAGCAGCTGGCTCGGAGGACTGGCCTTGCTTCGGCCACTTTTTGACATTCAGCCTGTCCTGGAGACATCTGCGTTTGCTCAGCCATGGGAAATCAAGTAAACAATTTGCCACGCATGTAATGGAACTTCTTCCTCCCCGGGGGTTGCATCACCTGGAGGAGGCACAGCAGGTTTGAGCCGGGGTATCCACGGCTCCCAGGAGGAGGAGGTGGCATCAGTCACTATATTCAGGAATCTCTGAGTCAGGGACATGCAAACCTACACCCATTCCACATTGCTTAACTTGTGTTTATTTTGTATGAGAAACTAAGGTGGGGATGGGCAGGAGCAGCGGACTCCTCCTGGCAGCAGCGCTGGTGTGGAGCTCGGCAGGAACCACCCCAGGAACAGGGCCGGGGGCTGCCCCGGGCAGGACCGCGCGGGGTGGGGGCCCAGGCACAGCAGAACTGTCCCTTGGGGCTGCCCCTGGGCTGCTGAGCTGGAGCTGACCCTTCCTCACACCGACCCGCCCGCAGCGCTCGGAGCGGGCCCTCGGCCGCGGTGCCACTGTCACAGCAGCCGCCACCAGCCCCGCTCAGGGCAGAAACGCCGAGAGGATGCTAAGGAGTGATCCAACAGCTGCTACTTAGGCTCAGATTTCAGGACTCCTGGCTTTTCCCTTGCAGTCTGACCCACACCTCAGCAGAACGCTTCTGTACTGCCACTGCAGAGCTGCAGCCACGGAAATCAGGCTTGTAATAAGCAGACACAGCAACTTCTTTTCTTTTTTTAATCCAAACCACATCAGAGAGAAGCTTGAATGCGCCTCAGATTTACGACAGTTAGAAATCAGCAATTTTCTTTCTAGGTTGCAGAGTTGCATGAAACTCCCTGTCACATTTTCATTTTATCTTGGTTTCAGCAGCTTGGCCTTTGGGGTGTAACCACCTCGCAGTTGCTCTCACAGACAATACTTCACCCTGCACAGCTCAGCAGGCTGCACTTCCATTTTTTTACTCTTGGAAGAGTTTGTTGGGCTCTTACAGCCACCAAACTTCATCCACAAACTGCTATCTTCTATCTACCTGGCTCCATTACCATTAATTTGGCTCCCTCCTACATGAGCCTCCAGGGCACCGCATTGCAATTAAAACCACAAAGAAATACAAATAAATCCCGAGGAATATGCAACCCTCAGCTCCCTCCTCGCTCGCAGCCCTGAGAGAAACAGGTTTATGAGTAAATAACGAAAACCTGGGAAGGCGCAGATCAAACATGGCGTGGGAAAGCGCGGCGGGAAGCAATAAAACACATTCACAGCCACTTATCGGCCTCTTTCAGCCAAGTTTAACTTGCGGGAGCGGCGAGGAGGAGCGGACCGCCCGCGCCCGCTCGGGCACAGCTCTGGGACCTGCGCTGCCGCATCCCGGCCCCGCCGGGCGCTCCCGGAGCCTCCGAGCCGGGCGCTGGAGGAGCCCCCGCCGCCCCCCGACCCCACCGCGACCGCCCCGTCACGACCCCGCACGGCTCGCGGCGGGCGGGGGACACTGACCGGTGCCACCCGCGCTGTCCGAGGTCACCTCCTGCGTGAAGATCCAGGGCGGGTTGGTGGCGAACAGGGACGTGGCGGTGGGGCTGGAGTGGCGCTTCCCGAAGAGGCGGCTGAAGGTGCCCTGCACCGAGTGGTGATGGTGCTTCTTCATCNAGGTGCCCCGCCAGGTGCCCCCGCGGCAGCGCTCGGCTCCGGGAGCCGCGGGGTGACCCGAGCTGCGGGGCACCCGCGGGGATCATCACAGCACCCCGAAATCCCGCCCTGGGTCTGAGATCTCTGTCCGAGCGCTCCGTGCGCTCTGCGGAGCCTGCGCCAGTGCCCAGCCACCCTCTGGGCGAGGAAACCTTCCCTAATATCCACCCCAAACCTCCTGACCCAGCTCCGGCCGTTCCCCCGGCCCGGACCCTCGAGGGGGTTGCTCTTTCTCGCTCTCCTTTGTTTCTCTGTCCATTCACCTTCTGCTGAGCCCCGGCTTCCCTGGAAAGGCCAGAAACACCCGCTGAGACCGGGCTGCTCCGAGGGTCTGAGTGCTTTTGATGCAAAACCTTAAAGGCAGTGGGACTTGACCTCAAAGCATTTCTAGTTTCAGGTACAAAAACAAATTTCTAGCACTGCTAACGATTTTTTGTGCCATGCAAGTAAAAATTGAGAGTTAATGAGTAACACTGGCTACTAATAATGCAGAGAATTCTGGAGAACTTTAAACCCCAAATAGCTGTCAAAACATTAACTCTGAAACAGAGCTCCCAGCTTCAGGTTAAGATCTTATATCTCTTTCTATCTCTACCACATTTTGAGAGTGAAAACAATAGAGATTTCTTTTTTCAGTGATAAATATCACTTATTTAATCACTTCGAAATTATGCTTTTCTTGTGAAAAGCATCTCTTTTTTTACCTTAAAGTACAAATTAGAGCAACACATTAAATCCCCTGTGAGGAATGAAAAATGAGCACTGTTATGATACTCCAAAAGGGAAGTCTAATAGTGGCACAGATTGTGAGGCAGCACTTAAATAAAGTGAATTATGAACGGGAAATGGGGAAGGAAAAGGAGAATTTAAATGTTAAAATTCAACCCCGTGGTTGTGGTAGAGGAGCTGTAACGATTTAAGGCATTTCCCAGGGGGTTTAACCTGGGCTGCAGCTCCATCCCGCTGGTCGGACGCCTCTCCCCGGCTGGAGCGGGCAGCCCGCTCCCGGCTCCCGCATCCGCTCCGGAGCAAAGGCTTTGTGCCCGGCACGGCGCCTGCAATTAGTGGGACTCTCCCGACAGTTATCCTAAGTGCTGCTTGCGAGACGGAAACGCCGCTGCTCACAGGCACCCGCCCTGGCACTCGGCAGGGACCGGCTCCGGCGGGGTGGCAGGAGAAGGGATTGTCCTGCCCGCGGGGAAGAGCGGCCATGGGGTGGAAACTGGGGAACAGCAGAGCTGCAGCCAGCTCCGCGTGGGAAACCATCCTGCTGAGCTTCAGGCAGCACCGCAGGACCACCGGTGGTTCGGTTGGAAAAGACCTCTGAGAGCACCGAGTCCAACCTGTGGCACGTAAAGAAAATTCCCTGGCACCTCTTGAAAGCAGAAATCAGGCGGAATGAAGGACCCGCTCCCTGCTGGAAAGACAAAGGGCACAGTATCTCCACAAGACAGGCAAGACAAAAGTGCTTGCTGATATCCACAGTCCTTGAACAAATGGAACAGGACACACAGAGAGACAGTCATGGAAAAGGGAAGGAGAAGAGGAACTATTTTAGGAAGCAAAGCCAATAAAATCCCGTGGAATGACAGAGCCTGGGCTCGTGCACAAAGGTGTCCCACAAAATCTCACCACAGCAAGGAGACTTCAAAAGGGCTGCGGGGCTGCTCTGCGGGAGCAGAGGGGGTGATTCAGCTCCCTGCCACTGCTCCGAGGAGCTCCCGAGCCCCGGGGCTGGGGTGCCACAGCCCTGCCCCTGCCACCCCACCAGCGATGCTCCTGCCTCGCCCTGGGTGGTGAGCACAGGAAAACATCACCCTCACAACATGAAGGGATTTTGAGGTGAATTTATTATCCCACTGAACACCAGCTGCTAAACAATTCTGCCAGGGCTCCTGCGCGCACACCCATTTGTTTGTTCCAGATGAAAGATGTTTGTTCTTTACCTTCCACCTCCCAGCAGAGCACAGACCTCCCCTCAGAAGGCAGAAAAAGCTCAGGAGCAGCACGAGGAGCAGGCTGGGTGTGCTGCTGGGCACGGTGACTTCTGTGAAGTGCAAACTCCAAAGAAACAGGAGAGCTGCCAGGTTTGGTGGCTTGGCTGTGTTTTTAAGGAAGGACAGCTGTCAGTCCTGAGTGATTGAGGCCACACAGCTAAAGGAACTGGTGGGCTGGGCTGGGCACAAAGCTCAGGAAAGCGCCTGGAAGATCTCCAGCAGATTTTATGGCATAGAAATCGCCATGTGAGCACTGCTGTGATGTAACACACCGCAGTGTGAGGCTGCCTTTGATCCCAGTACGGGTAAACACCCCAGAACAATCTGCTTTAGCATCAGGGTGAGGAGCTGCACCCTCAGATGTGGAGCGTTCCTGCTGCACTCGCAGGTGGGAGAAGGGCTTTGTGCACTGAGGGCAGCTCCGGCCAGACCTGGGGGAGGGAAGAGAAGACCTCAGGTGTGGCTGCAGAGCAGCAAACAGCTCTCATGGACAGAGAACTGGCTCGTGCCAGTGGGGACAGGGGGCCCACGCTGCAGCTGGGGGTGGCAGGGCCAGCAGAGCGTCCTGCAGAGCCCGGCCGTGTAAATCCTGGTCCCCATGGCTGAGCCTCTGTGCTCCTCTGCACCCTCTGCCCTGCTCAGCCCAGCCCCCCCTGTGACATCCAGCACCCTGTGACACCCCCGTGGTCACAATGGCCCCTGTGGTCACAGTGACCCCGACAGCCCTGCCAACCAGCCCTGCCCACACCAGCAGTGCTGCCTCCTGCCTCCACCCCCGGCAGACCCACACCCCAGGGCCTCCGTCACCAAGAAAACCTCACAGGTGGGTGTCCCAGGCTCACAGCTTGGCAGGAGGGACATGCCTCACCATGTCCCCCTCCTGTGGGCTGGAGATCCTTGCCCTGAGGGCGACCAGCACGCCAAGGTCCCAGTGATGTTGTGTGAGGCTTCATCCCATCCCCGCTGCGCAAATCCCGCCGCTGCCGTCAGCCGGCTTTGCCCCCGTGGTGCCGGGAGCTCAGAGCAAAGCACACGTGGTAGTCCTGGGATGGCTCCTGGGGTGGCTCCAGGGGCACAGGCGAGGAGCTGCCGGCGTGGGGACAGTCCCCGAGCAGGGACAGGATGGGCAGCGCTGGCGGCCGGGAGCCCGGGGAGCACCACTGAACCCTTCCTGCTTCCCCGATCTCTGAACCAGCCTTTCCCTGTGACCCACCTGTGGGATTTGCTCTGACAGGCAGCAGACAGTTTGGGAGGGATTAGGGATCTCTCTGCGCAGGGATGGGTGCAATAGGATTACGTGGGGTTCTTCATTCAGGCACGGAGCCATAAATAGCGCCGGGACCTGAAGCTGGTGCTTCCCCTCCACGGCAGGGACCACGCAAGCAGGTCCATTCACCTGGGCAGGGAGGATGTTCCTGCAAACCCTCAGGTGCCCCAGAGGATGAGCAGGAACCGGGGGCAGCCGAGCCCCATGGCAGGAGCAGAGCCCAAAGCTCAGCAGGCCCTGGCTCGGTCCCTGCCCGTCCCTGGAATGACCATTGGGGCTCCAGCGCCCAGCCAGCCTTGCTCATCTTGGAGGCATCTACATGACTTAGCAATTGGGTTGCCAAGGCAGCTCCAGCTGCCCCTCCACGCCCCAAATACAGGGGATTAGTGACCTTAGTGCTCGTGCTGGGTGGGTGCAGAGGCACCAGCACAGTCGTGTGTGTACTTGTCTCTCCCAAAGTGAGACTGGCCGGGAGCTACCAGAGCACACGTGTGTGAAAACAGCAGTTTCTGAACAACCTAACTCCAGAGCAGGGGTGCACAGGCCTCACTGAAACAGCGGTGGTGGTATAAAATCTGCTTTCCAGGAGTCAAAATCCCATTATTTTGTTCCCTGGGGAAAAATGGACTGAGGTTTCCTTGCAGCAGCAGCTGCTGAAATAACCCCTGTGTGCTGAGATCCAGCCTTCCACGCATTTGGCATCTGCCCTGGGGAAATGAGTGACAAAAAGAGGTGGTGAACCTGTAGGGATCTGGTGATTCCCCTCAAAGGCTTCAAGGAGATTTCTGAACAATTCGTGGGCATTCCCCTCCTAATAGGTTTAGGAGCTAGGGAACAGAAATAGCACCAAGTACGTCACGGAAAGCAGGAAACCTCTTTACAAGGTTAAAAATAAGCAAACAGCAAAGCGTTTATTTAGGACAGCCAGGGGAAGAGTGGCTAATTGCTGAGGGAAGAGCCAGTTTCCATTGGCACAGAGGTGTCGTCAGAGAGAACCAGAGAACTGAGTCATGCTTAGGTAACAGCAGCAGCAATATCCCTGCAGTCCAGCAGAGCCCAGGGCAGCCGGGGGTCACAGGTCACCCCACGCCTGTCCTGGGGCTCACGGCCACCCCCTCCCCTGCAAAGGGCTCTTGCAAATGCTCAGGCTGAACGGGCTCTTCCCCTGGTCCTTGTGTGTGCCACATTTCTGGGGGCAGAACGCACTTGGAGATTCACTGAGAGCAATTCCCAGAGCAGGGGGAGGCTCAGGGTGGCGTGGGGGCCCTGCAGAGGCACCCAGAGCTGCTGAGCTGATGCTCCAAAGGGCAGTGTGGGGCTCTGGCACCACTGCCACCTCCTCTTGGGTCAGATTGTGCTGAAGCATTTTCAAGGCAGGTTTGCCATGGCTCTGCTTTGGTGACAGCTTCACCAGGAGTGAGCGCTGCTGGCACTGGTCACTGCTGGAACTGAGAGGCAAGAGACAAGCAAGGCCTTTCATCATTTGGATTTCTCAGCACTTGTTTAAAGGCACTTCCTTATTTCCAGACATCATTTGAGTTTAAACTCCTTTTCTCTTTAAGCAGCACCAGCTCAGGTTTTTGGCCGAGGATGTGTAACCCCCTGGCTCCTCAGCACTCACGCTGCCCTGACTGCCCTCGCAGGAGCTTCCCGGGCTCTCCAGGTGGGGACAGTGAAGGGTGGGGGCAATTGCCACACATTTTTCTGGGTCTTTTGCTCCACAGGTGGCTGAAACACCAGAAGCCCCCGGCAAAGACCCCACGAGACCCGAGGGAATGGAGAAGGCCAAAGCAGTGCCAGAGGTCACCAACACCCCTCCCATGCCGAGGAACCGGCCGCCTCCAGCTCCTCCCCTGGGCTCCCGCTTTGTGCCGATCGTTGCCCACACCGGGGGCCGTCCCCTCAGCTCCTTCGACTTCGTCTTCTACCGCCCCGAGTTCCCCAACTCCCTGGCCCCCTTCTGCACCACGCAGAAGCCGTTCTGCGGGGCTCGCTTCCAGGAGGGCACGCAGCACGGCCGGAGGAAGATCGACGTGGAGAACGCCAACACCTCCAGGTGGAGATCCATGCACGGCAGGAAGCCGTAGCTGAGAGCAGCCCAGCCCGGGCAATGAAGCACTCCCACAGCAGCTGGTGCTGCCCTCGGTGTCCCCTCTGTGCCCGAGCCGCGGGCAGCGCTGCGCCCAGGGCTGGGTGGGGAGGCTGTGCCACTGCTCCCCAGGAAAATATGCAGGTTGGATTTAGCTCTAAAAACCTCGTCCAACTCGTCCTGCCGTTTGCTGCCCGCTGCCCTGGGTGTCACAGCACGGGGCACGGGGTAAGCGGCCACCCAGGGCAGCTCCTCTGGGCTGGGCACAGCCCGGGCTGGGGCTCGGGGCATGGCTGAAGGTTCACCTTGCACAACGGGGGCCTGGCGGCCAGCACGGAATTAGCACATCCAATTAGTGTTCTGCAGCTTAATTCCTTTTCCATAAGTGTTTTACGATTGTGTAATGCTGCCTTTTTTAGTAGAGTTATTCCTAATTTGCTTTGGTGCAGAAGCAATACCAGGCTCTTTTACCTGTTAGGTAACTACAGCTGTTAGATATAAACTGTGTGTTATGGATAAACTCTGTGGGAGAGACCCACGAGTCACATCCATGCTTTTCTAGCCCAGGATCTGGCCCACGGTGCTTTCTGAGGACATTTTATGCCTGAGCCCTCAGAATGCTGTGTGTCAAAGTGAAAACAACCCTGGATTCGGTTGTACTTACATGGAGAATTTTTCATGGTAACCCATCATCAGTGAAAATTGAAGCTGCATTTAACTCCCCTGGCGTGAGCTGAGTTTGTAACACAGCAGCCAGGACACGCTCCTGGGACCAGCAGAGTGTGGACAGTTTTGAGGAAAAACCACTCAGTTAGCAGGACCAAGACTGGACCCTGCAGCTGGGGGGAGAGGGCCCTTCCCATTCCTGCTCTCTGCAATTAAGCACTTAAACCTTTACCATTCAAAGCAATTATGTTTCTATATTTGTCTCCTCCCACCAAATTTACCCTCCTGGTGCATCCCTTCCAGGACTGAAGCAGCACTTCCCCCTCCCTGAATCCCAGGCTCCAGAGCCCCTCTGGAACCCCTGGCAGAGTGAGGGGAAGGGAAAGCAAAAAGCACAAACAGCACAGAGGACTCAGTGTGGTTTTTTCTCTTTTTCCTTCTCTGGTTCTGGTGCCAAAGTTGTTGCTCATGTTCCACCCCCCCCCTCCCCCCAAAATGCTAAATGAAGTGGATTAAGAGATTAGCTCATCACAGAGAAAATTCCACCCTCCTAATCTCCTGCTGGGCCTGTAATCTGCAAGACTTCCCCATTTTACCTCTTTTCTATTTTAACCCTGAACTCTTAATGCCTGGCAGGAGTCCACCACCCCCCTGAGCCCCATTGGCTGGGGAGGGATTTGCTGGGTACTTAAATGTCACCTTCCTGGCCAAAGAGGGTTTTGTGCTTTTGGGTTTTCCCGGGAAGAAGAGTCTCCCGTGTCCCTCGCCACCACGGGATCCGTACAGCACCAGGCACTTGGGGTTCTCCTGACGCTCTGACCCCTGGAGGGGTCTGGACTTGGAAGGCAAGAAGCAGAACTGTGAGATTTTTTTCCCTATATTTCACAAACCCTCCGTTTGTGGCTGCAAAGGGACCAGCACTAGGTGTGGAGATGGGGAACATGGACGGGAAAACCGTGGAGGAGCTGAGCACCACCGAGTGCCACCAGTGGTACAAGAAGTTCATGACGGAGTGTCCTTCTGGCCAGCTCACCCTCTATGAGTTCAAACAGTTTTTTGGCTTGAAAAACCTGAGTCCGGCAGCGAACACATACGTTGAGCAAATGTTTGAGACGTTTGACTTTAATAAGGTAAATATTGTCCTTCCCACTGGGCCGTGCAGGGATCGGCCGCGCTCTGCGCCCTGGGACCCCGCGTGCTGGGGCTGGGTGGGTGTGAGAGAGGAGCTGCTCTGAGTATGCACAGCCTGATTCACTGCGGCCTCATAAATTGGAGAGTCAGTTCTGGAACGTGAAAAATGCCAGCAAAAACTCTTCACCCACTGCCTGCTCTGCGAGAACACAGAGGCTGCTCCCAGAACTGATATTTTCCTTTTCAAACAGTGGGGTTTTATCTGGCAGTCTTTGATCCCTTTAAAATGAAGTGCCCTTTAATCCTTAAACACTGGATGTTGTGACAGCGAGGGCCCGGTGGTGTGAGGACAAGGGCTGCATTCATGGGGGACAGCGAGTCCCCAGCACGAGCCACCGCCCGAGAGGGGCTCGGGGCTGCCTGCACTGTCTGAAACTGAGCATGGATTGCAGTGGGGTTGATTTTATTCCATGTGCTCCCTGCCATGGGATCGGGAGCTCCCTGTGGAGTGGCTTTGAGCCCAGGCTGTGGCTGTGCCAGGCCCCCGGGACGGGGCAGTCCCCGAGCAGGTATTTGGGAATGCTGCTCCCGCAGCCCAGGAGCTGTGCCAGGGAAGCAGCTGATGCTGTGTCTGCAGCAGGAAACAGCATCCTCCTCTGCCTGCAAATGGTCTGCAATTGCACCTCCTGCGAGATGAGGAATTTATTTTATTGCAGCCCAAAGGGCTTAGTGGCATTAATCCCATTGACAAAAATGCAAATCAGCCCTAAATCCTTCAGGTGTTTGGTTTGTGCCTTGGCCTTTACCTTGCTCACGGCCCCGTGTTTGAATGCACTCCTGAAAAGGGAACTGATGCGAGGAAATCCTGCTGGGACTGGGGCTTAGCAGCTATTTCTACCTAATCTGGCTCCTGCAGCAGCGGGATAAAGCAGATGATCTCCTCTGGAACCGGCCCTGGCCCCGCAGGGCCGTGGCTTTGTTCACTGACAAAACCCTGGCTTATGCTCTGCCCGTGGTTTGCAGTGGGAATCATGGGCTCATTGAGGTTGGGAAGGGCCTCTAAGATCTCTGAATGCAGCTGCTAAGCCAGCTCTGCCACCTTCACAGCTGAACGTGTCCCCAGTGCCACATCCACACGGCTTTTGAGCGCTTCAGGGACGTGCCACGAACCACAGCCAGAGCCAATTCCCTTCAAAGTGCCATGGGCACGCTCTGTGGTGGGCAGGAGGCATTTGAACAACCTTCTGGGAGCTGTGAGGATCATGGGCAGTGTCTGGGGGCAGTTTGGTGGCCCGTGAGCCCATCCCAGCAGCTTTGCAGCGGTGCCACCAGCCTGGGTCCAGCTGGACGTCTCAAACACCGTGGCGAGAGCTGGGTGGGCAAACACCCGCCTGGGAAGTCAAAGATAAAAGTGTTTGTGCTTTGGACGTGGCCAAACGTGCAGCAGGTGGCACAGGGCCAGAGAAACACCTTCCCAGCCCCAGATGTCAGCAGCGTGCCGGGGTGACCCCTGATTTTACTCCTCTCCTGGAACTGAGACCCCCCCGCAGGAGAAAGGAGCTGTAGGGGTGTGCGGGCAGGGTGAGGCTGGGCAATGTACCAGGGTTCATCCACATAAACCTCTCTGACCTCTGAATTACCACTGCTGTGGGCTGGTAATTAATGCCTGGCACGTGTTAATTCCCTGAGCGCAGGCCAGCTCTCAGTCCCCAAGCCAGGCACCCACCCGGTCTGTGCCTTCCCAATGTGTGATGGTCCAAGGGAGACTTGGTGATCTTGGAGGCCTTTCCCAGCCTTAATGATTCCAGAATTCTATGATTCTGCAACATCTCTGCACAGATTAAGGGGGAACCTTGGCTTTAACCACTGCACTCCACGAGCCCCTGGTCTCAGGGTGGAGGGACCAGTTCCAGAGGGCACTTCTGAAAGTGAGCAGGAAAATCACTTAGTGCCTGACTCCCTGCTTTTAATCTCACCTTCGCTTCTAACCTCCTGCTTTTAGGATGGCTACATAGATTTTATGGAATACGTGGCAGCTCTGAGCCTGGTGCTGAAGGGGAAGGTGGATCAGAAGCTGAGGTGGTATTTCAAGCTCTATGATGTGGACGGGAATGGCTGCATCGACCGGGCTGAGCTGCTGAACATCATCAAAGTGAGTGGGCTCAGCTTTTCCACTCCTGCCGCCGACGGGCGCTGGGTGCAGGGAGGCTGTGACAGGAACTCCCAAGCCAGTGAATTCCGTGGTAGATCAGGAGACGCTGCCCAAACCTGCGGCCTGTCCTCTGCCAGTGCTCCCAGCGGGTGCCTCCCGGGCCGGACCAACCTCCCACCCCCCCTCGGACACCCAGCAGCTCCTTGTCCTCTCCTGGCGGGTTGTTTAACGCTGTTTGCTGAGACCGGGGCTGAGATAAGCACTTGAATGTAATCTAAGAGTTTTCAGAGGTGAATGGCCCCCGGCTGATGCCAGCATGGCCACTGAATCTTGTAAAGCATTGATTGCCTTTTTAGGGGATTTTAATCTCCAGCTTTTTAGACAGGAGTTATTCCTTTCAAAGCCTAACTGCCTGAAAACAAGTTTTAGCCCTGAAAAAGAGTTTGGCCTTTCACGTCTGGTCATTTGGCCTCTCGTTCTGAGGGATGCACAAAGCTGCAGAGCACTCAGTAACTCCCTGTGCCCTCGCTCCCTCCAGGCCATTCGATCCATCAACCGCTGCAACGAGAAGATGACGGCGGAGGAGTTCACGGACATGGTGTTCAACAAAATCGATATAAACGGAGATGGTGAGGACCTTCCCTGGGCAGTGCCACTGCTCCTGCCTTCCCCCTTGCCTGCTTCCAGGCTGCCAGGGCAATTCCTGCTCCTGGATGTCCCAAAACACCAGGACAGAGAGAGCTGGCAGAGGTGGGGGCTCCCTGTGGAGGTTGAGCTCCCCGTTCCCTCTGGGCTGCCCGAGGGGACACTGCCCCTCCTGGGTGGGGATCTGTGGTGGCCTTTGGGGTACCATACCCAGCGCTGAGACCCCAGTTTCGGGGTCTGAAGCCATCCTGGGGGCGGCTGCGAGGGCGGCGCAGGGAGGAGCGAGGCTGCGGGGTTTGATGGAGCTTTTGTGGCTGCGCTCTGCAGGCGAGCTGTCCCTGGAGGAGTTCATGGAGGGCGTGCAGAAGGATGAGATGCTGCTGGACATCCTGACGCGCAGCCTGGACCTGACACACATCGTGCGGATGATCCAGAACGACGGCAAGAACCCACACGAGGGGGAGCAGGACGCCCAGGCCGCCCAGTAGCTCCCGGGACGCTTCCCCTTCACCTCCCCCCCGGCACTGTCACCTCGGATGGGGCTGTGGAGCTGGGAGCTCCCACTGACAGACACTGGGACTGGGATCTGCCCGGGCAGTGAGAGGAGAGGCCTCTGCAAGGAGGGGGTGCAGAGCTGGGCTCGTCCCACACAGATCTGGGATGGCCTTGGGGCCTCTGGACGCTGCTGCTGAGCTCGGAGAGGGGACAGCCAGGGGTCCCCAGGCAGGGGAGCAGCACGAGGCTGCGCAGGTCAAGAACGCACCAAGAGCACCCCAAAATTCCCACCGAGGCCGTGGCCAACACCCCCTCAGTGGGATCCGACCCTGGGGCTGCCCAGGACTTGGCCCTGGTGAGAGGGGTCCTGGAAAAGCAGATCTAAACCTTCTCCTTCCATTTGTATTTCCAGAGCAAGCGATCGCTTGTTTTGGTCACTCCTTCCTTCATTTGTAGTTATTTGGTCAGCCGTGATTAGTGACAATGGGATTTAAAACATTTATGAGCTAGAAAAAGGGGAGGGGTGAATGCAGTGGCTTTTCTTCGTTCAAAAGCATTAAAAACATCGAACGGTGCCTTTTTTAAACCACCCCCGGAGCTGCACGGGAATGTTTCTCCCTGAAGCACCTGGAGGGAAGGAAGGCAGCGCTTCCAGAGACGCAGAAGCAGCAGCGCGGTGCCCTGGGGGGATCCGCGCTGTGGGATTGTTCCTGCGTGTTCCGAGGCTCTGACTCCCGCGGGTTTAGCGGGGGAGCTGCTGGAGAGGGGCGAGGCTCCGCTCTGAGCGCCTCCAGGGCGGGATCCCGGGCAGTGCCCGCGGGGTCCGGACCGGCCCCCGCTCCCGGAGCCCCGGGCTCCCCCGGGCTCCCCCGGGCTCCCCCGGGCAGAGCACAGCCCCGCTCCCCTCGCCCCGAGCCGGGGCTGCCCCGGCCCCGGCGCGCACAGGGGCGGTGCGGGAGCGGAGCCTCGCCCCGAACCCTCCCGAGCCGGGGCTGTGCCTCGGCTGCTGCTGCGGGGGAGGTTCCCCGCCCGACCGGAGCAGTCGCAGGCGTGGTGCGGTAACACAGGACACCAGGAAGGATTTCTTGCCCAGCTGAGAGTTTTGTTATTTGGCACTGGGCGTTTGGAATCCACAAGCAGCTTTCTGAGCGTTTTTCCTGTGTGTCTTTTTCGTTTTTACCTGGAAGCTTTTGTACTTCCAGTCCTACAGTGAAGCAATAAAGATGTTTTACAATATTATTTCAGGTCGTGCTTCTTCTCTCTTCCAGTCAGTCCTTCTGTTGCCAGCAGGGCCGATTAAGTGGCTCACACAGGTACAGGAACAGCTGCTCTGGGGTTGTTCTCGGGCTCAGGAACCACCCTGGACAGGAGCCCCTGATGGGCCAATTTGTCCACTCACAGCAGTGCAAGAGGGAGCAGCTGCAACCCCTCATTAGAGGTGGGCTGAGCTGTTTACTCAGAGTGTAACTCTCCTTCTTGCAGCAAAACCAACTCCCCCACAAATGACCAGCACAAAACTCAGAGCCCTTTGGCTTGGCACCAGCACGAGGAGGGAGCTGAGCTCAGCGTGGGCTTTCTGAGCACCCTCCCTGGACAGAGACGCCTCTCCTCTGCACCCCGGGAGCAGCGAGAAGCAGCTTTGACCAGCCAGATTTCTATTTATAAAACCAAAGTTGTTCTAACAGGGCTGTCTCAGAACTGCCCTCAGGCCAAAAGCACCTTTCAAACCTCAGCGTCTCTCTCCAAAGGATGTTTTTTCAGCCTCTAAGAAAGCACATATGAAATAATTAAAAACTAACACTCCGAGTCTCTCGGCCTTAACTCATGCATAATTAATGTATTTCAAAATCATGGTGGCTGCTGAGGTGCCCCGGGCACGTTGCTCGCCCCTGTGCCAACACCCCGGGAGTGTGGGAGCGGTGGGAGGCAGCACAGGCTCTGCTGAGCATGGGGGGGAATTTTTGGGAGCTGCCCTCAGCCTGATCCCCTGATGGGTGATTCCTGCTGATATCCCATCCCAATCCCTGCTGTCCTGTCGCCCCTGTCCTACCCCTGTCCCATCCCTGTCCCCATCCCTATCCCATCCCTGTCCCCATCCCTGTCCCATCCCTGTCCCCATCCCTGTCCCATCCTTATCCTCATCCCTGTCCCATCCCTGTCCCACCCCTGTCCCCCCCCTGTCCCCATCCCTGTCCCATCCCTGT
>VYXC01012616.1:60511-73316 GCA_013397175.1 Platysteira castanea | reverse complement strand
GGGGAGGGGGGCAAAAACCTCGCCGTGTGCATTCCCGGGGGGCCCGAGGGGCAGAGAAGTGCCACCAGCCCGATTCTCGGCCAGGCGCTTCCCAACCCCTTTCCCGCAGGTTTTGGCTGCTCTGCCGCAGCTCCGGCGTTCCCACGGCTCTCCTCAGATCCCAGAACATCCCCAAATGCGGGGTCTTTGAGGGTGATGCGCTTGAGACACTTTCTGAACTTCTGAGGTGCACTTAACTCTGAAGAAAAGAAAGAAGAGAAAGGGAAGGAGAAGGAAGGATAGTAAGGAAAGAAAGAAACGAAAAGAAAGGAAGGAAAGGGAGGAAAATAAAGGAGGGAAGGGAGGAAAAGAAGGAAAGGGAGTAAAGGAAGGAAAGGAATTTTGCCATGGCGCAGCTGAGCACAGGCGCTGTAAGGAAACCACTGGGACCACAGCCAGTCCCTGCAGTGACCAGCACGGGGCTGAGGAGGTCACTCGGGCTTTCCACAGGACATTTTCAAAGGGAACCTGCCCACGGGTGCTTCGGGAGTGACCCAGACACCAACCCTGCCCCGGGCAGCCCCGAGCCCCGCGGGAGCCGCCCCTGCCCCAGCCTCAGCTGCACCCCGAGAGCTCAGAGCTGGGCACAAGGATCCTGCTCCCTGCTCAGCCCTGCGTTCCTGCTGCTCAGCGCCTCCCCCAGGGACGCATCTCCCAGAGGATTTTAGGATGCGATGCCTCCTTGGCTCCTGCTCCCCTTCCCTTCAACAACAGCCTCAGCTCCAGCTTTCCAACCCGATCCTTTCACCTCCAGCCCTGCCCAATGCAGGGGCACCAAACCCGGAGCAGATGGTAGCCTGGAAAAGTCACACGGCATCTGCCTTCCCCAAGCCCTCCTGCTTCCCAGTTTAGAGCAGAAAGAAATCCAATCAGTCAAATCCAATTTGAGCTGGGCCTAAGTCTGGAAAACGGATTATGCAAAATGCCTGACTCCAGTGCTTGATGTGAATGTTGAATGGAGTTTGGGAGGACGTCAGGGTGTTTATACCCAGCGGTTTAAAAATAGCGCTAAGGCCAAAGCACCTTTGATTTCTTGACAAAAGATTACACAATTGATAAGAGGAACAATTTTCCATTGGGTTATGCCAGCTCTGACACAAACACGTCCGCTGCTCCTCCATCCCACCTCTGCCCAGGCCACAGGACACGGAACCATCCAGCTCTGAGCCCTCCAGGGCCCTGTTTCAGTCCTGGAAGGGTTAAAATTGGGGCATCTGGTTGCAGCAGTCAGCTCACTTTATTTTAAGCACCTATAACAAGTTCCATTGAGAAACGTTATTTTTTAAAATTATACTCTTATGGTTTTTGCTGTCATCACATGGAAGTTAAAGAGAAGAGGCTCCTTCCCTACTCTGCCTCTGCAGCAGCGTCCTCATCTCTGCCTTATCTCTGCCTTATCTCTGTCTTACCCAGCTGTTCCTGCAGCTCCTCCCCTAAACTCAATACACCAGACTCACAGGCTACAGTTTCAGTCAGATACGCAGGTGCTTACCCAGATCTTCACCTAATTAAGAAATAAATACTACAAAGCAAAGGGTTTTAATAAATATTTCTTTATTCAACTCCTGTTTTACAAAATTCCTACCAACATCTGTACAAGTGCTCCCCAGGGGAGGGCTGCTGGCCTGGGGGTCCCCAGGCAGCCCCTGCAGAGCCTGGGCTGCCCAGGTGAGCAGAGTTGGAGAATTTGGAGCATTTCAGTGAACCAGCAAAATGCAGCTCTAGGAACTAAGGAGCGTCTCTAAAACTGTGTGAGAAGCAGAGTGTGTGACCTTATATGAGATGCTGAAATGCAAGGAATCAGAGATTTGTATCCTCCAATGAAAACATTTTTCAAGCTGGAAAATCAATGGAAGTGAATGTTTTCATCCAGGCTCTCAAGTCAGAAGTCAGATTTTTCTTTCAGATCTTTGGGTGATAAACTACTGACGAGAGAGAGCTCTGAGCGAGTGCCTCAGAGCAGCATAAAGCACGAGTCTAATCAGCTCTGATAAGTCAGCACACCACAAACGGGTCTGTATTTACAGAGAACTCATAGAAAGGCTATTTCAAAGTGGAAATGAGCACGATCTGAACTCTAGCACTGATTGTGTCTTATCCTGAACACTTCCTCACGGAATTTAAACGCTGGGTAAACTGACAAGACCACAAACCAGAAAACTAATCAGCTAATGAGAGTTCCCACAGTCCTAATTAAAGGCCACAAAAAGGGGGTTGTAAATCTTTTCACTGGTATGACCTGGCCCGCTGATCCCATGGGAAAATGAAAATGGAACAGTCAAACCCATGCTCTTTTCCTGGGGAGTTTTTTTCTTGGAAATGAACCAATACATCCCATAAAGTTGAACCAAAATACTGATTCAACCCAAATTCATTTTCCACATACATCTATGTAGAAACATGGGTTAGAACAGCAGAGCTCAGCCTGCAGCCTGTGTAAATTTGGTATCTGTAGTCTGGGGCTAAATTAAGTCCAGTGTAAAACCACTGTACTGGAATTTTTGTCACCTTTTCCATTCTTTTCAAGGCCAGTTTGGACAGGGCTTGGAGCAACCTGATGTGGCATCCCTGCTCATCGCAGGGGGGTTGGAACTGGAGGACTTTTAAGGTTCCTTCCAACCCAAACCATGCATGATTTATGATTCCGTGGTCCTGCCAGTGGAGCAGCACGAGTCCTCTCACTGCAGAGACACGGCCAAGCAAAACTCTGCCCTTCCCTCCTCTCTGCTTCCACACTAAACTTCTCCCACTGCAGGGAAAATCCTGGAGCTCCTTGAGCTCATCCGCTGTTCCCAGAGCAGGAGAAGCTGTTCCAGAGCCACGATTCCACAAGAACCGCGGGCTCCAAAGGAGCCGGGTCACCGCTCTGTCCCCTGAACGGGCTGTGACACATCGGAATCTGCATCGCTCAGCCCCTCGGGGCCCCGCAGGCAGAAGGAGCAGGCTGCGGTCCCAGGAGGGAGGGGAAGGAGTCCCCGCTCCTCTGCCCAGCCCTCACTCGCTGCCCTCAGCTCCGCGTGCAGTCCTGGCCACTGCCCTGACCCGTCCTCATCCTTGGGAGTTGTGGTCTTCAGGAACCTGACCCGAGCAGCAGCAGAGGTGCAGAGCTCACACAGGGACACCCGGAGTGTCCCGCCCGGGCCGGGGCAGCCGTGCTGGTGAGAGCCGCAGCTCTGCAGCCCTGAGCGATGCCAGCCCCGCTCTGCGCTGGGGACAGAGCCCCTGGCTCCAGCCCTCACCTCCCACCCCCGTCCGTCACCAGCCCCGAACCCTGCTCACCATCTGCTGCAGGAAATCACAAAAAGTTTGTTCCTTGGGGTGTAACCAAAAACCAGAGCTGGCAAACACGGCATTGTGTACACAGAAAGACTTATTCATGGGCCAGAAATAGTCCCTGGGTACCAGCAGTGCTCAGCACGTGGGCTTCATATCGAGAAACGGCTCCTTGAACCGCTCAGGATTTCATCTGGATGCTGAGATCGAATTAGAAAGGAAAGTCACTACCGGGCTAGAGGAAGGGTCACACCTGGCAGTCAGCATCACCTTTTCAGCTGTGTCAAACCCGAATTTTCTGAGAACAAAGCACTCTTCCTCCTCTGCTCAGTGATCCATCCCCCAGGGTTCACATCCATTTGCAACATCTTCATCACCCACTTGTCCTTCCTGGCTCCATCAATGAACTCATCGAGAGACAGCTGCCCTGTGGGTGAGGAGGGGGACACGAGATGGGCACTCAGGACACAGAGATAAGGGGGAAGGAGGAGGCAGGAAGCAATTCCATCCACGTGTCAGATAAAATGCTAATCGGACACGATTTCACCTCATTTCCCCACCTCTGCCAGGCCAGGCCAGGCTGCTAAAGCCAAGCCAGGGGCTGTGACCCAGCGCATTCCCACCCGCCCCATCCCTCGGGAGACTCANTCCATCAATGAACTCATCGAGAGACAGCTGCCCTGTGGGTGAGGAGGGGGACACGAGATGGGCACTCAGGACACAGAGATAAGGGGGAAGGAGGAGGCAGGAAGCAATTCCATCCACGTGTCAGATAAAATGCTAATCGGACACGATTTCACCTCATTTCCCCCCCTCTGCCAGGCCAGGCCAGGCTGCTAAAGCCAAGCCAGGGGCTGTGACCCAGCGCATTCCCACCCGCCCCATCCATCGGGAGACTCCCGGGGCTGCGGGGGCTCCCCCAGGCTCCCCCAGGAGCGGGGCCAGTCGGGTCCTGCAAGCCCCAGCTTGACTGGGAGCAGTTCTTTACTCAGCTCTTTGTGCTGGGACCAGGAGCTGCCCTCAGGCTGCTGGGGACCATCAGGGGATGGATCTGAGTGACATCAAACCCCGGGCAGAGCAGGGACTCCTTGGGACTTTACATTAAAGTAACAATGGAAATATCTCACCCTGCTCCACCCAGGCACTTCTGGCGGTGGAACAGAGCAGAACCAAACCCAGCGTGTCCCTGTGAGCAACACAGCAGAGCCAAGGGACCTCTGGGCAGCCACGAGCAGAGGCAGCCACGAGCAGAGGCAGCCAGCCCAGCACTGAGCTCTCCTCAGGCAGGAATGCAGCCCGTGCCATCCCTCACTCACCATCGCCGTTCTCATCCACCAGCTGGAATATCCTGTCCACCACCTCCTCGGGCGTCAGCAGCGGGGTCCTGTCCTCCACGTCTGACCAGCACACCTTCTTCAGCCTGTAGATGGACTGAAAGGAGTTCACGGATTAGGAAAGGGACTGGAAAATGAGAAGCAGTGAACTCCGTTATCATCCCAGCACTGTGGAGGTCTTCTTCAAAGGCTGTGGGTTTAACCTTTCTGGAAAGATCTGCCCCTCAGCAGCCTCAGATCTGGAAGGGAACCCCTGACCTGACGCCTGCCCTCACTGCACATTAATTACCTCATTTGCTCTGTGAAGCTGCTGCCCTCCTGTTTCCCTTACACACGCTGGTCAGACCCCAGGGCTGCTTTGCAAAGAACAAAGCAAGAGTTTCACAGATGGGAAAAATCATAAGCCTGGACTGTGATTTTTTCCTGCCATGCAAAGCCAGGCACATCTGGGCTCGCCCAGCCCTGTCTCTGGGGAAGCTGTGTCCAGGCTGCAGATCAAGCCTGAATTAGCTCAGATTTTGACCCCCAGCTTCTGCTCCCCTTTGCCACGGGCAAGGGTCAGGTTTTATCCACTCCTCCCGTGGCACCACCTGTCCATTGTTCCCTTTGCTGCTTAGGCTGAAGGGTTTTGTCTGAACTCTTCAGAGAGAGAGGATTAGCAGTGGCCTCACAGTTCTGGCCAATTCTTGGCTGACCTCAAAACTTTACTGGGTCGTGGCCCAGACCGGCTGCCCTGCTGCAGGTGACCAGCTGCCCACCCTCCCCATTCCTGGCACTGCCCTCCCCTGGGATGCTCAGACGGGTGATAAGCAGTGGTTATCACCCTGCCAGGCCCTGTGGGGCAGGGGAACAGCCCCTGGGGTGCTGCAGCACAGCCACCACGACATTTCACCTCAGGTGCCTGTGCCGGGCTGTCTGCTCAGCCCCACAGCACCCCTCAGGTTAATAAAGACCTTCAGGATCATCCAATCCAACTGCTCCCCCAGCACTGCCAAGGCCACCCCTCAGCCCTGTCCCCAAGTGTCACATCTACACAGCTTTTCTATCCCTGCAGGGATGCTGGTTCCTGTGGCAGGGCTGGAGAACACTTTCAGTGAAGATGTTTTTCCTAACAGTCATCTGAGCCTCCCCTGGTGCAGCTCGAGGGGATTTCCCCTTGTTCTGTCTCTTGGCAGAAGACAGCAGCTCCCACCTTGCCAACTGAACCAGGGAATCACTGAGAGGCCTCTTCTCCACACCAGCACGGGTTAAATCCAAGTGCAGGACACAGCAGGAACCCAGAGACGCGCGGGTACAGAAGGAATTTCGGTACTAATTGGTGCCCCTCAGGGCATTCTCACCACCCTCCAGCCAGGACACAGCCCCAGCAAGGGCACGGGGTGAAACCCTCCCCGGGCCAGCCCAGGGAACCTCGGTGAGGAGAGGCTGAAAGGGAAGGCAGAGCAGGGCTCCAGCATCTCCAGAACCCAGAGGCTGCACTTCTGGGCAGCAGCAGGGCCAGGCTGCCCACAGTGGGTGCAGCAGAGCCCTGGACACCCCAGGAGCCTCCCAACCCTCACCACAGCCAGGCATCTTCCCTTCATCACCCTCCACAGCTGCCTTGGAACCCGACTATCACAAACCCCATACCCATCACAACATTGCCAAAGAGCAGGGATTGCTTAAAAAAGCGATTGGGCAATGCCCACTTACCTCAACAATTTCCAGCAGCTCAGGTTTATCTATGCAGCCGTTCCCATCCTTGTCATATATTTTGAACGTCCACCTCAGCTTGTGTTCCAGTTTTCCTCGCAAAACAAGATTCAAGGCAGCTACGTACTCCAGAAAATCAATGGTGTTGTCCTGTGGCAGCAGAAAAGCAGCAGCTGGATGACATTAGCTGGGTGGAAAGCTGACAGAAAACTGCTTTACAGGTTCCAAAAAACCTGGGTTAAAAGTGCCAGCAGGATAACGCAGGGGACAGGTCTTTGTCTGGCACTTCAGAGAAGGTTTGGAGCAGTTCAGGACCTGCAGCAGGCACAGCCACACCCTGAGCACCCCGGCCCAGCTCCTCCTCCCCCATCCTGTCCTGCACCAGCGTCCCCTAAAACCAGGTTCTCTGTCCTGTTGGGAAAATTCCTGTAAATTAGGAATAGAACTTCATCCTTTCTGCACAGTTTGCTCTGCTGCCTTTTCTGCACAGCCTTTATAACAGAATTTGGGACCTGAACCTTTCATTTTTTGCAGGAACTTGGGTTTTTACAACCTGGAATTCTGAGACAAGCCTGACCTGCCCACATCTTCCTGCCTTCTTTAATCCTTTCTCACAAACTGACTTCTGCTGCCACTTCAGTGTGATTTTGCTGCTGTTGTCAAAGGGAGCTTAAGGGAGATGAGTTATCAGAGATGAACGACCTGAGTCCCCTTTTCCTGTACTGATACAAGGAACAAACATCCCCACACCCGGGATATGACCCAGAGCTTCAGGAAGCAAACAGCTGAACCATCTGGTGAGTGCTGCTCACCCAGGGCAGCTGAGTTCCATCCTCTGAGAACCCAGAGCATCCCCGTGGCAGCAGTGAGGGTGTGCAGGCACTGTGACCACACCAGAAACCCCACTCTCCCCGGGTGTCTCGTGACAAATGCGGCACAGGGGATCAAAACCAGAACGTCTGAATTGTTCAGCATTCCTTTGCTTTTGGAAAGCAAAGCTAAAATCGATATTTTATTACAAACCACCTGCTCATACTTGATGCAGACACTTCCTGCAGCACAGAACGAGCCTGACGAGGACTTTCCTGCTCTGTAATTTCCCCTCTGTCGCAGCAGAGAAATGTTTTTGCCATGTGGGAGCCTTGGCTGTTTGAGGGTCTTAGGACAACACTGTCTCCAAGTGTGACTGCCTAAGTTCCAACCTTTTAATTCAACCTTAGTCCCTTCAGGGGACATTCTCACCTTAATTTAGGTAGAGATTCGAGGAGATAAAGCCAGAGCAGCCTGTGCTCCTTCTCCTGCCCTCGGGGGTCCCTCGCCTTGCCCCAGGCCCAGGAAGGGTGGGCACAACCCAGCCACTCCCCACTGCAGAACACAGATACAGCAATGGTGTCACAAATACCTGTAAAACCTTCTCAGCACTTACCCCATTCTTGTCAAAAGCCCTGAACATGTTCTCCACATACTCTGCTGCTTCCTGGTTGTCCTGGACCCCGAAGAACCTCTTGAACTCGTGCATGAAGAGGGTCCCACTGGGACATTCCACCACAAACTTCTTATACCATTCCTGCAGCTCTGCAACATCAATCTCCCCCTGATCATCTTCAGCATTGGTGAACTGCTGTCCCATCTTCCCCCGGAAAGCAGGATTAAAAACAGAAGGAAAAGAAGGAAAACTCTGCCAAAGTCCTTTGTTCCTTTTCTTCTCACAGTCTCGTGCCTCTGTCTGATGTTAACGCTGTGTCTTGCTCTGGCACCTTCTCTTTTTTGCGTTTTATTTTCTGGTTCCTCCTCCTCTGCCCAGCTCCGGGTGCTGCAGCTCCGTGCGCTCCCCGGGAGATCTGAGAGTGGCTCCTCTGCCCCGGAGCACAGAGCACTGGGCACGGATAAAAATAACTAAAGATCATTAGAAGATTCCCACCCATGAGCCCCAGAGACCTTCAGATGTTCTGAGCTGTGCCCTATTTAGAAGCAAACTCCAGGGGCTCAGCGTCTTTCTACACATTAATGCCTCCACGTCAAAGAATTTGGGAGCAGAGGTTCCCTTTGCACACAACGCACAGCCCCACTCTGCCCTGCAGAGCTTCTGGGGGAAAAAAGGGATGGCAGGGGACTGAACATCAATCTTTGCAATGCTGGCTGCTATCCCCTGCCTGTGGGGGCTGCTCAGTGCTGCAGTGAGATGGGCATAGGAAATAACAACAGTTACAGAGAGGAAATCCTGAGAAAACAAACACTGAAATAAAAATATCTGCTAATGAATTAAATTAATTGAATGCCTGCTGTAGGCCGTGCTCTACACAATGGTTGAGAGAATTAGTGAAGGCACCTAGATACAAACACATATTCCTCTTATGCTCACATCTCCATCTTAAAGCTTTGTGCTAAGAAGAACAGGAATTGTTTATTTCCATATTTTTTAGGGCATATTCTTCTTATTCCCTTCCCCTCTTTGTGTCCATGGGAATCCTCCTGCTTACCCTTCCCCCCGACCCTCATTCACTGCTTTGGTTACAGACTCCAGGCGTGGCTCTTCCCTGGGCTCCCTGCTCAGAACCGCTCACAGCCACGGCTCAGCCCTTCCCTTCCCTTCCCTTCCCTTCCCTTCCCTTCCCTTCCCTTCCCTTCCCTTCCCTTCCCTTCCCTTCCCTTCCCTTCCCTTCCCTTCCCTTCCCTTCCCTTCCCTTCCCTTCCCTTCCCTTCCCTTCCCTTCCCTTCCCTTCCCTTCCCTTCCCTTCCCTTCCCTTCCCTTCCCTTCCCTTCCCTTCCCCACACCAACCCAGCAGCTCCGAGCCTGACCCGTGTCAGTGGAAAGAACGACCTGAGCTATAAATGTGCCCAAGCCAGCCTGATATCTTCATTAAGAGGATTGGAGCAGCATTAATAGGAAACAATAGATTCTCTTATCCTAATGCCGAGGCCCAGATGGATTTAAGCTGCTCACTGTTTTGGAACTTTTTTTGGTGGTGGTTAGGTAAGAAGAGCCTCTCTCATGGAAGAATAGTGGCTGAAAACCAGGCTGAAATTTGAATTTGAAACTGCAGAACAGCAGAGCAATTCATGCTGCACTGTAAGAGTGGGGTTTGCTCTGGATCCACTCACACCTGCGAGTAACCCAGCAGTGGTACTGTGTGTGTATATATAAAATAAATATATCTATATATACCTACAGAGGTTTGCAGGAGTCTAATGCAACCTTACCCACTTTTACATGTAAAACCTTACCCAGGCAAGGTTTGGTTTCACTTAAAAGAAGAGCAAAGACAGGATAGAGACAAAACAGCAGAAGCCTGGAGATGGATGGGAAGGGCCAGAGAAGTTGTCAGAAAATTTAAGATTGTTCTATTTCAATTAAAGTCTTTTTATCTAATAATATTCTTGTCTGTCCTCGTGCCTAGAAGAATGCAACACTCGTAATGAACTCAGCCCTTCCTTTTGGAAATGCTTCAGCTGAATTTCAGCCCCTGACTTGGAGATGCCTCATCCACAGCAGAGCAGCTCGAGGGCTGCCTCATCAGAAAAAGAACAGTAAATCCATCCCCCCCGTTTTCATCTTCCTAGAGCTACTGGAAAGAAGTCTTTGGTAGCCCCAGCCATGTTTATAAATTATTTTATATAATTTTGGGCATTATCTTGCCTGGTGAGGCCAGGAGTTCTCCCAGGGTCACAAACAGCCCCAGGCCACAGAGGTGCTGCCAGGACAGGGGTGGGGAGGATCCCTTCCTCTTTCCTGCAGCACAGCTGGGCAGTTTGGGCTGTGCTGGGGTGAAGCCTCTGCACCATTTTGTGCTGCTCTCCTGCACGGAGCTGCCTGCTGGAATGCAGTGCTGAGAGCACACAGCAAGACTCCACATGCCCAGGACATTGTCTTGACTCATTGCATAATTTTGTTTTGCCTTATGGGAACTTGGTGCTCTGTTCCCAGGAGAGAAAATGGTTCCTCTTTGTTTTGATGACTGCAATCTTCTCCAGCCAGGAGCAAAGGGCTGCAAGAGACCTGGAGCACAAAGCCCAGCTGCTGCTCTTGCAGGTATCATGACATACAATCGTGTTGATAAAATAGTGATGGTAATTTGGCACTGAAAGAAAGTAAATCCCATAGCTCCTGGTATGAAAATTCCTCTGCATGTCCTCTGAGTGCTCTGCAGACTGCACTGAAGGAGCTGCTGTCTCTCAGCCAGCAGGATGACACCTCATAAGGCACAGTCTATCAGCCAAATTATTTCTTACTTTGATTAAAAAAAAAATGCAGATAGAGGTAAATACAAGCAGAGAGAAGTAAAAATAAAAGGAATCATTTCTAGAAATCACCGCAGTGAAGAGGTTGGTGCTGTTTGTCTGCCTGAAGGAGCAGGATCAGTGCTCTGTGTGTTGTGTCAGAGCAAACACTTTGGAGATCAGCTACAAACAGGTAACATCTGACTGCACGTCCTGCCTAATGAGTGAGCCCCGGATCATCACCTCTACAGCTCCAGAGCTGCGGAGTTTCCCAGCCGAGAGCATGGAAAAAGACAGCCTATTTCCCATCAGCTGCCTACCCCAACGTGCTGCCACACGCCTCAGCACAGGCTGGGAGAAACTCAAGAGGAAAAAAAAAAACCACCAAACCCTGCAGAGGGCTGGGAAGAGTCATTTGTTTGGCATCTGTGCCGGTGCTGGGAAGGCAGCAGTGGCTGTGGCAGAGGCAGCAGGGTGCTGGCAGGCAGAGGCTGCAGGGAGACTGCAGGCAGGACTGGACCCTTCTCCCAGGCTGGAGCTCCCAGGCTGGAGCAGTCCTCACCCAGCTGTTTTGCCACATTGCTCCATTTTTTAAATCCCCCAGCCCTGACCTGCGGGTTGGGCATCTCGGGTGTCCTTCCAGGGGGCCCAGGAAGGGCAGAAGTGCCCCCAGGCAGCTCCAGCCCTGTCACAGACAGCCACGGCAGCGGCAGCGTGAGCAGCAGCACTGCTGGGGCTCCTTCCACTGCTCCCCGAGCATCCACCACAAACAAAGCCAACCCAAAGCATCCCTAAATTTCCCTGTCGTGGCCAGGCGGGAAGGAGGCGTGGACAGCAGGAATGCAGGGAGGATGAACAGCAGCTTTTGTGCTGACCCATCAGAGGAGAGATCAAAGATCCTTCAGAGCTTGGCCTGGAGTTCAGCCCAATATCTCCCTGCGTCTCTTCCCAGCTGCTCCCGAAATTGTCCTGCCACTGCAGGTTTTTCTGCAGCAGGAATAACAGCAAGGGTGTTTCACTGCAGGAGCAGCTGTGCCTTGATTTGCACATCAGAAATGGTCAGGTACCACGAACGAAACCCATCCACTGCGGTGTCACCCAGCGCAGAGAGCACTGACCCTGGGCTGTCTTCTGCTTATTGCCAGAAGGATTTTCTTATGTGCTGACAAACTCCTGCTAAATATTTCCTCTGAGTGGAATTCCATGCTGAATGAACCCTGAAATATCTACCCTGCACTTGGCATCCACCAAGGCACACTTTCCCCAGAAAAATGTTGAATTGTTTTGTCTGTGTGTGAAGATCTCCAAAATTTTGTCTGGTTCCAAACTCTTGGCTCAGGACTGAGCTGTGGGTGTAAGTCAGCCTTCCCAAAGTCAGGGTTCAGCATTTTCCACAGTGCTCATGATGAGAAGGAGAAGGGAAATTCCCATTTTTCTTCTGGTTCATTGAAACTGAATGGTGAAGTATTGTATGATCCTTGAAACCAAGATTCACCACTGAGTCACGGCTCTCCACCTACGGGGAAAATAAATAAGACGCGAGGCTGGAGGGCAGGAGACTGCGGAGGGACCAGGGAGAAGCTGCTGAGCCCCTTCCCAGGGGTAGGTGTGACCCCAGAGCAGGGATGGAGGCAGGGAAGAGGGACATTTTTCTGCTTTTCAGAGAAAAAACTGTGTGCCCGTGGCTTTAATCAGAGCTGACTTTAGGGTTTGGCTCCATCCCGCGCTATCATTGACTGGATATGGATCTATACAGATGGGTTTAGGACAAGAGGAAATGTACTTAAGCTGTGCTAGGGGAGGTTTAGATTGGACATTTGGGAGAATTTCTTCACTGAAAGGATGGACAAGCACTGGAACAGGCTGCCCGGGGAAGTGGCAGAGTCACCGTCCCTGGAAGTGTTTGAAACCGTGGGGATGTGGTGCCAAGGGACATGGTTTAGTGGTGGGCCTGGCACTGCTGGGTTAATGTTTGGACTCGATGAGCTTAGAGGTCTTTTCCAGCCTTAATTATGCTGTGATTCTATGACTCAGATGAATATGCTTTGAACTGTGAAAAAGCCCAAAAACTTTTATGTTTTCTTCACAAAATATTCCACTTAAAAGGCAAAGATATTCCATTTAAAAGCAAACTTCCTTTCCTAAATACTCCCTTTACAAGGGGGGAAAAAAAAATCCCGTTTGGAAGTTTCCTAAATATTCCACTGGACAGGAAAAGGCCCACGGCAGAAGGCCGGGGGTGCCGGCTC
>VYXC01012616.1:42172-53125 GCA_013397175.1 Platysteira castanea | reverse complement strand
CGCGCCCCTCATGGACGTGTCGGCGGCGCGGCCGCGCCCCGCGCTCTGCGCCCCGGCCCAGGCCCGCACCGTCCGCGGCCACCTCGCCGCCCTCCTGGGCCACCTGCGGGACGCTGAGGCCGCCAGCGCCGAGCCGGTGACCGCCAGCGAGGTTGTCCCCGGCGACTGGAACCTGTGCACCGTGGCCGGGGTGCTGCTGGGCTACCCCGCCGTGTACACCTTCGAGGGCGCCGAGAACTGCTTGGCGCTGACCCCGCTGAGAGTGTTCACGGCCCGGGCCTCCTGCCCCCGGATCAAGGATGGGCTCAGGGTTCAGATCTACTCCTTCAGCGTCCCCGAGAGCCTGTGCACGGAGCTGAGGGAGGTGCTGGATGCCTGGTGCCAGGAGCTCAAGGAGGCTTTCAGTGCTCAGAATGATTTCGTAGATCTCTGCATTTCGAGCGAGGTCGTGTCTCTTCCAGCAGTTGCCTTGTAAAACGCGAGCATACTCAGATGTTTTGGCCTTCCTCACTGCATCAGGGACCAAGGAGGAAGATCCAGTTCCCTGTGTGTGTGCTCCCCTCCATCTCTCCTGGTCCTTGAGCACTGAAGGCTGAATTGTGACAGTCACCGCAGGCCAGTGGCAAAGCCAAATACATGTACTTTAAAGATGAATATGTGGACACGTGTGCTCCCAGCTGCTCTGCTGCCTCGGTCCTGCCTGCACATTGCACCCTGTGAAGTCAGTGTGTATTTATCTGCAGTGGGCGGATGAAGATTAATAAAAGATTTGAACACCACGGTGCTTTGAATTAGTGAGGTCTATTGTAGGCTCCATGTGTATTTACTACGTGTACATTATGTGTATATTGCGTGTATATTTCATGCATATTATACTTCCCAAGCAAGGTGGTGGCATGGCCTGTGTTGTATCTGAGCCTGCACGTGAATGAGGGACAAGTGCTGCTCTAAAACCTGCACAGTGCAGCTTCAAAAGGGACTTTAAACCCCTGTCTCTGATGAATTCACGTGGTGCTGGCAGTGAAGGAAAGCAGGTGTGGCTGTGGGGATGCTCGGCCAGAAGAGATGCGGGAGGAGTGGGATAGAACAGGGCCTGGTGGGTGGGTGGTGGGAAAATTGCTCAGGACATCTGAGGGGACTGTGCTGAAGAGCCCCCCTGAGCTGGGTTTGTTCATCAGGTAAGAGCGGAGATGGCCCAGCATTGAGAACCTCCCATTTAGGGAGGCAGTAAATACAGGAAGGGAATTTGGGGGGCATGAAACCCAGGGAGGCTGGATCCCAAGGCATGGGATGCCCTGTCCCTCTCCCTGTGCGAGCCATGGCAGCGGTGGCCAGAGGGGCTTTGTCCCCAGTGCCTCGGGGGCTGGGCATTGCAACCTGCAGCAGGAACAGAGTAACCACAGCAGCCGAGGGAAGGGGTCCCCGTGTTTATTGGGAGTTGTCTGGAGTGAGTCCAGCTCAGGATATGAACCGAACGTGCACGTACGAAACAGCAGCAGGTGCGGTGAGGTGGAGTTGCTTTTGGGGAAGCAGAGGTCAGTTGCTGCAGTGAAGTCAGTCATCAAGGAGCTCCTTCACAGCCTGTAACTCACGAGGAAGGCGTGAGTGGCGATGGCCACTGCTGCCACTGCCACCAGGAGAGGGATCCAGTGACCGCGCTGTCTCTGCCAGGAGAAGCATGTGTTACTGGGGGTGTGCTGGGGGATGACACATCTCAGCCCTAGCAAAGACGTCATTCATCTCTCTGCACTGCACAAAGCAGCGGGGGGATCTTTCCCAGGCCGAGGAGCAGCGCTGGGGGCCGGACGGGAGTTCCCACCTGGGCCTGGCTGCCGTGGGAGCGGTTGAGCTCGTCCCGGCACTGGCGCAGCCGGGTCAGGCAGGACTGGTACTCCTCGCTCAGCGCCTCCAGCTCCGAGCGCAGCTCCGAGCACTGCAAGCACAGCAAGGGGCTCTGAGCAGGAGGGGCCCCCTCGGGTCCGTGCACACCCGGGGTGGCCGGGCTGCCGCAGTGGCCGCAGCGCTTCGCCTGCCCCCGGGCACGGGCAGGGCCCGGCTCTGCCGCCCGCGGGTCCTCGTGTACCTGCAGGGCAGAGCACAGCTCAGCGTTACTGCCAGCGTGGGGCTTGGTGTGACAAGCTCTCCTCCTGTGTGGCTCTCAGCTCTGTTACAATAAATTATAAATCATCTTTTATAAGTCCTTTTTAATAAATCCTTGCTGGCTGAACACTGCTGTAAGAATTGAGGTGCTGTTGGTTGGCAAAAGGCTGGTTTGATGGCAAAGCGTGGGCAAAAGGCTGTAAAGCCTTGGTTGGTTGGGTTTTTTTGCAGCCCAGTTGTTAAGGGCATTGCTTCTGTTAGCAGACCCTTCCTGTTATTTTTACTGTTGCTATTATTGCGAGCCTTTTCTTTTCCTCCTCTCCTTCCTTTGTGTTCAGGGGTTTGGTTCTTAACGTGTGGCTTTGGCTTTTCCCTGGGAGGCTTCCCAGGCTCTCCCGTCTGTGAGAGCAGGAGCAGGTTTGTCTGGGGAGAGCTCTGCTCCTGCAACCAAGGCTGCTGGAGCCCTGTCCCTGTGTGTAGGTGCTTCATCAGGGGTTGAGGCAAGAGTGGTATCAGGATAAAAATTTAGGGGAGATAATCCTTATGGGAAACCCCAAGCCTGGGTTACTTGCAGGAGCTTTGGTGTGTGGTGTTTCTCCTGGAGCTCTTGAACCAGCAAGAACTGAGTGACTTCCTCACCTCGTTCTCCTTAGCTGTGAGCTGGGATGTCCTTTTCTGCACCTCATCCTTCAGACTCTCTGTTCCCTCCTCCTCGGGGTGCTCTAACAGAGCGTTTTGTTTTTCCTTGGCAGGAGTGAGAGGTGGGGTCTGTGTGGTGAAAAGCTGGTCTAGAAGAGAGTCAGGCTTCTGATGAGAAACAGCTCCAGGCTCTGGGCTGGCTTTAGCTCTTGTTTACTCAGCAGAGTTTAAGGATAATATTTGTGTGCTACGCACAAAGCAGAAGACTCAGGAGCTGAGTTTGTTATCACAGGCCTGTCTCTGCTGTAGCTACAAGTTCAACATCTTTAAAGCAATATTTCTAAGCAGTTGCCAGAAATGGAGGGGAGGGAGAGTTAAAATGCCTTTTTTATTACTTTCTTTTTGTCAAGTACAGCTGTAATTGAAATTATAAGCTGGAATGTGTTTTGTTTGGAAAGAATATGGCGTAGCCACTGAAGTAGAATTTGCAGCGAAAACAATTTATTTTTTAAAGTGTTTGCCATCATAAATACATTTGTTTTAATGTTAGCTAGCAAAACAACTCATTCTGTGTAGCTCTAAAATAACTGTTTATTCTAAACCAATGTAGACTTTTCCTAGAGTCAGGGCTAGTGTTCCTGAGTCCGGGGAGTGCTATGTGGGGGTTACAAAGTTTGCTGACCTTTCCTTTGCACCGTCACCTCCTGGCTCTTCTGTTGGCTGTTCTGGTTGTGGATCAAGTCTGGGAACACAAAAAGCCACATTATTGTCCACAGCACTGAAGAAGGTCTCTTACTTTGTGCATCTCTGTGTTACTTACTCTGCAAATGTCTGATTGTTGCCTCCAGTGTTACCCTCTGCTCTTGTTCTTTTTGCAGTTTATCTGAAATAAAGATAGAAGGAAATCAAGGCTGGTGTAAATCTCTGTGTATCTTTTTGGCAAGGGTGGTACTTTTCTCTTCTCCACATGTGCAGAGTGAAGCAGACACTGTAGGCTGCACTGGACTTCCTTCTCTGAAGGGATGTGGATTTTAGCTGTTAATTGCCCTTTCTTTTTTGGCAGCTTTGTCTTGTGTGCCTTGCATTCAAGTAATTTGTGGTTTATTTTAAAGGTGTCCATGCAAGACCAGTTAGGAGATTGGAACTGCAGCCCACTTTCTCTGCCTTAATTATGCTTTAAAAAGCCGTGTGTGAGTTTAAAATAATGTGAGTTTCCTTGCCTCTGTCGGAACTGGTGCTTTAGGACACCGTCAGCTCCTCTGTAATCCCCACCCTCCCCCAGCACCGGGGGCTGCAGTGCTGTGTGGGATGCTCTGGCAAGGGCACGAAGTCCCGACTGAGGACACATCTTAGATTTTTATTTGTTTTCAGGTCTCCCATTCCCATCCTTTCCTCTAGCAAAGTCACTTGACTTCTCTGAGCTCTTTAATGTGGTCGGAAACAACTTCAGGAGGACTCTGGAAATCGGAAGCTTCCGTGGCAAGCTGAGGTGTGCGGCACGGTGGAAGTGAGCTAGTGTGCGTGCGGCTCTAAGCACCGCGGCTTCAGGAGCATTTTCCTCGTCCCTCCCGTTTATCCGGAGGGCGCGGCCCGCACGGGTGCTGCCCCGGGTACCTTGGATGTGGCGGATGAGGCCGGCCTGGCGGTCGTTGTCGCCGCGCAGGGCGCTGGCTCCCTGCAGCAGCTCCGCGCGCTCCTCCCGCAGCGCCCGCAGCTCCCGGCGCAGCCGCTCGCCCTGCGCGTCCGCTCGCTGGCCCGGGGGAGAGACAGGCACGGACTGGCTGGGGCTGGGAGGGCACTAAAGCTCATCTCGTCCTGCCCCCAGACCACCTCCCACCAGCCCAGGGTGCTCCAAGCCCCGTCCAACCTGGCCTTGGACACTTCCAGGGATGGGGCGGCCACAGCTGCTCGGGGCACCCTGGCATGAGCAAACCCCCGAATTCCAGAGGAAGCTGTTCCTGCAGGGAACCGACGTACCTCGAGCTCACTCTGTAAAGCCTGGAAGCTGTTTCTGAGCTCGGTGTGTGCTGTGGTCACCTGGGTCAGTTCGGTTTGGAGTGCAGCGTTGTGCTCTTTCCAGAGGGCAAGGTCCTCCCGTGTCTCTGCCAGGCTTCTCTGGGGAGGAGAGCGGGGACCCGGCGTGGGTGTGACCCAGGGCCCCGTGGGATCGGCCGGGCTGCCCTGGGTGATACCAGCTGGGCTGTGCTGGGCAGCGCTGGCTCCCCCAGCCCCAGGATACAAAATCCTGCGTGGGGCTGATGCCATCTGATGGACAGAGCCAACAAGGGCAATGTTCCCTCTGGAGCACGTTCCTGTGCTGCCAGCAGGCTTGGGAAGCCCGGTGGTACTCGGGATAAAACTCACTTGTTTTTCTGCAAATACCAGTTATCCTGTGGGTCAAAGCTATTTTCATATAAACGAGCAACTCCAGAAAAAGCAGCTCTGGAGGCCTCGTGCCCTGGTGTCTGTGTGTGTGCCGTGTTCCTCCCTGCGTGTGCAGAGCAGGGAGAGGCACAGAGGGGTGGTGGAGGGGAAGGGACTGCAGTTCAAGCTGAGAAACCCGGGTACACTTCCCCAGCTGTGAGCTGCCTGTAACTGGATGTGCAGCTCACCAGTGAACAAAGGCTGCATTAAAGCTGCTTTGCACTTTGCTGAATAGCTAAAACAGAGTATTTTTTATCTTTGATGCTAATGGTAAGCCTGTCACTGCCTTTCCCTGATGTGTGGGTTTTCTTTGTCACAACTGGACTAAATTAAAGCCAAGCCAGGTGTAAAACGTTGCTCACCTGGGAGTTTTGCAGCTGCTGCTCTGTTTGGAGTTTGTCCTCCAGCATCTTCTGAAGAGCCTCTTTTGCCTTCTGCTCATAGGTCTGCTTCTGGTCCTCCATCTCTATCAGGATCTTCTTCACACACTCCTTCGAGTAGCTCTTTACAGAAAGAAATAAAGAGCTTGAAATGCTTATCTGTCAGATTCCTGACCTTGCTAAACCTGAATATTAGCAAACCCAGAGTGTGTAAATGCTACTGCTAATGTGCTGTGAAGCATTGCTTCAGCACAGAGCTGAAGTCCTTTTTGGATAGGTATCTAATCAGATTGATGTAGAAACTGAGACTGACCCGACCCAATTACAAGGTTTGGTTTTGGTTTTCCTGCCTTTCCCAGTGAATCAAACATTACCTGGGTGCAGGCCTGCAGCTGATTTTCCAGCACCCGTAGTTTACACCTCAGTTTGTCCTCGTTTAGCTGACCCTGGGGAAAAAGCAATTGAAGTGAGATGTGAAATCACGAGCTGCACAGAGTGCCCCCAGTGTTTTGTTAGGTTGTGTTTTGATTTATTTTCTCCTTTCATCTGTGATCAGATCAGCCTCTTCAGTGCTGAGGGCTCAAGGAAACCTTCCAAACCTCAGAATAAATGGGATATGGGGGAAGTAAAACTTTTTTGCCTCGAAAACCTGTCCTGAGGTAGTTTCTCTGGTTACTGAGTGCAGGTGCTGGCAGTGACATGACAAGTTAAGAGCGAGGGGATTTTGGGTTGTTCTGGCTGGGTTTGGCAGAAGTGCAGCTGCTGCCTGTCCCCATGGATACCCCTGTTCTCTGCTTGTGCTCCCTCCCTGCCTCAAGCTCCAGCTGCTGGAACGGTCTTGTCTCGATGTTTTCCTTGGAAAATGGGTTGGGTCTGCATTGCAACATCTGCAGTTGTGCAGGGGGATTGAGGGCACCGGTGATGATTCATTTTGCTCATTGTCATCATCTCCTCTCAGTGTTAGTCAGGCTGCTCAGGCTTTGTGAAAGCAGACCGAGTGCAAATTCAGATAACATTTCTAGCAAAGAGTTCACGTAGGCTGTTTTTCCACCACCAGTACTGAGAACACCCATATCCTCTCTGCCCACTGCTGTTTGAAGTCACGACTCTGAAAAGAAACTCCTTGATGTTACAGGAATAGCTGACAGACCCAAGCAGAACCAGATTCCCCGGCGTCTCAGCACTGTTTAAATTTGTACAGAAGCACGTTTACAGTCCCAAAGACTAAATCTTCCCAGTTCAGTTGTTGGTGCAAAGAACTAAAGGCTCTCAGCAAGTAGGCGGAATTTTGAAAAGCAATTTTAGATGTGCAATATTCTGCCTGGTTTTCCTCAGTTCTCCTCCTCTGTTACCTGCACGGGCTGCAGCTGCTGTGCTCAGATGTGGCTGTGCCAGGGACAGGGCACTCGGGCCCTTGCTGTGCTTTGGAGCAGAAATCATGGAAGGGTTTGGGTGGGAAGGAACTTTAATCATAACAGACTCACTCAGCATCATCCTTCACCTGCCAGCGTTTCTGAATCAACTAAGCAGGTTTTACAACTGGTGGGGGATTTAAGGCACAGACCCGGGGTAGGAAGGTCTGCCTGACCTCAAACTGAAATTGTGGGAAGGGGGAAGGACCCAAATGCTTTGTCCCTTCAGTCTGACACCCCCATCCTCCTGCAGAGCCTTCACTTGCCCCATCAAGCCACAACCACACACAAACACACTTCAAAAATGACTCTGCAGCCGTTCCAAGAGCTACAGCCACATCACCCACATGTATCCAACAGCTCATCTTTGAAACCCAAACTCTTAGAAAGGGTTAAAAAGCTGCTACAACAAACATCTGGCGTCTCACCTGAGGCTGGACGGGGCAGCCAACCCTCACTTTCCTTGGCACAGTGCTATGGGTGAGGCTCCATCCATCCCTCCCTTTGCCAGCACCCCCTGGAGAAGCCCCCAGCCCCACCTGCCTCCTGGAATCCCCTGCAAGCAGCAGCAGCTGCCCGTTCACCCCATCAGCTCCAGCACCGAGGGGACTTTTAGGCCGATGGAAAGCGGAGGGCAAGAGGCAGCAGCAAAGCCTCTCCTGCAGCAGGGGCAGCGAGCAGCAAGGAGCACCCACCTGGTGTAATCTGAGGTTTGGTGGCCACTTCCTGCCAGTGTGGCTGGCTGTTTTTTCCTGCTGATGTTATATTGAAGGAGCGAGCGAAGGCGGAAGTTTCTGACCACAGGATGTCTAACACAAGTTTTTGTACCCCCTCACCCAATCACTCGCTTTTCTGCCCCAACAGAGTTTTCTAACCACTTTTTTTTTTAATGGCATGATGGCAAAAATTAATATTTGATTGAATGATCCTGTAGAAAAGCTGCATATATTACATGAAATGTATCACCTTAATTTTGCATCCTTATAGAAGAAACAAAGGGCCCTAGTTCAGGGTGCCCAGAGGATTTTTTTTGAGCTGTGGGGAGATAGTTTGATGCCAGGCCATGATTCAGCACCAACAGCCTCTGGCCTGTGTTTGGGGCCCAGAATACAGCCCGGAAAGGAAGAGGGAGGATAACCCTGTTATTTTTCCCCACTCACTGCTGTTCGCTTTTATTTAAGAAACAGTGGGAGAGGCAAGCTGTAAAAACACCCCAAACCTTACAGAAAAATACAGATTTTCAGACTTGCTGTTGATCTGAAAGCAAAGTGCATTTTGCAAGAACCTCTTGGGGCACAAAAGGAGAAAATTCAGGCCAAGTGCCCCCTTAACTCCTGAGTTTGTCCCACCCTCCCTAAGCAGAGGTGACAGCGAGGCACCGGGAGGGGATGAGGGGTTCTGCAGCTCTCTGGTACCTGCCAGGATTTCTCTGATGCCTGGAGCAGCGTGGAGAAAAGCTCCTGCAAAATCACCATCTTGTGCTTGAGCAGCAGCTCGCGGTGCAGGGCCTCCTGTGGGCAAGGGGCACGGGGTCAGGGGGGCCCAGAGCTGGTGGGGACAGCCCAGAGCCCCCTCGGCCCAGGGCTGGGCTTGCCCTGCTGGGGGGGCTCCAGGTCTTTGAGGTCTGTTGGCTTTTTGTGTTAAAATTGGGTTTTTAACACCCTTTCATTTAGCAATACCAATACTAGTTTAAAAGGTATTTTTCTTGATGAAAACCAGCTGTCCCACTGGGTGCTGAGACCATTTGGTACCCACCTTCAGGTAGTTGGAGAGCTGCATCATTTCCTGAAAGGGAAAGGGCAAATGTTTAAAAATAGGATTGTTTCAGTTTATAAACATTTCACGAACTTGCTACAAAAATCTAAATATTTTAGAATAAAAGTGAATTAACGGCCTGTATTTGGGTGGAGAAGGAGAGCCTGCTGGGGTCCATTGGGTTATTTTATCCAGGGAAGTGGAAATATTTCCACAGCAGTTTAACTTTCAGGAGTTCCAGGCTGGTTGTTACCTGTGCTTTGCTCACCTTATTTAGAACTGCTATTCCCCAGCTGAAATGAAAAACAAAGTGCATTACTGGGGTGCCAGGGAGGGTCTGCAGCCACCCCTGGCCCCGGGCCCCACCCAGGCTGAGCTGTGAGTGCCTGTGCAGCAACCCTTGTGCCTTTCTGAGGGGGAGCTGCTGCCCTGCAGGAATTCCCAGGGAGGCAGGGAGGGCAGGAGCTGCTTACTCTGTCTGCTGGCTCGAGTCTTTCACTCCGGGGCTGGGGTTTGGGAGGGTCTGGGTTCCTGTGGAGGCAAAGTGAGAGGATGTGGATGATCCCCCTGCCTGGGGATGTTTTCCACGAGGGTGTGCACCTCTGCTCCCAGTTTGAATAGTGTCCAGTGACAGCTCAGGGGCACAAGAGGCAAAGAAATGCCCTGCCCTGATGGACAGAGAAGCAGAATGGAAGTTCCCCTGCACTGAAGTCACTTCCCAGAGCCCCGGATGATCTTGGGGCAGCAACAGGGCAGCCCTGGGGCAGAGCAGCTGCTCAGCAGCACTGGTGGTCAAGCTGTGGGCTGGCTTATCCTTCCCCAGGAAAAATATTCCTAATTTCTGCAGGGAAAACTCAGACTGGGATGGTAAAGCAACACAGGAACGGGGATGCTGGCTGGGGAGCTGCCAGCTCATCCCAAACAGCTCCATGGAGCCAGGAAGGTGGGGAGGGAATATCGTGTTGGGAGATGAGAGCATCCCTCACGTACCTTGTGTGTTGACAGAGTCCCCTTGTCCCCGGGGGATGCTGAGGGGCGGCAGGGACTGTGCAGGGGGAAACGTGGAGCAGCTCCTCGGGGGCTGGAAGGAGAGGGCAGCTGCAGTCAGGGTCTCCCCACGACAGGCTGAGAGGAGCGGCTGTGCCTGCAGGGAGGGACGGCGTGAGCAGCAGCAAGGAGATGCCGAGGAGCTGTGGCAAACCCCCAGGAATCTGCTGCTCCGGCTGCAGCAGCTCCCGAGCTCTGTGGGAAATGGGGGAAAGCCTGCTGACTGTTGGGATGGGGGAATGACAGCCCCAGAAGGGGACACGGTGGCCGGGAGCTGGGCCTGGGGTGGGTCTCTGCTGCCGTCTGGGAGCAGAGGTGCCAGCTCTGCCCCGGCTTCCCCGGGCTGGGGCCTGGTTCCCTCTGCACGGCTGGGCAGGGCAAGGCCCCATGCAGGCCAGGGGAAGGCCCCGTGCAGGCCAGTGCTTGCCCCAGATTCCTGGGGCTGGAGCTGCTGGAGCGAGTGGCTGCAGGACAGGGATTGCTGTGCGCTCTGCTGCTGCCCAGGGAGCTCCGGGCTGTGTCCCTAAATCACCTCGTACTCCGCTGTCTCTGCCCTCGCAGGTCTGTGAACCCCCAAGGGTGAGCTCGGTGTAGCAGGCAGTTTTACACAGATACACATTTACCAGGGGATGTTTGGCTCTGCCTGGGGCGTTTTGCGCCTTTCCAAAGCTGTTCCTGAAGGCACGGAGCCCTCTGGGTTGGGTAATGAGTACCAGGGAATCCCCTGGCTCCTCCACCCTTCCTGCTCACAGCGAAGGTGATGGAGGGAAGCCAGGTGGTTGGAGCTCACTTATCAAGGGTAAAAATAATTCGTTTAAGTGCAAAACTGCAGCCTGGCAGCGAAACTGTGCGGCTGTACTTGGAGAAACGGCAGGAAGATCTCCAGGTGGCTCAGGGCTTGGCAAACAGGGGATGAGCAGGGAGGGACATGACTGCGTCTGTCTGTGGGGAAACGCACACTTTTGTCCGTACAATCTCCACTCTGGCTGCGTTTAGACTCGGATGCTTTAGTGACGCCTGGACCAGGCCGAGCCCCGAGCTGCGCTGCAAGCCCGGCGTTACCTGGAGCAGGATGCTTGCTCCGCGCTCCACCGGCGAGGAGGGCTCCGGGGGGATTGTCGCCTCGGGCTCCCCGTGTCCCGGCCCGGGCTCCCCGTGTCCCGGCCCGGGCTCCCCGTGTCCCGGCCCGTCCGGCC
>VYXC01012616.1:2732-35475 GCA_013397175.1 Platysteira castanea | reverse complement strand
CGGGGACCCCCGAGGGATGAGGGGAGAACGGGGACCCCCGAGGGATGAGGGGAGAGAGGGGACCCTGAGAGGCGCACGGGGGGGATGAGGGGAGAATGGGCACCCGAGGGGATGTTGGGCTGTGCCAGCCTGCAAGCAGCGCCCAGTTTTGTGTGGCGTGGGGAGATAAAAGACCTTTGAGGCTGTTTTTTGGTGGCAGAGGGGTGGGATCCCCCAGAGCCCCTGCAGCCGAGGCGGGGGCGGAGGGGTGGAGGGGCCGGAGGAGGAGCCGGGCTGGGGATGCTCAGCCCCTGAGCGGGGGTAGAACCGCGCTGCCCTTACCGGTGTCGATGAAGCCGAGGATGCAGAGCGTGATGGAAACGTTAATGCTCTGAATGGCGAATTCCTGCCTCAGGGAGCTGAAAAATCCATCCAGGGCAAACTTAGTCGCAGAGTAGGGGACGGTAAAGGGAAACCCGACTTTACCTGGACACAGAGTGAAGTTCTGTGTTAGCGCAGGAGGAAGCTCTGCCTGAGCCTCGCTTCTGCCCTTCATCAGAGAAAGTGTTTTACCCAAAGGCGGTTTACAGTCAGTGAAGTGTCACCCTGGCACCTGAACAGCAGTGTTACAAATATTCCCGCTGGCTTCCAGCTCTTCAGGCCAAAGCCATGGCTCACATCTCTGCTCAGGTCATGGGCAGCCCACAGGAACCACAAAACCCTCAGTGGGGAGAGATGGGACAAAGCTGAAACTCCCATCCCTGGGCACTGAGCTGCTCACCAGAACACTGACCAACACAGCAGCCGTGGGGTTTTATTGCAGCGCTGGCCAAAAAGCAAAATGGGGAGATTGGATTGATCAGAAAACAGATTCCATCAAGAAAATCCAAAAATGATCTGGATTAGGGTGTTGGGGCTGGTTCCAGTGGGGTTCCTGAGTGTTAGGCAGTTGTGGCTCCTTTGGGATGCCTGGTGTCTGTGTGCTCCTTCTGGCAACCAGCCCAGGGGCCTTTTGAGGGAGTCCCATGTCCCCAGCCTGGTGACACTCCCCACTCACCTGCCATGGATGAAACCACCACAATGCTGCCCTCGCTCTCCTTCAGCATGGGCAGGGCTGACGTGGTCATGGCCACGTAGCTGAGGAAGTTGATTTCCAGGAGCTTTCGTACGTGCTCAACGTCCCCGTCAAAAAAGCCAAAGTAGGATGCACCGACGTGGTTGAGGATCAGCATGTCAAGGCCTCCTGCAAGCAGAAAAATGGGCATTAGTGCTGGAGGGGAGAGGGCTGCAAGCAGCAAAACAACATTTTCTGGGAGCAGAATAAGTGCAATCCAAGGAAATCAGGTTTTTGGGTCAGAGCTGTGGCCTGTTATCTCTGGAGGGAGGACACAGGATGGTGGCTGCCAGTGAATATTGTGTTGTGATATATTTTTTTAGTTCAAAACACAAATACCATGGCCCAAGGGAGATCACCCTGAGTTCTCTGTGGGCCAGGGAGGGAGAGGCAGTGCTCCCTACGGGGCTGAACTGGTGCACTGGTGCAGCCGTGACCCCTGGCCGCAGTGGCCGGGGCTGCCGGATCCTTCAGACCCCGGCACTGGGCTGATGAAATCCAGGGCTGTGATACTGCAAGAGGACATCAGGAGGCCACAGAGCTGAAATCGAGAGCGCGGCTCAGTTCTAGAGGCAGCAATGAGGGCAGAGGAGCGGGGCTGCAAAGGGCAGAATTAGGGGGGGATTTTTCCCATCTCGCCCCACGTCTCCCGATTTTTTCTGCGTGTGGCAAAAAGCAGGGCCAGGCGGCGATGCCGGCGCCGTGCGGGGCGGGTTGCAGACGTACCCAGCGAGGTCTGTGCCTCCCTGACCACGCGCTGGGCGAAGGCCGTGTCCTCCATGGTGCCGCTGACGAACCGCGCCGAGGCTGCTCCCAGCTCCAGGCAGCGCCGCACCACCTGCACGACAGCGCGGGTCAGCAGCGCCTCTGCCTCCCTGCCAGCCCGCTGCGCGCCCTACAGCCACTCTCTGAGCTCCCTGTGATGGGTCCCCACCTAAAACCAGCGGTTTGGAGTTTGGGGAGTGTGTTTGGGGCCTTGTGAGCTTCAAAGGGAGCCTGGAAAATGATTCCTGGGGTGAGCGCGTTACCCGAGGCAGTCTGGCTGCTGCTCCGTGCAGGCTGAGCTGGAATTGCAGCGTGCAGGGGAGCAGGAGCCTGCCTAGCGCTGCGGTGGAATGAGGGCGTGTGGGATGTGTGTGCATCAGCTCAGGCACTGTAACGTGGAGTGCAGCGTGCTGTGTCTGCAGGAGGGGATTGCTGTGCGTGCAGGAGCTCCCAGAGCACGGGGCTGGCTGTCACTGTGCCCGGGTGGGACCTGTGGGACCTGTGGCTGTCACCATGCCCAGCTGGGACCTGTGCCGTGGATGTTCCTGTGGCTGTATGGGCGGTCAGCTCCCCGTGTCTGTGTAAGCCCTGCCGTGAACACGTGAGAGTGCCCGGGTTGCATTTACGTTCTGCAGCTTGGCCTCCGTCCGTGCCGTGATGAGGATGTGGGATCCCATCCGTGCCAGGTGGTAGGCGATCTGCTCCCCGATCCCGGTGCTGGCTCCCGTCACGATCACCCGCTTCCCCCGGAGCATCTCTGGGGACCGAGGCACACCCATTCAAGTTACCCAAATGCTATTAGAAAAAACATTAAAACTAGGAAAAAAAAAAAAAATCTCTGAGTGCCCTTCAGAACCAGCAGTTAATTGGAAGGTAAATGAGCCTGCGAGTGCAAAGCATCCGGCACCAGCAGGGCTCTCCCATCTCATGGAAAAAGCAGCGGAGCCGCTGCAGCTCCCCGTGGAATGCAGCGACACAGGGACAGCGCTTGGCTCTTCCAGCAGCTTTTTCCACAAGCCAGGGCACAATTTATCAACGCCCCAACTATTCTGTAATAAAAGCAATCCACTAAGGGCATTGTTAAACTCTAACACTTACAAGCCACGTTCATTACCTCCTTTCCTGCCTGCAGGAAAATGCAGCCCTCGGTGCCCCGTCCCTCTCACCCCCTGCCTCACCTGCTCCCTCGGGAGCTTTTTCTGCACAGTCCTTGCTCAGTTTGGTTTCAAATCTTTGTTAAAGCAACTTCCCAGTATCCGCCAGCACACAGAGCCTCGGCTGTGGCCGGGTCCGAGCTCTGGCCGGTTTCTACGCAAAACACCCAAATGTGGCTTTCCGTAGTTTTTTCCTTAAAGACAGATTCACTTTGGATACTCACCCGGTTTGAAAGTATCCCTCGCAGAATAGAACCAGAAGGCCAAAACCAATCCCAGAAAGGGAATGAGAATCTGTTGCAACCGACCCATCCCACTGTGGAGCCAGGAAATAAAGCGTGAGAGAGAAGGAAGGAACAAAAAGCCCTCTGCAGCGCTGCTCCTGAGGGAAGCAGCAATGTGACCCTTTAAAGACCTGTTAGCGGAGGAGCCGCAGCTTCCAAAGCCCTGGAAAATCACGGGTGGGTGGATGGATAAGCCAAGCAAAGCCTCTGGTTTGCTCCCTGCTGCTCGGCCTGGCCGGCGGGGCTGTTTGGGTCCTGCCCGGCTCTTTTCATATTTCCTGTCCTACGTTAAAATGCAGAATTTTGCACAACACCCTGGAAGAGGTGTGTCTTTGCCGAGCAGCATCAAGTTTCACTTGGAGAACATCAGAGGGAGCCCAGTGCAGGTGGTTAAACATTGTCCTTTATTCCTGCAGGCCCTGGACGTGGATGTGACCTGGCTCTGGCGCTGGGGACACCCAGAGCCACTCCTGGGCTCCCCAGGGTGTGGCTGCTCTGTGCCGCAAAGCAGCTGCTGCCACTGGGATGCTGGCAGCAGGGACTCACAGCCATTTCATTCCCTGGCTATGGGAAAAGGAAGAGAATGAAGTAATTAACCGTATCTCAGCTGGGATCTTGTCTGCTGCGGCAGGGAGAGAGGCTCTTTTCAAGATATTTTAGTTTATTACTGGCATTAGTAAAGCAATAACCACCAACCTTTGTGCGCCGTCTGCAAGTGTGACAGGAGGGGATCGTGCTCTTTGCTCCATGGTGGCAGCAAGGGCTGTGGGGACGGAGGCACTGGGAGATCCCAGAGCCAACGCTGCGCCTGCCTTGCTGGTGGCAGCGAGAGTTGTGGAGTTGGGTTGGGGTTTCGCACAGTAGCTGATAATAAAGGACTGAGATACGGAATATTTTGGACAAAACTGACCCCGGCTTCCCTGTCCAAGCAGTTCCAGTGCTGTTTGGGGTGGGAGGGAGCGTGGGGGCTGCGGTGGGAGCTGCCGGCCCCGGCCCCGTTGCGCTGCCCGCAGGGTTCGCTCCCGGCCTCCCATCCCTGCCAGGCTGCTGCTCCTCACTCCCACTCGCGGCTTTTTCTGGCCTTGTTTTCCTCTCTGCGACTTAAGAACTTGTTTTTAACTTTTTCCTGGGGGCGGGGAGCGAGGGCAGGGGGAGGGGGGCAGGAAAGGGCTGGTGGGGAAGGCTTTGCTGGTCCCAGCCTTGGCAGAGCCCGGAGCCGTGCCCAGCCCCGGGCGGGGGCGAGGGAGCCCTGCTGCTCCCGAAACGCCTCTGGAGTGGTCCCGGGTGATTCCCGGCCGCAGGACCCCGCCGTGCCCGTCTGCTGGAGCTGTGCTCGCCGAGGGGATGCTCTGCTCGGGTGCTCGGAGCTGCCGGGAGCCGGGAAGGGAACTTGTTCTGACAGCAGCCCGGGAGAGGGGAGCTGGGAGAGCCCCGGCAGGAGGGAGCGCGTTCCAGGGCACGGCTGAGGCTCGGGCAGGTTTGTGCAGGCAGCTCAAAGGCTCAAAAACACTTGGCAGGAATTTGGATACCGCTTCTCTTTTTCCCCATTTTTGAGTGGTATTTGGCTTTTTTCAAACCATTATCAAATCTTGGTCAAATGCAGAGGATTTTCCTTTTTCTTTTTTTTTCTTTCCCCTCTTGCTTTCCTTCATCTCATCGACATTAAAATAGTATTTTTCCTACCCAGCTGTCCCAGTGCCCTTTACCATGAGCACAGCTCTAATTCCTTTCTTTACAGACAGGGCCATCACGATATAAAGGGCTGCCCTCAGTTCTGCTTTTCTACTTGTGCATCCCGCAGAACGCTGTCTCGGTTACAGCACTGGAAAAATGCACTCCCAGTCCCATGGGAGATGAGAGGATTGTAGGATGGGTTTGATTTGACATCATATTTCTACATGCTGCTGGTTTAGAGAAAATACTGTGATGTTTAAGTCATTTCCAAGCTCTAAATTTGTGGTTTTTTCCCCTGTGTGACCAAAGTGGGAACTCCTGCCTTGCTCTTTCATTGTTGGAACTGTGGCTGCTCTCAGCCTTGGCTGCTGTCCATGTTCCCAGTGCCCTTGGAGCTGGTGGCTGAGGCTGATATGCTTATCTGCACCCCTAAATTTAGCCTGGCAGCTCCTGGAATATCCAGTGTCCACACTGCAAATAGCCGGTGAGGACTCTCTGCAGACATTCAGCTCCTGCCTTTGAAGTGGCTGAGCTGTGAGGGAGGGGCTGCTGCTCTGAGCGGCCTTCAGCTCCAGGGCATGAGGGGCTGGATGACAGCTCCGGGCTGAAATCAGATCTTTGGAGAGATGGGCACAGACAAAGACTCACCAGGTTTTGTGCCAGCTGCGTTTCTCCTGAGGATTTAATGTACCAGGGAAGCGTCACGTTTACAGGTTGGAATAAACCTCATTCAGACAAGTCTGAGAACAACAGAAATCAGCCTCATGCGAACCCAGCAACGTAACTCAGCCCTGGGGCAACGTGTGGCTCTGCCCTCGGGACTTGGGTTTAACTCAGCCTGAAATGCTCGCCTGAGGTGTCCTCCCTGCTCCTGTCTGTGTGCCTCATCCCATCTGGTTTCTCTCTGCTCTGTCCCAGTGTTTATAATTGAACTTTGTCTCTGCAGCTCACCCCGGGCTGTGGGAAGGGTCCCGAGTGCTCTGGGGTGTGGGGATGCTGTTTGTGGGTCGGTGCTGGGGTGCAGCTGTGGTGGGGAGCAGGCTGGGCTGGAGGCTGTGCTGGGCTTTGAAGATGAGGAGGTTTTGCTGAAGCCTTTTACTCTGCTGCCTCGGGCCAGCCGGTCACAGCTCACAGCTGGAGTGGTGTCAAAGGGGGCACCAGGCCTGGTGCACACTCAATTTATTGTGTGGTTTGAATAAGACTTTATGTGGTCGTTGTGGTAAAATCAGTGATTACTACTCCTCTAATTCCTCCCTCTGCAGAGAGCCAGCGCTGTCTCAAGTCCCTGCAATCCCCGGGGAAGGGGCAGCACCCAGGGCTGGCCGGGGCTGATGCGTGTCTGGTTCCTGCCCCGAGCCTGCGGCCCTCGGGGGCCAGGGCAGGAGCTTGGCCTCTGCAGGACAGGAGCTTGTCCCCTGCAGGACAGGGCTCCCCACGCTGGCTGCCGCAGCAGGGCCGAGCTTGAGCTGTCTAATCCCGTTAGTGTCTTAGGAGCAGCTATTCTGACCCTCACAACCCTCTTTGCTGTAAGCTCCTGGCCTGGGGCCGGAGCCCTGGGAAGGGGAGGTGTGGGCAGCAGGGCAGGCGAGCCTGGGGTCTGTGCCCAGCCCTGGTGGGGACCAGCCTGGGTGGGCTCACCGGGAGCCCCCCGGTCACCCCGGGACTCGGGAGATCCCTCTCCTCCCTTTTCCAGCCCCCCTTTCCCAGGGGCAGGCTGAGATGCCTGGAGCTGGCGGGGGAGCGCTGGTGGTGGGGACTGCGGGGGGATTCCAGCTCCCAGCCACCCGGGCAGGGCCAGGACTGTCACCCCGGGGTCACCTGGGTGAGCGCTGGGCTCTGCCGGGCAGAGCCGACCCGGGACCCTCCCGTGCCCGGCACAGCCACGGGCACACAGCTCCCGGCTCTGCCGTGCGCCAGGTGTGCCCCAGGGAATCCCAGGTCAGCCTGCCCTGTCCCTGAGGCCCTGCTGGAAACCTAAAACCTCTTCAAAAGATGGAATTGGTAGGGAGAGGAGTGCACAGTGGGCAATCCTCGGCTGAGGGCTCCTTTCAGGCCTGGACCCTTGTGTTTTCCCATGAGCCTTCCACTGGTACCAGTGAGGGGTTGGATTGTTCAGCCTTACCAGAGGCCAAAGGGATGGTTACACAGTAAATGAAGTACTTAGTTAAAATTAAATTAAACTGTACTTTTAATTGAGGAAAAGGTACTTTAAATTTGATTGAGAGCTTGAGCAGGGTTTTTGTGCAGATACTGGGTAGGATTCTTGCTCCACTCTTTTTTGGTAACAGAAATAATTGTCAACAAAATGAATTGTGGGTTACGCAATGTGAAAATGAAATTGTGAACTTCAGCTGTGTTCTGGCATTTTCAGGTTCTGATCTTACCTTGTGCAGCTCTGGGAGGAGCTGTGCGTTGGGCACGGGGGTCTGGCAGGGGTTTTCATTTTCCATGGTCAGTGTTTGGCTCAGTTGTTTTGCTTTTAGCTGGAGAGTGGCACATGGCTGGTGCATCTCCCAGTTTCCGTGCCAGGTGTGGATCCTGCTACTCCCCCTGCCCTGCTGGTGTGTCTCTGAGCAGATAAAGAGGATTTTCTGCCCTAGTCAGGACTGGCAGGGCCTGTTTCCCTGCCCTCCCCTCCCAAGGGTGGTCGGGATCCCTCAGCTGTGGCTGCCTGGAGACTTTGTTTGACTGATATGACACAGTCCCACATACAACAGATTCTTGCTAAGCCCCAGAACAATTTTTAAATAGGTGAAAGTCCTCTAACGATTCTGGCAGCGCTCTGAGTAGAGCCTGAAGCTTGGAACAGTTTCCACACCCTCCAGCCTGACTGTGCCATCTGCGGGTTTTTCCATCTGTAACACCCTGTGGCACTGGAAGCCAGTATTACTCTGCACAATCAGGTGTCTGTGGTGGCTTTGAGAAAGGTCCCAGGAAAGGTAGAAAAGTTTTGGTTTTGTTTTTAAGGTTTTAGCTATGCAGCAGCTGGAGTTTGTTGGAGGATTGCTGGGGCAAGAACTGGGTTTTTATTTATTTTAAACCAGTTCTGGGCACACATGGCCATGGCAGAGACACAAATCTGTGCCACTGAACCCAGGTAACCCCTGAAGTACAACCCCACCTCCAGCTCGGGCATGCGGCACCCATGTGACACCGATGCCACCTCCTCCCCAGCTGGCCCCTTTTGGGAAGGAGCAGCTGCAGAGGGACAGACAGACAGAGCAGACCCCCAGACCAGCCTCACCGGGGCCTTATGGGGAGGGGGCAGCCCCCTCCTGCACTGTCCCCTGGGTCCCCCCGCTGCCCCTCAAAAGGATCCAGAGGTGTGAGCACAACCTCTTTGCAAATCAGCACGAGAAAGGCTTTGAAAACAAACGCAGCAAGAGAGAGCACTGCTACCATATAAAATATTTATTGATCTTGCAAAATGGTGTAAAACGCCTCCGTAAGAAAAATAAGAAACCGTGCTGTGCATCGTGCACAGGTCCATACCAACAAAAGGTATTTTGTCCCACTGCTGCACAGCAGCAAATATAACCCTTCACTTGTGGCGAGCCTCACGCCTGCCGTCTCCTTCAGCCGAGCCTTCTCTTGGTGCCGGAGCCCCCCGGGGCGGTGGGCCGGCCTAGGACGCGTGGTGCCGGGTCACCAGCGCCCTGTGCAGCGCCGGCGGCTCCTTGCCCTTGTCCGGCACCGGCTCCTCCCGTGTCTGCGGGACCCGCTGCTCCCGGGGCGCCGCGGGGTGGCTCCTGCCCTCCTCCTCCTCTGTCCTGCCCTCGGAGCTGAAGGGGCTGCACACGGTCTCCACCAGCCCGATGACCACCCCAAAGAAGGCCAGCACGCTGCCCAGCATGTACAGCTTGACCATCTTCCTGTTGGGCTTCTGGCTGAGCATTTCTTTGGCGAAGGGGATCAGCTCGTGCATGGTTTCCATTTTAGCTTTCCGGCGGCGGGTTTGGATGTCAGTTCTGGGAGAGAAGAGAGAGGGGACGTGAGTTAAATCCAGCTGCTGTGGTGGCAGAGCTCTCCGGGCTGCCCGAGCTCCCCGCAGACCCCCGGCTGTGCTTTAAATGGGCATCGGGGATTTTTGCTGAAGGTTTGCTTCAGGAAAACGCCTCCCCCCTGTCCCCGCGGTGCCCAGCACAGAGCAGACCGTCCCCAGCCGGGCTGCGGCGAGGGGGCACACGGTTGGTCCCACGCGTTTTGCTCAGAGTCCCCCATCGCACCGCATCCCCATCCCCCCGCATCCCCACCGCATCCCCACCGCATCCCCACCGCATCCCCACGGCCTCGCACCCCTCACCGGCGGAGCTGCTGNTTTGAAACCCTTCCCCCTCCCCTTTAAAAGTTTTTTTCCTTCTTTTTTATCTCCTCCTTCCATTTCTCCTTCCATTCCTCATTCCATTTCTTTCTCCTTCCATTTCTCCTTACGTTTTCTCATCCCTCCTTCCATTTCTCCATTTTTTTCTTCAAAAACTTATGTTTTTACCCCTCCAGAAATACCCCCAAACTTGTCTCAGAGTCTAATTCTCGAACCAGAGATCTGATGCTTGACTTGCTCTGCAGCTCTGCACCTGCTTCTGCAATAAACATTTAATATGTTAATAGAAGCTTTACTGAGTGTCTGGGAGGGAGGGAGAAGGTCTGTATCCATAGATCCCAAAACAGGGCAACGTTTGGATCCAGGGCTTGGGGCTGTGCGTGGCCAGTTCAGCAAAATGTCCCTGCCTTGCTGCCCATTGTCGCGGTGAGGTGGCTGAGAAGATGCCCCAGGGAAGCACAGATCGGCTGTCACCCAGGCCGAGGTGTGACGCTGTTTGTGAAAGGTTTCTACAGGCGGCTCCTGGCAAGGGGAACCATCAGCAGGTGATCCTGCAGTGTGTGACAGCCCCTGATTTCCCGGGAGTCAGAGAACAGCCGGGAGCTCCCAAGCTGGAGGAAGTTACATCAACTTGTTAAGACCCACTCTTCACTTCTCCTGCGCTCGATGCTGAATCTCTGTCACCCCCTTTGTGTCACGCTGTGTCACCTGCGGGACGGAGCTGTTTCCAGCCCGGGTAGGGCAGGAGGCCGGGCTGCCGCTCTGCTCGCCTGGATTGCAGCCGGGGAGTGTTGCACCAGTAACCCCCGGCATCACTGATGATGCAAGAATGATTGCATCATCGCCACCGCCATCATCTGCTCTGCTGCAGGGTCCACCTGAGCACAGACACTGCTCTAGCTGCAGGAATCCTGATATTCCATACCCACCTCGGCAGCTGCTGAGCTCCGAGAGCTGCTGGAGCCACAAGAAGATGCTGGGATTTACAGCTTTTGATTTCTAGGAGATGATGGACTCTGGGACAGATTTCTTGTCTGATCCACATGGCTGAGATGATGGGAATTGCTCTGCCAGGGGAGTGTATAGGAATTAAAATACAAGTTGATGCAATAGCAACGATTTTAGAGAGATACTGGTGCATGTGGAGAGAGGAAAAGCTCAGAGGGAGCCCTCAAAGGAGGCTGCAAAGGAGGGTGAATCCCCTGGTGAGGCATCCGGTGGTGTTCACAAACCCTGGTGGGGTGCAGCCCGAGGGGTGGGCAGGCAGCCCCCAAAGCCTCTGGAGAGGAAGGGAGCTTGTCCTCAAACCAGGCAGGGAAGAAGGGAGGTGCCCTTACTTCCTGCTCCCAGCACATGGAAGACAGGGCCTGAGGCACAGGGAACGTGGGTGCGATGCCCCTGAGCCGGGTTTTGCCTCAGCCCACGCAGGGGAAACCCCTCAGTGACATAAACACCTTGTGATGGGAATGCCCGGTGCTGCGTTTGCCCTTCCTGCCCCTGCCATCCTCCAGGTGAGGAACGTCCTCCCTCCCTCCCCTCCTCCTCCTCCTCCTCCCCGGGCGCTGGTGCCGCCCACCCCACTCGGTTCCCTGCGGGTGCTGCTGACCCGCCCCAAAAAGGGTCACGGTCCTTGAATTCGTGGGGTTTTCCCCGTTCCTCGCTGAGCTGTGCCGGGGGTGTGTGGGGCACTGAGTCAGCCCCGCTCCTCACATCCCGCACGTCCCGGGGAGGCTGAGGCTCCCCCGGCCCCCGCAGCAGCACAGCGCTCCAAGGAAATGCTGCTGGTGAAAACTTGGGGTTTTTTTGCAAGTTTTGAGTCTGCTTAGGAAATTGTATTGCAAGACTGGCTGTAAAAGTTGCTAAAGACTTGTCTATCCCTCCTCAGCGTCTGGCGTTTTTTGCTTTAAATAAAAGGTCCTTATCTTCTCTGCCAACTTGGCAGCCGAGGCAGCAGCCGATTCCTGCGTCCGGGCTGTGTTTTTTTCCTCTTCTGCAACACTCACAAAAATGAGCATTGGAGAAAAGAGAGCTGGAGGAGACGGCGGCCAGACAGGGGAAGGTCAAGGTCACCGCTCCTCCCGCCGGCTCTTTGGGGGTCGTGGTGCTGACCCTCCCCAGCACCCAGGGAGGGGCGGGGGCTGCCCCGGCCCTGCTCAGCCCCAGCAGCGGCTGAGCTGCGCCCGGCCCCTGACACAAAGGTCACCGTGGAGTGTTGGAATGGTGACATTTCACCTAAAAAGGTGATTTTTGGTTGTTTTTGGGTTTTTCAGGCTGGGTTTTTGCTGCCTGCTGGACCTTATATCTGCAAGTCTTTTCATGAGGGCTGGCAAGAGTATTTTCGTTCATTAAACACTGACGGAGATGTCCATGCGTTCCCAAAGTGCTGGAGCTGGAGCCTTGGGGATAATACAGAGCTCAGGTGATTTTGAGCATTAACCAACCACCTGATAATCATCTCTGGCAAACACTTCTCATAGCAGCACTCAGATTGTGTTGATCTAATTTAACAATATTTAATTCAATCTTGGTTTGGGTTTCAGTAACAAAGTCTCTGCAAGCTCTTGGTGTGGACATTTAAATTGAATTGTGTGGATAAAACGATTAATGATTAACACTAAATTAGACTAATTTTAGCTGTTCTAAATCTTATTTAGGAGAGTCTGCACGTGGATGTTGTCAGGTTTAATTGCAACTTTGATTAAACCAGGCTTTGTGGCTGGGGGAACTGCACGACTTTAACGTCATCGGGGGGAAGAGCTCTGCCTGAACTTCCAAAGCAAAGTCAGCAGCCGAGGCTTAACCTAAATCTCGCAGGGAGGGGAGGCTGGGATGTGTGACAGCTCGGGGGATGATGCTCCACAGCCGCCTGGAGCTGCCAGCTCGCGGAAATCTGCTTGGAACTGCTCAGGAGGAGGGCGCGGGTGCTGCTGAGCCGCAGCCTCTGCTGCGTCGGGGTCTCTCCCAAATTTAGGTCCAGCCTGGCACGGCTGGCAGTGAGGGATGCCCTTGGCGGTGCTCGGGAGCAGCGGGAGCAGCGGGAGCAGCGGGAGCAGCGGGAGCAGCGGGAGCGCTGCCCCGGCCGCGGTGCCCGTGCGGGGCCGGGAGCGCTCCCAGCCCCGGGAGGCTCCGGGCGGCTCCGGTTTCGGCTGTCCCGGGGCAGGCACAGCCCCGTGCTGGCACCGCGGCTCCGGTTTCGGCTGTCCCGGGGCAGGCACAGCCCCGTGCTGGCACCGCGGCCCGGGCAGGGGCACGGCAGGCGCCGGGCACGCCGAGGGTGCGTGCTGGAGGCTCGGGGAGGAGCAGAACTGCCCCGAAAGGGGCTGGGAGGGAAATGCAGCTGCCCCTCCTGCCAGAGCACCTCCATAAAAGCGCCAAGGAATTCCCAGGACAGCTGGTCTGCTCGGGCACAAGCTGCTGTGGGCGCTGCCACCCTGAATCCCTCGAGGGAATAAGGATAGAAAAAGGAAAGCAAACCCTAAAGCCCAGCAAGTCGCGTTAAAGACCTGTCCCGTTGAAAATGAATAAAACAGAGCAGGTTTGGCTCCCTTGGCCCGGCTGTGCCTGCTTGGGGTGGGCCCAGAGGAGCCTCCCCCAGGCTGTGATGGGCACAGAGCGAAGGCAGCTCTGGCCACGTGGCCGGGCCGTGGTGACCTGGCCACTGGGGTGACCCGCTCCGCCCGGTGTCTGAGGAGAGATCACTGCCCTGGACAGGTCACAGAGGCACAGCCACAGGGACTTTGCTGCTTGCTACCCAGTACTGCCCTGTTTTGTGCAGTTTTGCACCCAGGTTCCAGCCAGCCTGGCCACGTTCTCTTGTCTCAACCCAAATTCTGAACCCAAATTTTATTTTTCTTCGCTTCATGTTATTTACCCTGGAGAAGACATTCAAACAGAGTGAGCTCAATGCTTTTGTGCAAGAGCTGTGAGTCTGGGGGCCCACCCTGACCTGGTCACGAGTCCAGCCCCACCCTGAGTGGCACCTTGGCCTCGATGGCCACTGGAAGCCCCTTCCAGCAGCCCGGGCTGTGGCTCTGGGCCTTGCAGGGTCATGGAAAGGATCTTGGGACAAAACACTGAGCCAGCCTCTGCCTCTTGATGCCACGTCCTCGAGTGTGGCACAGCCTCCCTCAGGGGCTTGGCAGGAGCACAAGAACTGGACAGAGGTGTTGCCTCACCTCCCACACGGCCGTGAGTGGACAAGGGTCGGGCACTGCTGGGCTTTGCCTGTGATGAGTGGGAGCTCCGTGGGCTGTGCTCGCCCCCAGCCCCGCCAGGGAGGGGGCCAAGGTGGGCCCAGGCTCTGAGCTTCACCCAGGCAGCTCGGACCCCTGCTCAGCCAGGCCCTCGTTCCAGCACATCCCATCCCCTGCACATCCCATCCCCTGCACATCCCATCCCCTGCTCAGCCAGGCCCTCGTTCCAGTTCCAGCACTGGGGGAGGCACGAGCTGGCAGCCCGGAGCAGCAAACAGCGTGTCCTTCATGGCAGTCACACACAAGGAGAATCTGTGGCTTAAAGAGGGAGCGTCTTAAAATTCCCCATAAAAACTCCTGCCCTGGATGTTTAGGGGGAGGCAGGGTTGCTGGGGGGGTCGCTGGCTGGCACCAGGGGTGCAGAGACCCCTCCATTGCACCGCCTGCAAAAGCCAAAACCCTCCAGGGAGGAGCTGGATGGTTTCCCAATGGAATATTTTCCTGTTTAGAAAACGGGGACGTGACAAAAATAACGCAGTTCCCCTGCAAGGATAATTTCATCAAGGTCCCGGTGGGAAGCGGGCGCAGTCCCAGCCTGTGCCCTGCCAGCTCTGCCCCGTGTCCCTGTTGTCCCTGTGTCCCCGGGGAGGCTGTGCAGCCCAGCCCCTCCTGCTCCGGGCGACTCTGGGGGTCCTGTGCCGACCCACCGTGGGTCAGGGCACAGGGAACTGCCTGGGTGGGGGAAGGAGCTGGTGGGGGAAAAGGAAAAACCGATTTAAGGGCAAACCCTGAGCCTTTGCTTTGCTGTGCGAGTGGTGCGCGGCTCCTGGGGGGATTTGGGACGAGGGCTCTGCCCCGGAGCTGGGCTGGGGCTGGAGCAGGAGCTGAGCTCTGGGCTGGGCAGAACCGGCCCCTCCGTGCCCCAGCTGTGCCCGCAGCTGGCTCTGGGCAGGGGCTGCGGGGCTGCAGGGGGAGGCTGGGCTCGCAGGGCTGCTGCCCTTTGGAGCCAGCTCCCAGAGTTATTGGAATTTAAACCTAAAGTGGGTCAGTGGCACTTCAGTTCAAAGTTTTATTTGCTCTCCGAGCAGGTTTTCAGAGCACGAATTGGAGTTTCGTCAGGAATTCCTGAAATGCTTTTAAAGGAGATCGTGGTAATTAGCAGAGTGATTTAAATCATCTCTGCTGGAATAGGGAGGTGGTTCGCTGGTCAGGTTTGAATTAAAAAGGGAAATGAAAAGATTAGGTGGAGGAAAACCTGTTTTATTACTGATATCAGTAATCTTGCAACTGAGAGAGCTGTCAAAAATTTACAACATGAGACGTAATTTCTTACCCTTGATAAAACCCTCCCAGGTTTTCCTCTTCCCAAGCAGCTTCAGGGCTCCCAGCTCTGTGTCCCATGACCCTGCTGGGTTTTCCCACGAAGGCTGCAGGCACCTGACAGGACTCACCCAGGCTGTGCCTGCCCAGGGATGGGAGGTTTCATCCCAGCTCTGGGAAGCCAGGGGCTGGAGGGGGCTGGGAGTCTGGAGTCTGCCCTCCCCTGTGCCAGGATCCTCCTCAACATAAGCAAATTATCCCTCTGCCTGGCTTTTTTTCCATTGTAAAACAAACGTGCTTTCAAGAGTTGTGCTTCAGACATTTGTTAATCCTTCAATGAAAACTGTAACAGCAGCATTAAGTATTGTTCAGGTTTTGTGTGCTTGAACTATAAAACCATCCTCAAGCAGCATTCTTTTCCTTAATGGAGGTTTTGCATTTCAAGGGATTAAATGTTCTTTGTGCAGTGCTCTGTCCCTGATTTCCATTTCCTTTTGTGTTCTCTGAGCTCCAGAGAGAGAAGTTAAAAACTGCACACGGACATTCCTGCCCGGCCAGTGCTGGCTGAGTGCTGCCACAGCAGCTGAATCCAAGGTTGCTGAGCTCGGACAGTGTCCTTGGAAAGCTCCCCAGGGAGTGAAGTACTCGTGTGCCTCTGCTCTGAGCAGGAGTCACGTCAGCCTGGGGGAAGTAAAAACAGCCACTCACGCAGGAGTCACATCCTTTCCTCCTTCGGCTGCAGCGCCCGAGGGTGTTCAGGCCTGAGTCCAGCAGGGTCTGGGTTCACCTGTGTGAGCTGCACGGGGCTCTGCCCGAGTCCAGCCAGGTGTGGGTTCACCTGTCTGTGAGCTGCACGGGGGATCTGCCCGAGTCCAGCCAGGTGTGGGTTCACCTGTCTGTGAGCTGCACGGGGCTCTGCCTGAGTTGAGCTGAGTCTGGGTTCACCTGTCTGTGAGCTGCACGGGGCTCTGCCTGAGCTGAGCTGGGTCTGGGTTCACCTCTCTGTGAGCTGCACAGGGCTCTGCAGCGCCTTCCTCCCCTGTGCTCCAGGATCGCCTGGGCTGCAGCTCTCCTGCCAGCACTGCTGGGCTGGGACAGAGATCCCGCCTGGCTCCTCACAGTCCTGCAGCACGGGGCCCGGGCTGTCCCCCTCATGTGGGTGTCCCCGGGCATGAGGAGGCAGCAGCTCCACGGCCACGGTGGGGACCAGGAGCTCCTCGGGAGCTGCTGCTGCTCTGGCCCTGGAGAAGATGCTCTCTGCAGTGATGGCCCCACAGCCTCGCCAGGGCAGGGGATGTCCCGTGACTCAGAGCGCGATTTCCGGCAGGAGTTAAGAGTGTTTGTTTTCCAGGGAATGTCTCGCCCAGCCCTCGGAGGGCTGTGGGCACAGCCTGGCACAGGTGAGCACAGGCTGAGCTGGACAGGAATTCGAGCCCTGTGAGCATCCCCCTGGTCTGTCCCGCTGATCCCAGATTGCTCCAATGCTTACGTTTTATTTGCTGTGGTGCCCTTTTACCACCAGTTACATCTCCATCTGCAAGATATTCCCTGCCTGCTACCCAGGACAACACTGGACAAGGCAGCCTGGAGCTGTTCCAGCCTCAGCCTCCTGACTCCCGTCAGGGCCCAGGGCTTTCAGGCATCCCCTGTCCCCCAGCTGCCCCTGAGCATCCACAGCTGATTTTCTCGTTTCCCGTTTTTATTGATCTGATATTCTGTAAATGAGCCTTTTCCTGGGTTTTGTTCTTGTTTGAACTTGTGGAGCCTGGAATTGCAGGTGATGTTTTACCCCGCTCTGGCGAGCCTGGGGTCGGTGGGAGCCCTTTACCCACGCGAGGTTACACCCAGGGGTTTGACTGTGCGGGGTTCGCTCATCCCCAGCGTGCAGAGGCCGTGTCGGCAGCTCGGGGCACGTCTCATCCCTCCTATTCTCTTTGAAACATTCCAGGGTTTCTCCTCGCTTCCCCTTTGCCGCCAGCCGGGCCGGGGCGGAGGCTGGGGAGGAGGAATGCGGCGTGACCGCATTGCTGAGCAGCAGCCGGGCAGGCACGCCCAGGTGTGGCACGGCTCAGCCGGAGGAAGCTCAGCCCAGCTCTCACACACTGTAGCCTGAGGAGCAGTGTTTTTTTCCCCAGCTCTGTATGTACCCTTGCTCGGAGCTGCTGGCCCTTGACGTGCCTGTGTCGCTCGGCGTGGGGATGGGCGGTGGGTGACACCAACGGCAAAGCAACAGGAGGAGAGACCTGGAGTAGTACCAGGGTCCTGAGCCCCTCACCAGTGCGGGAGAGGCGGTGACTTTGGGGTTATTTCAGTGAAGTAAATGCAAAAGGCTGGTACCCAAACAAGGACCACGTCTCTTAGGAAACGTGACTCTGACTTTTCACAGCTGCTGGGTTCACAGGAGCGCGTTTTGCAGAACTCATCCTGGGCAGTTCTGTGTCTCGAGAATTCCAGCACCGCGGGCAGGAGCGGGGATCTGCCTGTACAGCCCGGTCCCTGCGCCTGGGCTGCAGGCTGATGTGAGAACACACAGGGTGTGATTGCAGCTCACGTGGGCGTCCCGGATCGGGCTTTGACTGATGGAGCCGAGGTGCTCAGAGTGGCACTGCCCCGCGGCCGGTGCCAAACACAACACGCAAACCCTGCCCGGGAGGGTGGGCGAGCCCTGGGCTGCAGCGGCCGCTGCTGAGCCCCGCAGCGGCCCCCGGGAGCCGGGTCCGGGCTCCACCGCAGCCCCGGGTGGGTGAAGCGAACCCCAGCTGGCTTTCCCCTGCCGGGTGCCCGCGGAGCAGCTGCCGCAGCCCTCACCCTGCCCGGGTGATTCGTGCCTGCGCTGTGCCCGTCTGGAGCTGTCATGAGTTATGCGGTAACAGGGTGTGGATGTCTGGGGATCCCTGAATCACTCCTTTATCATCACTGCACCCACAGGCGCCTTCTCTCCAGGTGAGGCAGCTGCGCGTTAAAAGCCTGCGAGGAGAGCCGGGCGCTCAGAGGGCTCTGGCGGCTGCCGGGGGGACACGGGGACACCGCAGGGACCGCGGCCGCGCTCCCGCAGCCATGCGGGCAGGTGAGGTTCTGGCTGCTGCGGGAGTGTGCTGGCAGCACTTCCTCCCCCGGGCTGCCCCACGGGGTTCCTTTCCCTGCAGGAGCCATTCGCAGGAGGTTTTTATGGGTTTCTCCTTTTCCTGGAATGAGGCTTTGGGCCGTCGCGCGACGAGTTTGGATCTGGAATTGACTCTGGAAGCGCAGCGAGGGTGGGGCTGGAGCACAGGGAGCGCGGTGCGCCCGGGAAGGGGTGGCAGGGGCTGTACAGGGGTGCGTGTGCCCGCTCCATTCCCCCCAGCCCCACATTCCCACCCAGCACCAGCGCCTGCGGGGCTCGGGGCATTGGAGGCGTTACAGGAAAATTCAGTTTGAGCAGCTGGTTTTCCTCTTCGTTATTCTTGATCTCCCCCCATGTTACTCTGCGTAGATCAATTAACAGTATCCCCCTGTAAAGCGAGAAGGAAGGTGGAGGACCTGGACTGAGCTTTTGAAATGACATTTTCTGCTCTTTTCACTCATGCTGCAAACTCTTCCCTAGGTGTGTCCGTGGGAATGGAGCCTCGCTGCCAGCTGTGGCCGTGGGCAGTGCTCGTCCTGCTGGGTAAGGCCCACATGCAGTGCTCCCCAAAGAACAGGGCTCTGGCTGATTAATTAGCAGCGCTGCTGATGGGAGCTCTGTATGGGCAGCAGCAGAGAGGCTGGGTTTGCTTACAGCGCTGGCAGGAGGCTGCTGCTCTCTGTCCCGAGCTGCAGGGCTGGCTCTGGGACCAGGGGACCAGAGCCTGGCCACTGCGATGGGCAGGGCACGGAGCATCCCCACAGCTCAAACCCTGGGGCCAGGGCAAAGCGGGGTTTTGGAGGTAACTCTCAGAACAAAGCACTATTATTAAAAATAAAGGGAACTCGGGGTGAAACTCCCTTCTCTCTGCTGGCACACTGGGTAGGTTGTCCCAAGCACGGCCTCGTGGCTGGTTTGGTGCAGCGAAGAGCTCCCTGTCCCGTGACTCTGGTTGGTGTCTGTGCCTCCCCGACACCAGCCCTGATCCCTGCTCCCTGTTCCAGCTGCCCCACGGCTCCTGGGAGCGCAGGGAGCCTGTTCCCAGGGAGCCTGCTACCCTGCCCCCGGGGACCTGCTGCTGGGACGAGCTGCTCGCCTGAGAGCCTCCTCCACCTGCGGCCTCAGCAAGCCCGAGACGTACTGCACACCCCACGGAGAGGTACTGCTCACCCCGCACCCCAAACCTGCCCTTCCTCCATCCCACCCTCCCCATCCTTCAGCACTGAGGTGTCCGGGCTTCATGGGGCTCTGAGCTGGGCTGGTGGGACCTGTCCCTGCCCATGGCAGGGGGTGGAATGGGATGAGCTTTAAGGGCCTTTCCAACCCAAACCGTTCCAGGATCCTGGGACTTGTCCCCCTCCCAGCCATGCTGGGTCATTGCACCACCTGCAGTGTCCCCTGGAGCCCCTCCCTGCCATCCTCATGGATGAGGAGCTGAGCGTGAAGGCAGTGACAGGGGATGGGTAGCAAAATTCTGGCATGAAGCACCGTGGGCAAAATATCCCAAACCCTCCTCTCCCTGGACATTTTAGTTCCAAACTAAACTCGTATTTTACTTGTGAAGAAGGGAAATGTTTCGGGTCTTTCACAAAGACTTGGAAAAGCTGCTGAACTGCACAGCTGTTTCCAATCCCTGGTGGTGCGGGGGCAGGAGATCCTGCTGGGGGGAAAATGCTGCATCCAGCTGCAGATTCCCAGAGCTGCCCCGAATCAGAGGGAGAGTTTCGGGATGAATCTGCCCGAGCACAGAGCTGAGGGCTGCAGGAGTGATGTGTCCCTGGTGTGAGCACTTCCCAAAGCCTTCCTGTGGCTGCTGTTAACCCCGTAACTGCCTGGGGAGTTGCCCCAAGGGTTCAGTGCAGGACAGGCAGGAAGGGCCTTGGAAGAGATGCTCCAGAGGAAAGGAAGTGGCAGCCCTCCAGCAGGGCAGTGTTTTCTGAAACCCAGCTCCAGTGAGTCAGCCTTCCCCTGGTTTGAATTCCCCTGCAAACTGAAGGCCAAGATGTGGCTGTGAGTGGATTTGTTGTGGAGCCAGTGGTGTTCTGGCTGGGCTGGAGAGATTTCCACTCGTCCCTGAGCTCAGGGAGGGGGCAGCTCCTGGCCCAGAGCGGTGAGAGCATCAGATCCTCCTGGATGCTGGGCTGGCTGCAGCACCTCTCCTCCCTTGAGTTCTTTTCTGGGCTGACAGTCACAGCCAGGCATTTCCCCCACTCCCTTTTTTTGGAGCTCTTCTGCTGCACCCGGGGATCAGGATTTCTGCTCACCACACAAATAAACCCCTGCTGCTTCCCGTGGCTGCTGTGGCCCGTGGACAGGGGAAATAGAAGCAGTTATTTCTGCTCTGACTTAATTAGATGTTCCTTCCCAATTTCTGCTTATAGATGAGGAAAATGGCACATAAATGTGCCTCTGAAATCTTCATTTAACATTGACTTTTGGCAATGACTTCTATTTGAAAAGGGGCCTTGGGGGCCTTGTGCTTGGGAAGTGACTGGACGAAACCTTGATCAAGCTGCTCATCCTAACAGCAGCTGGAAGGGGCTGGGTGCCCCCTCTGCCTGACCTTGGGAGCTCTTTCTGAGGGGCATCGTTGTGATCCTCTGCATCATTTGTAACCTGTGGAGTGGAGCCTGGAGGTCTCTGCTGGCTGTGCTACACCTGGAGCAGGAATGACCTGCGGGGTGCGGGGTTAGGGGTTCACAGACACGCTGTGGAGGAAGGCAGGGAGCAAGGCTGCAGAGGTCTCTTCCAGGCTGCAAATCCCCAAACCCTTCAGTTTTCATGTTCCTCGTCCCTTACAAGTACCAGGGTTAAAGGGGATATGGGACAATTAACATTGTGCTGAGTTGGATTCTCCAGTTCCACCTCTGGGAGTGGGGTCTTTGCTTCCTTTCCTGTATTGAAATGAAAGATTCAGAGTTACTGAGAGCAAATCCCCTGATTTCTGTTCTGCAGCTGTAATTGCTGATGGAAGTCTGATTATACCAGCTCTTAACTTGGGAGAAATCCCCGCGGGTTCAGCATCTCCTAATTTTTCCCTCCCTTTCTCTACTTCCCTAATTTAGCAAAAACTGAACTCGATTTCCCTATTCCCATCCCATAAAAAGCAAGCTCGCTTAATTTATAGACTCCTAGGACTCCTTTTTTGGTTACAAGCCTTGCTCTTGTTTAGCTGCCAAAGGGGCACAAATCTGGGGGCGGTTTTGCAACCTCGGCAGAGGGCACGGGACGAGGGGTTGCTGTCCCTGCTGCAGTGCCCGGGGCTGCCAGCGCTGCCCGTCTGCTCCCTGCCGGCCCCTGGGCCCTCTTTTGCAACCCTGGTGGTCACTCATCAACTTCAGCCTCTGCTCCGTTGTCTGCCCGGCTCCAGATCCCTCTAACCTTTATACTTCACCCTCCGGTTGCTCCATGCCTGGCTGGGGGCTCAGCCCGGTGAAATCCAAGGAGGGCACTCGGCGCTGCCGTTTTTAGCTCGGGGCAGTGAGCAGAGCTGTGATGGGAGGCGGAACGGGGCAGGCCAATGGTCCGGGATCGCTCAGAGCCCGGGGAGCGCTGCCCGGAGGGAAACTGAAAATAGAGTGGGAAAATTAGCGAGGCTGGATTTGGAGCGGGGGAGGCGCTGAGGAAAGGCTCGGTGTGAAAGACTGTGATGGACCGAGGTGTGATTGAAGCCTCGGCTAACACTTCTCCTTCTTTAAATATAGCTCCATAATTTATGTAAATACACATGGCATGTCTATGTAAATATAAATGAATGCGTGGGGATGTGATGAGGAGCACGGAGCAGCTCCCACTGGTACCTCCAGCCCAGGGGAGGCACGGAGGGGCTTTCACAGACACCTTGAGCACCCACCCCGTGGGATCTTGTGCCAGAGAAGAGGACGGGAGGCAGGACAGGAGCGGAGCTGTGTCCCTGTGCTGGTGGTGCTGCTGTTCCCTGCGTCCTCCTGGAGCAGGTTGGGGTCTGGGACTGTGAGCTCTCACCCTCCAGCCCTGGGAGACTTTTGATATTTAAAATGTTGTTTGCATAAGGTTTTCTGCCTTCTCTCACCTGATCTTTGCGGCACTTGGTGGACGTGAAGGGAGGGGAGTCACCTTTGTCAGCTCTGCTGTGGTGGTGACACGGAGCCACCCACGGCGGGATGCAGGGGACAGGTTCCAGAGGATCCCGACCCCTGTGGGAGCCAGGGGAGGGGGATGTGAGCCCGCTGGAGCTCCTGGCCCAGCACAGGGGGTCCCTGCTGCCCGTGGATGGTGGCAGCTGCCTGGCAGGGCTGCTCTGCAGCATCTCTGGAGCCACAGCACCGACTCCTCTTTGGCTGCTTCCAAAAATACCGGCCGGTGCCTGCCGGGAGGGAAGTGCCAGACGGATCTGGAGCCGTGCTGGTGCTGGCTGGTGCTTTCATCTGCCGGGCCACCTGCCCGAGTCCCTCGGGGAGCTCGGAGCCCACCCCAGCACGCTGGAGCAGGGAAAGCTGTGCCTCCCCCCTCACTTTTGTTCCACACCCACATCCAGCTTTTTACAGGCACCACAAAATCATGGCATAACCGAGGCTGGACGGGACCAAAGCGCGGCTTCTAGTTTTGGGCTTTTCCTCATCAGGTGGAGGGTTTGCACTGAATAATTTGTGCTCCTGACTGGTTGAAGGTAATGCAGCAGGGTGCTTATCTCAGCCAGGCATTCGGGCACGCCCTGCTCTTTGCTGCAGGGATGTGCCCCTACCTGCCCAAGAAAAAGCCTTTTTCCCATTGTTTTTCCCTCCTCCCTTCTCTATATCTGATTTTTTTGGCCGCAGGGCTGCAGACTGACACATGCTGGGAGACGTCTCGTCAGTGCCTTGCAGCCGAGCTGCAGAGGCAGCAGGAGCCGTGTGGGGTGTGGGATAAGCTGGTGCAGTTTGGGGTTTGCAGCCTGTCATCCTGGCAGATTTTAGATGAAGTTTAGCTGATGTGAGAACAGATGGGGTGAGGGAAACAGGCACCCACGTGCTTGCTTTTAAGCAAGGGAAGGGAACTTTATTTCCTTAAGCCCCATCCCTGGGGTGTTTGTCCAATTCTCATCTTTACCCCATCTCTGCTGCCCACTCTGAATTTGGGGTAAAACCAAGCTGGAGGCTCTCTCTATGTTTTGAGCATAACCTTGGAGCTCATTTTCAGTGTCGTTTCCAACCAGCCAGGCAAGGAGGTGACATTGATGTAATGGCAAAGAGAATCTCAGGCCCAGGGTGGGATTTTGGGGTGTCCTGTGCAGGGCTGGGAGCTGGACTCGGTGATCCCTGTGGCTCCCTTTCAGTTCCGTGATTCTGTGGTACAGCCACATTCCAAAACTGAATCCCAGTCCAGTTTAGGGACTCACTGGGAAGTTTAACTGTGATGGCAGAGCCATGGGAACTTCTGCTACCTTTTCCCGTGGAAAATGCATGGATTCCTTCCCAGGCATGACAAGCCCTGCTCCACGAGCCTGGCACAGCCCTGTCCTGCAGATAACAGTGCTGGAGTAGAGAACTGTGCTGCAGAAAATGGGCTGGAAAGGGGACCCTGTCGTTCATTAACTCTCAATCTCTATGCGTGTACAAATTCCCACCTCTTTCCAGATTGTTCTCGGATAAACTTGGCACGGTAATTGCTGTCCCCATAGGATGGTGGTTGTGCAAGAGCTCCCTGGTGGGAGGCTGGGTGCCAGGAGGCTGCCACGGTGCTCTGTCCCTGCCACGCCAGGACCCCCGAGGTCCCCAGCCCTGAGAGGTCTCTGCCCCACGGCTGCACAGCTCAGCTTCCCCTGCTGCTGATGGATCAGTGCCGCTTATTTTGGGCTGTGCCCCTGTGCCAGGAGGTTGGATTTCAAGGGCTCTCTGCTCGTGTTAAAATGGCAGCAGGAGCTCCTTAAATGACTTTGGTCGGGGGCCACTGGGTTGAAATCGTGGGAGCTTTGCTGCCCCTGCACGAGCAGCAGAGCAGAGGCTGCTCGGGAGCTGGGTCAGCAGTCAGGGCGGGAGGAAGGCAGCACAAACCTGCACAAGTGTCACGCCTGGGCATTGTCAAGTTGGTTTTCTGTGGACTTTTCCCCCCTTCCATTTATTTCTGAGACATGACTCTATTTGTTCTGAGCACAGCAGCTTTCCCCCTCACACAACTCTGTTGTGAATTATCTTTCAAAAGTCTGGAATGAATTTCCCTTAATCCCAGAACCCCCATAACCCATATTTTGGGTGACTCTGGAGTAGCTTGGAGGCACAGAGGGTAAGAAGTGATTTCCTTGCAGACCCACGACCTCTTTTACCTCCCCAAAATCGCCGTTTCAGCCCCCACCCCTCCCCGAGCCCAGCCCAGTTCCCCTGGGCCTGAGGAGGGGAGGACGTGCTGGGAGCCAGCGCTGCCCCCGGGCCGGGTGCCCCCAAACCTTCGCTGCCATTTCTCAGCAGAGCTCAGCCCTCGTGTGCTCCTGGCCCAGCTCCCAGGGATCCACTGAGCCTGGGTTAAAAAAAAGAAAGGGAAAGAGCTGGAAAAAGGTACGTGCTGGTAAATCTCTCCTCATTTTGAGCTGTCATTTTTGGTAATTGCCTCTGTCCCGAGGAACTTTGAGACACATAGTCACAGTCGGTGAGAGTAAATCCTGCTGTTGTGCAATACAGGGGTTTCACAATTTACTCCGAGGACGTGAAACGAATTTGGCTTCCAGTGTTAATTTTAGTCTTAATTTTAAAGCTGAGGAAATTTTTAAAAAAAAGATTTTTGCACCCAGCACAGCCCTGGGCTGCCTGGGGAGGGTTTGTCTCCCACAGCTGAAGCTTCATTTTGACTTAGCACCACGCTGGAAGTGACTGCAGCTGCGTTGTGCTGGAGAGCAGGGGTGTCCCTGGCTGTGTGAATGATCTCATACGTATGCACGAGTCACTCCTAATGAATAATTTAGCCGAGATTAACCTTTCCCCTTGCAGAAAGCCTTCCTTTCTCCTTTGCAAAGCACAGTCAGAACTGGTGGGAAGTTTAATCACCGCTGGCAATTGTTCAGTAGATTATTTCTGTGGATAATTCCTGCAGCTCCCTGACAATTTGCTGCTCGTGGCCATTATCTGAAATGAGTTCTGCCTAGTCCTGATTAAATTATTTGTGATTCTCACTGGTAGAGCCAGGGAAATTGCATGATTATACATTTTCAGTGCTCTGTTTGCGTACTTTGCGATATTGTTATAAACACTGTAGTTTGCCAGCTCCTGTGCTGGGGTATTTATAGGCAGAGAACCTAAAGATTGTGGGAAATATTATGGAAACAGATGGGTTACAAGTGGGGATCTCACCGTGCACCCAGCTGGGGAAGGGTTCCCAGGCCCGGGACAGAGCAGAGTTGGGTCTGGGCTGTGTTAGGAATGAAACCACAAATTAATTTTTGTAAACCACGAATTAATTTCTAAAGGGGAAGCCAGCAATTGTGGTGCCCCCGTGGCCCAGCGGCTGCCACCTCCTGCTGCCCTCCTGAGCACAGGCCTGTCCCTGTCCCTGTCCCTGTCCCTGTCCCTGTCCCTGTCCCTGTCCCTGTCCCTGCCCCAGCCCTGGCCCTGTTTGGGCTGCAGGCTGGAATTGGCTCCTCTGTTCTAAGCACCCCATGGAAGATTTCAGCACGGAGGTGGCTGTGAAGTGCTTCTTGTCACTGTCACTTGTCACCCGCTGTCCCCGCTCAGTCACTGCAAGCTGATCTCCTCACTGGGGTCCCAGCACGCCCGTGCCCCTGGTGTCACCCAGAGCCAGCGTGGTGCCTGCCAGCCTTGCAGAGGGGATCTCATTGCCTCCCCCGTGCCAGCTGTGCCCCTGCCAGACCCAGTCCCCTCCTGTCCCCCAGACCCACTGTGCACCCAGGGTGACCTTTCTGAGCCGTCAGGGCCAGCTCCTGCCATCTCTGGTAACCTCTGCTTGATCCTCCCTAATCCCTCAGGCTCTGGGATGTGTCACGGTGACACACATGTCCCACTGCTCCATTTGGGAGGCTCCTCCGCTGCTCAGGCCACTGACAGCTCAGAATCCCAGGAGGTTTGGGCTGGAGGAGACGATGTAGCTCCAGTGCCCTGTCATGGGACACCTTCCACCATCCCAGGTTGCTCCCAGCCCCGTCCAACCTGGCCTCGGACACTTCCAGGGATGGGGCAGCCACGGTTTCCCTGTTTCCACCAGGCTGGGGGTGCTGAGCCCTTCATTTCATGCCCTGAGCAGCATCTTTCCCCTCCCAGTGGCCTCTGCAGTCCCTGGCGTTTTCTCCACTCCAAAGCTCCAGCCGGAGCCTCCCCGTGTCCCCCTGGGACGCTGCTGAGGGCTCTGGCACCATCTCCTGACTCACCACCCCCTGGGCCCTGCCCTTCCCCACCTCGGCCTCACCTGGGCCTGTCCCTCCCTCCCTCCCTGGTGGTCCTGGCCCCACCTGCTCGCCCACCCCGTGCCTGCCTCTCCCCTTGGCCGCTGTCCAGCCCTTCCCCGCTCCCAGCTCCTGCTCAGGCTCTTCCCTGCCGCTTTCTGCCCGTGTCTGAGCCTGCCCCGGAGCCCCGCGCTGGTGGCTGCTGGTGGCTGCAGGGAGCGTTGCCTGGTTAAGGGATATTTTGGGTATTTGTTTGCTCCCTGGGGATGGTTTTCTCCCGTCCCCACGTTCCCCGTGCTAAATCTCTGTTTACTCCTTGGGTTACTTGCTCAAGTGAAGGGCTGAACTTTGAGCCACTCGACTTCCCACCCCCTGGCTTCTCACCCACTGCTTGCTCCTGCTCTGCTCGCGGGGGAGAGCCGGGGGCCGAGCATCGCCCGGAGCCCTTGGGGAGGAGAGGAGGCCCCTCTGTTCACCAGACAGCCCTCGGCTGAGTGGAAAGGGCAAACCGGTCCTGAAAAGCTGCAAAGGGCTTTCTATCGAGGAGTTGGCACTGTGGAAACCAGGCGGGTTGCTTAAAAAACCGCAATTTTGACAGTTTGCCAAAAATCTGCGTTAGTCAAAAGCATTTTGGGTTTAGTTTTTAGTCCATAAAACCTTGAGCTGTGGTTTTTCACAAGGGTGGAGGGGAGCACTGGGGCCTGTGTGTCGTTGGTCTGACTGGTCGTGGTCCTTCAGCTCCCTCTGAACGAGCTGTGCTGGTGCTGGTGCTCCTCGGTGCTTTGCCCTGCCCTGCCCTTCCTGCTCATCCCTCGGGGGTGCTGGGGTGGTCACTCGCACTGCCCTTTCTTTTGCAGTGGAGCATGAAGTGCTGCAGGTGCGACTCGAGGCTGCCCCACAGCTACAACGGGCACCGCGTGGAGAACGTGCTGTCCTCGGCCGGCCGCGCGCGCTGGTGGCAGTCCCAGAACGGTGAGGGCCACCAGGGCCACCTGGGACACAACCCTGGCAATAACCCGCCCGAGGGGAGCAGGGAACGGTCTGGAGTTCTGTGGATGGGGAGGAAAGAAGGAAATGAGCGGCCTGACTGTTCACTGTCCCCAGTGTGTCCCCAGCGTGTCCCCGTGACCGTGCCTCTCTGTGCCCGCAGGTGTGGAGCGCGTGTCCCTGCAGCTGGACCTGGAGCAGACGTTCCAGCTGGACAGCGTCGTGCTGCACTTCAGGGTTGGTGTCTGTGGGCAGCTCCTCTGCTCCCGAGGAGGCCGTGGATGGCACTGGAGGGGCCCTGCTGGCTCCGTGCTGTGGGGATCTTGGGGCACAGCTCCCTTCAGGCTCCTGACAGGAAGCACGCCAGGGCCTCTGTCCTTTTCCCCTGTTTTTTTAATGGCTGTTCCCGTGAAACTGGGAATTCCAGTCGTTGTGGAGTGGTGGGGCAGGGTGGTGGGTCCCCATCCCAGGAATGTCTGCTGGAAAGCCTCCTTGGTGCAGGCTGTGTGTGGTGGCCGCAGCAGGGCTGGCCCAGCTGTGAGGGACCCTGCAGGGGATGGGGATTGCTCCAGCAGCCCGCAGGGAGGAGGAGGAGGAGGGACAGGTAGTGCCAGGCCGGGGCCTGGCTGGGGCTGCGGTGTCCCCGCGTGGTGCCAGCCCGGGTTCTGTGTCCCTGCCCGCAGTCGCCGCCCGCAGCCATGCTGCTGGAGCGCTCGGTGGACGCCGGCCGGACGTGGCAGGTGCTGCAGTTCCTGGCCTCCGACTGCGCCGCCGCCTTCCCCCGTGTGCCCCACAGCTCCCCCGGGGGCTGGCAGGACCCCCGGTGCCAGGAGCTGCGGGGGCACCCCGTGCACGGCGGCACGGTAAGGATTTGGGGTTTGGGCAGGGACCCCCCGTTGTGGCCCTGGGGTCGGGGTGGGTGGGTGGCCCGGGCGGTGCTGCAGGAACAGGAGGTGGCCTGGGAGCCTCGTACCCCTGGTGAGGGATGGGCACCCAGCAGTGCTGAGGACAGTCCTTGGGATTCCTGCTCCTCCGGCAGGAAATCCTTTGCTGCTCTGTGTGAGGTGGTGTTTGTTTTCCTGCAAACTCCTCTGCAGCTCCAAAGGCTTTCCCTGTGTTCAGTGAGGCCGTGCAGAGGCAGGGCTGGAGCACACAGTGCCCCGAGCAGGAGCAGAGAGCAGCTCGAGTTTCCTGCTTTTTAACCTGCTTCTTCTTCCCTCTAAGGTGAAAATCAGTGTCCAAGACCTGGGGTCTACAATCACCTCCTCTCACAGCCAAGCCATCGAGAGTAAGCGACGGGCCTCCTCCAGAACTGAGAAAGGGACAGGGGAACGAGGCTCCTCGTGGTTCTCCCTGCCCTGATGGGGAGCGCCGAGCTGGGGTAACCCCTGGGGCACCCTGAGCTGCCCGTCCGGACTGTCAGGGAGCAGCGTTTGGTCTCTGCTGATGGCTCAGCTGCTGCTCTTTGTGCCAATTCCTCCTTCCCTTGCTCTAAGCCCTCCCCACCAGCTACAAAATGCTTCTGCTGGGCACCTGCTGCCCCTCACATCACACCCATCCCCATCCCCAACAGAGCTGGGGCCCTTCACCAACCTGCGGATCAACTTCACGGAGCTGCCCCACGTCCCACGCCAGGGCTACCACTCGCCCAGCACCTTCTACGCTGTGACGGAGCTGCAGGTGCTGGGGAGCTGCTTCTGCCACGGCCACGCCGAGCGCTGCGTCCCTGCGGGGGACCAGCAGGGCACGGTGAGCTCAGGGTGCCAGGGGCCTGGACACCAGTGGGATGGCTCCACTGCCTGCCTGGAGTGCTCCTTGAGACCAGAAATGGGCTGTGGGAGGCTCTTCAATGGGCACGAGCTGGAGAGGCAGGAGCCGGAGGGGCTTTGGGAGGCTGAGGCTCTGTCCTGAGCCACCAGGATGGGTCACGCCTTGTCTGTGCAGCAGGTCCCTGGTCACTGCGAGTGCCAGCACCACACGGCCGGGCCCCACTGCGAGCGCTGCGCTGCCCTGTTCAACGCCCGGCCCTGGGCGCCCGCCGAGGACAGTGACCCCCACGAGTGCCAGAGTACGGCCAGTGCCTCCCCCGCCCCAAACCCTGCCCGCCCTGAGCTCCGAGCCCCTTTCCTGCCACCCTCTGCGGGGTGGGTGGTGACACGGGTGTCTCGGCACCTGTGTCACTCGGGGGCTGCAGCAGCGCCCAGCCCCCCGGTGCCACCGCGGGCTGTTGTGGGTGTCCCCGTGTCACACGGGAGCCTTGGGCACCCTCTAGTGCCACTGCTGCTGCTGCCGGAGGGGTTCACACGGTGCCGGCTCCAGCTGAGCCGTGCTCTGGGACTTTTTTAGGATGCGACTGCAATGGCCACTCGTCCTCGTGCCACTTTGACCCCGAGCTGTACCAGGCCAGTGGTGGGGCCAGCGGGGGGGTGTGTGACAACTGCCAGCACAACACCGAGGGCACCAACTGCGAGCGCTGCAAAACCAACTATTTCCGCAACCAGCAGCAGGAGCTGAGCCACCCCGAGGCCTGCCTGCGTGAGTGCCACCCCTGAACCCCGCGGCACCTTCCCCAGCCCCTGCGCCCCTCAGCTGTGACACTTAGTGCCCATCTGCAGCCTGCGAGTGTGACCCGGATGGCACCGTGCCCGGCTCTGCCTGTGACCCGCTGACAGGGCGCTGTGTCTGCAAGGACAACGTGCAGGGCGACCGCTGCCACCTCTGCAAGCCGGGCTTTGCCCAGCTGGCCGGTGCCAACCCCACTGGGTGCCGCAGTGAGTACCCCTGGGCCCCCTCCGTGGCCCCAAAAGGGACCTGGGTCCTGCCCAGCTCTGGTTTGGGGTTTTCAAGCCAAGGCCCATTTTGTAAAGGTTTCTAAAAGCTCCTTGTTCAGTCTGGGGGTGGTTTCAGGTGTAAGTTTAGGAAAAAGCACGGGGCAGGTGGGGTTTGGGAGGGGTGCAGCCGTACCCGAGTGCCCCCGGGGCTCAGGGCAGGCGGTGATGCCATGGGGGCAGTGGGGCAGCACAGGGCAGCTGTGGGGCAGCACAGGGCAGCTGTGGGGCGGCACAGGGCAGCTGTGGGGCAGGGCAGGGCTGTGTCCCCCGGGGTGGCGGCTGCTCAGGCCCCTCGGGCTCCAACTCCAGCTGCAGCATTTGGGGGGGGCTGCCAGAGCGAGGTGCAGATCCCTTGAGCTCGGGCGGGAAGGGAGGGACGGGAGAGCCCCTCGGGGTGGCTGTGAGTCCTTCGGGAGGCCGGGCTGGTGCTCGTTTGTGCCACAGCCGAGCCCTTCCCGTTCCAGGATGCACCTGCAACGCCCTGGGGACGCGGCAGGACCAGCCCTGTGACGAGGAGACCGGGAGCTGCTCCTGCCTGCCCAATGTGGTGGGCAGCGACTGCGGGCAGTGCGCGGCCGGGCACTGGGGCCTGGGCAGCGGGCAGGGCTGCCGGCCCTGTGCCTGCCACCCCCGCGGCTCCCGCAGCCCCCAGTGCAACCAGGTACCCCCTGCCCGCCCCGGGCAGCCGCGGGGTGACTCCTCTTCCTTCAGCAGGCTTTCCTTTTCGTGCCCCTGTTTTATCGTTTCCCGACTCCTCGAGTGCTGCTGTGGGGGGCTCTCGGGGGTTGGGCTGTGAGGACCAGGGTGTCATGGCCATGGCTCCGTGTGCCCTCACTGGGGACCTGTCCGAGCATCAAACCCACCCATTGGGTGGCTCCTTTGTCCTGTCCCATCCATGGGAACCTTCACAAAAACAGCCGTGTGTTCCCTGCCGCATCCCGCTCTTACTTTCCTTCTCCTAATTCCTAGAAAACACCACAACAGACTGTTCAGGAAAATGAAAGAAGGTGGTAATTATTGAGGCAAGATTAAGCCACTTTAACAAGCCTGATATTTATCAAGGAAGCCCTAATAAGACATCTTCATACAGGCGAGGGAAGTTAATTACGCTCATTTGTCAATGAAAAGCATGAGTGCCACTTCAGGCTTAAGATGCAACTGGGAAAATTAAAGTTAAATGCAAAAAACCCCTAAACTATGACAAATTCTAAGAGCCTAAGATAGGTTCCAAACGAGCTCAGCGTGGGGAGGAGACCTGAGATGGCAAAGCAGCTGCTCATGGGTGATTCCTTTGTTTTTGAAACAAGGCTGAACACCCTCCTCGTGGTGCTGGGGCTGTTTGGAGCCTGTTTGCGTCCTGTGCCTGAGCTGCAGCCTGGCACGGGCACCTCAGGCATGCCCTGGGCACAGACTGAGCAGAGGGAGCGGTCCGTGTGCTGGTTTTGGTGGTCAGGAGCGGTGCAGGGAGAGCTCTGCCAGGGGAGTGCCCAGCCATGGGCGCCCCTGAGGCGCTCCCCTCTCAGTTCACAGGGCAGTGCCCGTGCAGGGACGGCTTCATGGGACAGACGTGCTCGGCCCTGGGGCAGCAGCTGTGCCCACCCAGGACCTACCGAGACGCACAGGGAGGCTGCACAGGTAGGGAGCTTCCCTTTTGGTTTGGTGTTCGCTGTGTGAAATCACGGATTACCCGGGAGAAGGAGCAGCTGGCCCATGTCCTGACATCCCTGTTCCCGTGCTGTTTGGCAAGAGAGATTTCCTCTCTGGAGCAGCCTCCCAGCTCATCTCCAGTATCCACCAGTGCCTTCCCAGCAGCCTTGGGCGAGCGCTGGGCCGGCCCTGCAGGGTCAGGGGCTGTGCCAGCTCCCAGGCCTGGGGGCTCCTCCCGTTCCTCTGCCCGTGCCACATTTGTCCCAGCTGCTGCAGGAGCTGGTGGGACGGGATGGACATCAGGTTGGGATCTCATTAACCCTAATTAAGGGCTGGTTTCATACAGCTATAAAGTTATTCAGCACCACCTTCTCTCTCTCTCTCTCTCCACCTTTCCCATCCCAGAGTGTGACTGTGACTTCCAGGGCACGGAGGAGGGGGGCTGTGACCAGGCCACGGGCCGGTGCCTCTGCCGCGCCGGCGTCACCGGGCCCCGCTGTGACCAGTGCCAGCGGGGCCACTGCAGCTCCTACCCCGGCTGCCAGCTGTGCCACCCCTGCTTCCACGCCTACGACGGCGACATCGAGCGCCTGCGCCTGCGCCAGGCCGGCCTGGCCAACGCCACGGCGGGGCTGCCCGCGGGCACGGGGGGGTCCCGGCTCGGCCCCCGCCTCTCGCAGGCACAGGGCAACCTGCAGCAGGCACAGGGCATCCTCGGCCACCTCGCTGTGACGCCGCAGAGCCTGGCCCAGGCGGGCAGCGCGCTCGCTGCCATCAGGTGAGGGACGGGTGCTGCCCGTGGGGCACATCCCTGGTGCAGGAGGAGCTGCTGGGGTTTCTCTGGGAGCTGCTTGCGTGGGTTCTGTTTTGTTTCTGTCCCTGCGGTGCCTTGCTCTGCTCAGGACGTGAGCGGGGGTGCAGGAGAGCAGCGCTTCCACGTGCGCCTGTGCCCTGCACGGCGGCCCCGAGGCAGGGGCAGCATGGGCAGGGTGGCACTCCCAGGGCTGCCTGGTGGCACTCTCAGGGC
>VYXC01012610.1:108417-121404 GCA_013397175.1 Platysteira castanea | reverse complement strand
TTTCAACTTGCTCTGCTTTGGCAGACTTGCAACTTTCATAAAGTCCCATTGGTCCATGACATTTTCTGGGGTTTAGAGGGCAGTCATGGTAAAGTACCTTCATTAGTCTATAAAGTCATTACTTTGTATTCCACTCTTTGCTAGCCTTTTGGAAGAGGAGCTTTCTAATTTGAGTGAAATAACTAGAATTATGGTGGGATAGCCTTGGCAAAGAGTGAAATACTCACCACCTCTTCAGCTTAGAGAGAAAAGTAGAATGAGAAAGCTCATGGGTCCAGAGAAAGACAGGAAAATCGCTCCCTGGTTTTTGTCATGGCAGAACGTTTTTGACATGTGGAAAATCAATTTGTTGCTGATTTAAAATAATGGGAAGCTACTGGGAGACAGAAGGACAAACACTAGCACAGCTTTCTTGCCCCTTTTCCCGAGCTCAGCTTCATTCCTTCCCTATAGGCTCCTCTACCTAGAATCATAAAATCATTCAGGTTGGAAAAGACCTCATCAAGTCCAGTGGTTAACCTAACACTTCCCAGGTCCACCACTGAACCGTGTCCCCGAGTGCCACATCTACACCTTTTGTGCCATTTCTGGGGTCAGTGATACCACCACTTGCCAGAGGAGTCTGTTTCAATGCTTGTCTGCCCTTTCAGTGAAGAACTTTTTCCTAACATCCAATCTGGCCCTCCCCTGCTGAATGTTGAGACCGTTTCCTCTTCTCCTTGTGCTTGTTACCTGTGAGAAAAGAGCAACCCCACCTGGCTACAGCCTCCATTCAGTCAGCTGTAGGGAGCAGTGAGGTCCTCCCTGAGTCTCCTTTACTCCAGAGTAGACACTCCCAGCTCCCTCAGCTGCTCCTCACAGGACGTGTGCTCCAGACCTTCCATCAGCTCCACTGCTGCTCCATTGCTCTTCTCTGAACTCACTCCTGTACCTCAAGGTCTTTCTCGTAATTGGGGACAATTACTCCTCTCAGTTATGTAGCCGGCAATTTATATCATGATTTTATTACATAATTTTGAAAAGTTTTTGAGAGAATTTCAAGGTCGGAATTACTCATGAAGTGATTTTCTGTGTTAACAGGTAACTCAGGGGCTGGGTTGTATGTCAGAAGTTGAGGAACCATTATAAATAAAGGGACTACATTAAGTTACAGCACAGACAGAGAAAGCCATAGTAAACATCAGGTAATTGATGACTTACTATCAGCCTCAGTAATGCACATTATGATATATTCCTCCCCACCTTGCAAAACGGGAAAAGTTTCCAAGTGAGGTATTTCAGTGAACTGGCCAGCCTGGTGGCTTCCAGACTTGGCCTCATTCCTAAGCTTGTATCACCAAAGTAAAAACTAAAGTTGCATATAGATTTGTATGCTATGTGCCTGTGTTCCCTGGATATTAAATGCCAAATGTAGGATGCATTGTTAAATATTAAAAGAAACTGCTGTGAGGAACTAGAATTTTCAACTCTTCAGACTTACTTACCCGGTAACAATTCTCATATGGGAAAACCAAGATTATCCTACAAAAAGTACAATTCTGTTTATCCAGAAACTCTGCCAGCAGTGGTGTCGCTCTGTGCGCCTGATAACCTGCTGTTTTTCTTCAATAATGAAGCATATTTTTGAGCCAGCATTCCCAAAAGTTGAACTAATTTTAACTTCTAGTGTTGTTAAACTGGACCTGCTCACACAGAGCTATGCCAGCTCTCACATAGACAAGATGGGGAGTAAGATGGACTGCTCTGTGCACCATTACAGTTGTACATGGCTTGCTTCAAGTACCTTTTTAAAGAAGTTTTTACCCTTGGCAGCATCGTTGTACCTGTGCATAAACCCGTTCATTGGGTTGGGCTGTGGGCTGTGGGTGAAACACTGATGGGGCAGTGCTAGGCAAAAGAAAGTAGCAACATTGCCCAGTTTGTTTGAGGGTGAGGGAGTGTTTTCAGGGCAGCTTTATGCAGTGATTGCCTCCATGGAAGACCATGAGTCTGAGAATGTGGATTGGGAATAATACAGGCTACAGCATACACATACAGTCGTATTGTCTTCTCTTTGCTTTTGGAGCCCAGCGGCCCGTTAAGAGGAGGTAGAAAGCAATTTGGCAAACTGTGGTACCAGGTGCAGAGCTAGAAGCTACAGACCTGCGTGTCTTGTCTTGTGCTGAGCAGGATAAGACTTGCCTAATTGTGGTCCTTCACTCAATGATCCTAGGAGAGATTGGTAATTGGCATCATTTTTATGGCATGGTTAATTTTATCCTGGTGTTCCAGCTTGTGAAAATGGACTGAACTTACAGAATTCTCCAGAAGAATAAAGTGGGTAAGGGAGAAATTATTTACTGTGAGGTTGCTGAGATGCTGGAACAGGGAAGTTATGACTGGACCGTGACTGGAAATGTTCAAGGCCAGGTTGGATGGGGCTTTGTGCAATCTGATCTCATGTTTCTAGGAGTGGATAAAGAGGTAGTTTTTTCCATTCTGCTACTGCTGCCTGGTATAAGCTGGAGATTAATCACTGCAAGAAGGAGAAAGGAAACAGGGCTAGCTCCTACTGACACCCAGGTTGTGTCTCGTGTACTGTGTCTATGGGAGAGGCCTCCAGGAGGATAGAGGGAGAGGAAGAGAACTGCATCATGTCCATTTCAATGTGTGCCATCAGGCCACTCAACAGGAAGGAAGAACCCTGAAACATGTCAGGTCGGTCAGGCTGATGCCTTTTTAGCCTGTGGACTTGGCAGTGTTAGGTTTAGAGTTGGACTCAATGATTCTAAAGGTCTGTTCCAATCTAAATGATTCTGTGATTCTGGTCTAGTGAAGGTGTGCCTGCCCACAGTAGGGAGATTGGAAATAAATGGTCCTTAAAGTCCCTTTGAACCCAAACCATTCTGTAATTCTAAGAGCTGGTCTTTACTTGGCTGTTGTGGATCTCAGTTGTTGTGGATACTGGTGCCAAGATCTAGATTTTCTATTTTTGTACTGGCTGTGCCTGGGATGAAGTTAGTTGTCTCCATAGCAGCCTGTATGAGGCTGTGTTCTGGGTTTGTGACTAAGGGCATTGGTTGCACAGCAGCATTTTGGCTGTTGCTGAGCAGGGTTTGCCAGCATCAAGGTTTTCTTTTTGTGCTTCTTTCTCTCCTGCATTTGCTGCCAGTGAGTGGGCTGGAGGTGGGTGAGAGGCTCTGAGGGAACACAGTTATGTCTGATCCCCGCTGACCACAGTGATATTCCCTACCACATGGCATTGTGCCCAGCACCAAAAGCTCTGAGAAAAAGATGAGAAAGGAGGGACATTTGTGGTTATGGCCCTTGTCTTCTCGAGTAAGGGTCAGTGTGCCAAGGCTCTGCCTGCTGATGGGGAATAGTGAATAAATTCTTTAAATTGCTTCCCGTATGTATGCTTTACCTTTTAAGCAGTTTCTATCTCAGTCTATGTCTTCTCACTTTTGCTTCTTCTCACTTTTGCTTTGTCTTCTCTTTCGGGTCCTAGTGGAGTGGGGGCGAACAACAACAAGGTCAACCCACCATGTCCTTCTAGAAGGCCTGAGTCCTGGTAGGAATGGACTGGGAACAACCCATGAAAGCTGGGGCTGAAGCTCCTGGAGTCCCCTAAGAGCAGACTAAAGTTAAACCAGTGGTGAAGATAGGATGCTAAGTAATTTTGCATTGTGTAACAAACTGCAAAAGCCCTGGAGCACTGAGATGAGGTTAACTTTGGAGGCAGGCCTCCCCCCTCCCACAGGCTGGTAAGCAGGGTGAGCCTGGGGCCAGCAGTCATCCCTGGGCAGCAGAAGGTACGGAATTGTCAGTGCTAGGGGTGTCACTGGATGCACAGCAGCCTTGTTGCTCTGTGTGCAAGGCAAGGTGGACCTGACAGGCTTGCCCTGAGGCGACAGAGATCCCAAACCATCATCTTGTTTCAGCAGGTGTCATTGTGCAATGTAAACCCTCCCTAACCCAAGTCATAGGGAGAAACAGGATACAACCGTGAATATAGTAAGCTATGCCCTAAAAGAAATGGAAATCATGTATCTGAAAAGCACTCCGAGTAGTATCCAGAGCTCCCACTGCACCCCAAAAGGCAGCTAGGAGGACTGGGAGGGCAGGCCGTCTACCACAGCTTTTCTCAGGGCTGTATTCACCTCATGAGCAAGGTTCACATCAAGGATGAAAATTGTCCAGTGTCTGTGCACTGACCCACCCAGAGCACAGATCTACTTGTACACCTATGTGGAAGCAAGTGGTCTCCTAGTTGTGCTCTTTTCCAGGAATCAGTGTGCATGCCTAGGAATGTGTGTGCTGGAGCCTGCCATAGCCTGGCAGAGCCACAACCCCCCAGGTCAGCACCTGCTATACCAGGCTTCTGGTATCACAGCTGTGCTCAGGGTGCACGGGGTGGTGGTGTGCATCCCTGTGCTGGAGGTGCTTCCTCCGTCAGGAAGGTTCAGTAACGCTCAGTTCACTGACAGGGCCTTACAGCAGCTGGGGAAATCAAAGTGGGCAACGACTGTGTGGTTAGAGGCAGCTGGGGCTGCAGTGCTTGCAAGCCTCACAGCAATGAAACTTTCACACCAGGCAGCAGAAGGGGGCTGGTGTGTTTAGAGGGGAAAGCAGATTCAGGACACAGAGGAGAAAGGAGGTAAAGAGAGAAGCAAGGTGGTACCAGAGTCAAACACACTATTTTTACTGAGGTTTTTCCCCCTAGGGTTTTAAAATATTTGGAAAACCATTATCAGTACAGCACTGAAGTCACAGCAGCTCTAGAAATTCAATTCTAGACAGGTGGTTTGATTTTGCCAAACAGGCCCCAGCAGAAGGTATCTCTAATGCTGCAGTGAGTTAGTTCTGCCCCTTGGGCAAACTGCCTCATTAAGCTTTGAGAATAAATGAGTGCCAACAGGCTTCTGCAAACAAGGGGATAAGTTCTGGTGTCATGGCCCTGCTATGTTCAGCACTGCTTGCCAATGTGTCTCTTCATTAACTCTCTTAATTTAGACTCTCTACAAATATAAATCACTAAGTCATGAAGTAAGCTTAAAATATCACAATTAAGCCAATGTGTTTTCCATGGTTTTACTGGAACTGAAAAAGTAGTTCTGTACCAAAATGTACACAGTTGAGTAGTAATACAGAAAGTTAATTCTGCCAGACAGAATGTCAGTTAAATCCACCAAAATGAACATTGAACCACCATTTATTGCCCAACCAGTATTACTTTAAATAAATCATTGAATGAACATAGAAACAAAGTAATACCAAGTTTCCTTAAATAAAAATAGTAGCGATTAGCAACAATACTGCAGGAAGATAAACATTCATGGCATTTGCTATTTACATGCCATCATAACATGTCTAGCATGTAGTCTTCATGCTTGCACATTACATTTATGAGCTCATTACAACGGATATTAATGTGTAGATGTACTACAAAGCAACCCACCATGATGTGTACCAAATCTGCACATTAGAAGAGCACCTCTACTAGTCACCCCATTAGGAATGATGCTGCAGGAAACCAAGCCCAGTCCACTGATTTCCCCCCAAAAAAGTCAAACAAGAAAAGCCCAAACCAACCAAACACAAAAAATCATCAAGCATATTAATAATTTTCCTCCTGTGATTAACTAGGCAGGGCTATGCATTTAGCAGTATTCCCAAAGGTGAATCAAACCAGAATAAACCTGTGGGTTTTCTTTATTATAGTAAGAACACCTGAGACTGCTTCACTGGTCCAAGTACAGTATTTTATTACAAAAACTGTTTCTTACATTAACATGTCATTTCATCGAATCCCCTTAATTAGTATTTTTCATTGACAAAAAGGTAAGATTTCTTCTTAAAATAAATACTCCCCCCCTCAAAACAAAAGTTTAAAAGGAAATGAAAAGAAAAAAATCCCCTCTTCTTTTTTTTTTTTTTCAAGAATGGTGTGGTTTTCTGGCTTCATTTTATCTCAGCTTAAGTGGTGGATAAACACCTATTCTTGGAGAATAAGTGTCCAACACTTTATAAAAAAATCCCCAATATAAGGTACACAATGTGTATGTAGATTCCTTAAGAGACTTCTTTTTAAGTAAGTGTAAACATCTCTTCTTGACTCTTGTTTGTTTGAATGCACTTCATCGAATAAAGTTTGAGAAACTACATTTACTTAAATACCTGTCTGACACGTAACTGTTTTTGAAGTTACCATTTCATTTTTTCTACAAAGTAACAAAACAGTTGAAGATACTGTTCTTCCCTACTTCAGTACAGATTATATTTAACAGTTCAGAACTTTACAGATCACAAGTTTTACAAAGGAATAACCTAAATTTTGGAGTTAAACACTGAACACTGCTTAGCTGAAGCAGCAGCAAATTAAGTACTATATATAGACAGAGATTTCTATTAAACTAATATAATTCAATTAAACTGTCTGATAGCCTAAGACCTGTTTTACATGTGAACAAATTAAAACTGGGAGTTTATAGAAAGTGATTAGGCTTGCCATCACTTTAAAAAACATGCTTGTCTAAACAGAAAATAGAGATGGCAAGGACCAGTGCATTCAAGCCAAGCTTATACCAACTTCTTTTGTTTTGTTACTTTAAACATACAAAGTACATTACATTACTTTTCAGTTTAGTAGTTACCAGGACCGTGTTAGGCAAAATAATCCTCAACCTGTAAAAACATAAGACTGACTCTTTAGAAAATGATGTGTAAGAGTAAGAATTCAAAAGCCAAGTTCAAGACCTCCGACAGGACTTCTTTCACAGTCATCTCTAACCACTGAAGAAGGTCAAGCATTACTAGTCTCAAGTCTTGATTTCTTAATTTCTCTTACACAGACATCACTGAGTTGAAGGCCATCTTTATTCTAAACTTCATAGATTTTGGTTTTTTTTCCTTGTGCACCTGGTCAGTTACTGGAACAATTCTTCATTTCAAAGCTGTTTTAGTATTCAAGCTGCCTTTTTAGTGCAGGTTCCTTGAAGATCCTGTAGATTTATTTTTGACCTAATAAAACAGCAAGATAACTACATTAGATAAAGTGTTACACTGCTCTTATGTGTTGCAATTAATCACATAATTATTACTGACTCTCATGCACTTGTAAGAGGATCAAAACAGCAGAGAAATACACGAATTTTGCAATTTTTTACCTGTTGTGGATCATGTGGCTTTTGACTAGATGCCCTGCTGCAAGAGCAGCCATTAGTGATAATTCCCCTGCCATCACTGTAGCACATACAGTTTTAGCAAGCTAACGGGCATTTTCACCAGGGTTGTCTTGGCTTCCACCTTGAACCCCTAACATCTGGAGAAAAATACAAGGCAGTATTATGATATGAAATCTAAGTCAATTTATGATATATTTAGTACTAAAATAAGTCTTTCCAAATTATATCCAATGAGTCTCTTTAATACTGTAAATATCTTAAGCTTTAGAAACTGGATGTATGAAACAGTTCATTAGACATTTCTAACATTTTCATGTAAAATATACCAAGTTTCAAGCAGCCCCATTCCCACAATATTGCTTGCACACCGCAGGAAAGCAACCTTTGATTAAGAAGGTAAGTTGCTTTCAACTTGCAGAAGTTGAAAGGCAGCTATACCTGCAAACAGGCCTGCTGTGGGAGCAAGTTGGTGCCTCCACCAACAGTCCCTATTTCTATAGAAGGCATCGTGCAGCTGATGTACAGGTCTTCATTGGTGGAACCAGTTCTCTCCATCAAAGTGATGCAGTTGGAGCTGCCCACATTCTGCGCAGCATCCTTCAGATCAAGGAGGAGAAACAAAACAATCCAGTGTTTGTTAAATTAGTGTTTGATTAAGAATTACTGAACTTAAGAAAAATCTGAATTGGTATAAAACAAACCTACCTGACCACAGGCAATGTAGATCGCTGTCACAATGTTTGCTGCATGTGCATTGTAGCCACCTATGCTACCAGCCATCGCAGAACCCACCAAGTTTTTGTTTATATTGACTTCAACTAGATCTTCTGTAGTTGTTTTCAATACCTGGACAAGGTGATAGACACATTTTTACTCTCTCTTTCCTCAGGCAGGAGTAGAAATACTCTATTTATGGTTATTTACGGCCCTCACCCCTTGTTTGCTTCTACATGGAATTTGACTCAATCATTGTCCTACATATCTAACTCTTATTTTTGTTCCAAAGGAGACTTTCAAATGTAGCGTGTCCAAGTAACAATGAAAAAGTCAGTGCAAAGGGTTTGGACTTGCAAGGGCCTTTGAGAAAAGCTCACAGCTGTGTACCCCATTTCAAAGTCTCCCTTGTATTTGGAATGGAACAAGCAAACATCTTGGCAGAAATATCCCATTAATTGACCTTGACATGATTTTAACATTCCTGTCAAGTTGTCCAAACACTAAACTCTTCCCAAATTTGTTAGCATACAAATGTGGAGCCAAACTGAAAAGTTCCAACACAAACCACTGTGCTACATAGGTAAATAAACACTATGCGCAGTAATAAAAAATTAAGTGGCACATTTATACTATACTGGTTGTATTTTGAAACTTTGAAGTCAGAGATTTATACCGAATTTCATATAAAAATTATCAAAGATGGTCAAAAGAGATACTGTTGTTGAGCAAAATTTAAGATATTCCTGCATAGCAGAAATAGTTAGCATTTACAGAGATCTACACCAAGTCTGCAACACTGACAAAAATGGAGTATTTATGTATTAAGAGTTCAGTATAAGTAAATGTAGTGACATACAGAACTTGGATTTGAGGAAAACCTTCCCAAATTTACCTAAAAATTATCAATGTCCATTATAAAATTACTAGTCTGGGATGAAATCCAGAGGGTTGTAATAGATATTGCCAGTGACTCGGCTATAAAGTTCCAACAATTTGAAAAACACTAAACTACCCCAGAAGACATAAACTATGTCAATGTATAAATCCATTCTGCACACACAGTTTGAATCCTGTGTCCAACTCTGTAACTAGAATTTTATAAATGTTAGAACTGTAAAAGATGCAGAGATAAGGATGTGCAAAGACATGCTTGAAGTCTGATTACTCATTCCTGACAGAGAAACTAGTACTTTTCAGTCTGAGAATGAGAATAGGTGAGAAGGTGGAATGGCTGCGTCACAGCTGTAAAATCTAGCAGCAGTAGAGTGAAGATACAAGTCTTAAGTATCTCTCCCAGTACAAAACTGGGGCATCATCAAATGGAATCAACAAGAAAGTAGTTCTCACACAATTCTCACACAAGGTGGAGCTGGACTGTGGAATTCTGCCCAGAATACTAGTTCTAGAAGTTTATATAGTTTTCCAAAAGGGACTGGACAAATCACTAGGGGAAAGCAAACAAAAAAAACCCCTATCAAATATGCAAACACACACTCATAAGATCTTAAACAAGTGTTACAATGTAGTGAACTCCTCCCTGGATATTGTCTCCGGTGGCCAGTGCTGGCAACCAGGTAACAGGCAATGGATTTTGTCTGACACACAGAGGCCATCTTCTGAACCCAGGTGGAGGGGAATCTAAGATGCTGTTATCATGGAGGACAAGCTGGTCAGAGAATACAACTGTCATCGCTTATAAAGGTTACCCTTTGTCATGGGAGATGCCAAGACAGCTTTGGATTATGTAAACCACCTGATTATGATTATTTCATTGCAGTAGGAAGTATATAAATACTGAAGAGAAAGCCAGGTGCATGTGAGACAAAAAATGAGCGAAAAGGTTAAAAAGACTGGGTTTAATGACAAGCAAAACACCACATGTAAACATCTGTCAAAATGTGGCATAATTTTTTCAAAGGTTAACCATGAAAATCCTGATGCCTTCGACTAGATATGCATCATTCACATTATTTCACACTAGACACAATGAAAAAGAAAGTATCTGCTGACTCAGGAAAAATAGCTAATGTTACAGAAGTACCTGAAAAGACATGTAGGAATTATCCTTACCTGGAAAATAACTTTCAGTTCACACTTATGATGTAAAGTAAGCATCAGTTTTGGAAAATGTATGTATTTTTATAAACAAAGAGAGCAGACACTTACTTCTCTAACAACCTTAGCTGGAATGACTGCTTCACAGACAACAGACTTCCCTCTTCCTTCTATCCAGTTTATACCAGCAGGTTTTTTGTCTGTACAGTAGTTACCACTGATAGCTATAACCTGAAGGTCAGGAAACTCTTCATTCAGCCTTGCCAGTGCTTTTTCAGTACCCTGTTAGATAGAAACACGTAATAGGCTAGGTTTATCATTATGGGTGTAAAACAAGCTACTCAGGGACAGTGGAACAGTATTCTAATCAGATAAGCAGTTACAGTGGAAGAAAAGAGCACAATTCCATAAAGAAACAAGAAACAGGAGGGAAAAAACCGTAACAATTATGACTACCTTTTTTCTAACCACTTAGGGAATTATATTGGGGAATAATTGATTTTTCCCACTACATACAGACTCCCTGGATCCATTCTAGGTGCGTGGACATACAGTTACCATACTGAAGATACAATATGAACCAAGTGAAACATTACAGCCATGAAATTATTATTTTCAGATACAGTGGAAAGGGCTTCTCTACACCAGGAAATCAGACAAGAAAATCTGCTGTATTAGGACTCATCTATGATCAGATTCACCTATATAATGGTTTTGACTGCCTATATGAAGTTTAAGTCTGACTATTCATTTCATATAGCATAAGGCATCCCAGCAATCTAAGGATTATGTCTGAAGTTCTTCCACATGTTTGCATAAAAACAAACTAACAAAACTAGAGAACACCTCTTTGCTGCCACTCCTAATTCTTTACTCAGTAGGAAGTGATAAACACAGTAACAGAATAATTACTGCTGGATAAAATCTTCAGCTCAAAGAACCAGAGCAACCAACTTAGCTTCTCCTATTATCAAAAATACATTCTTTATATAATTATCAAAAAATTAAAATAAAAAAATTACTTTTTTCTTTCATCATTCTCTGCCTATTCTTCTCTACACATGACAAAATCAAACATTTTTACTATTTTGTGCGAAGAGCACTGTGTCTTATCTGTCTTTCAGATGTCAGGTAGTCCCAGGTATTAGGCTACCTTTATTTTTAAAAGGAATAGACATTTTTAGAAAATACTTAAGAGGACAGGTCCTTACTTTTGAAATCATATTCATTCCCATTGCATCCCCTGTTCCAGACTGAAAACGGATATAAAGGTTACGACCAGCCAAACTGATGAGAAGTTTTTGTAGGCGGGCAAACCTGCAAGAAAATTTAACTATTACTTACAATCCTCAAGGGAAGATTAGTTTTAAGTGGCAAAATGACAGTAAATCTTTGCAAATTGTGCTGCTAAATACAGAATCACAGACTCCTTCACGAATCCTTTGGAAAAGGCCTGTAAGACCAGCAAGTCCAATCTTTGACAGATGACCATCTTTTCAGCACCACAGCACCAAGTGCAACGTCCAGGCATTTCTTGAACACTTCCAGGGATGGTATTTTCTTGAATAAGTACCTTAAAAATACTCACTGTAAAAGTGTTCACTGCCTTTTTATGTTTTCTATCCCTGGACTTCAAGAAATAAAATATCCTGACCTGCTAACATAAATTTTATTCATTTGTACTCCTTAAAACATCTCACTACTAGATATAAAGTAAGAATGAGGCCTTTGGAAATTCGAATGTCAGTTGTACAGCAAGGCGAAAAGCATGCTATCTTCAACAGTGCAAGCTGCACAAGTCACTCAAAACGCAGAAAATACTGTATTTAAAAAGCAGCATGAGCCGTTTCTAGCCAAAATACAGACGTATATTTGGCTGACACTTCTTAAGAGACACAACAGGTAAGGAAATCTCTCTCTGAATCTTCCTAAAGCAAGAAGGTAATCATAAGCCCTAGAAATAACTCTAAGGCTTGAAACAGACTTATTCTTAGCACTGTTTTACATTTTTTAGCATTTCAGTGCTAGCATCAGTTTATCTTGTATTTTCTGAAACCCCACAGCTTAATTATTACTATTAATAATATTATCTGAAAGGCTAAAGACCAAACTTTGAGGGTTTTTTTCTGCATAGTAACTACAGTTACAGTTACTTCGCCTAGAAAAATCAAAATAAGCTTATAGGATTTAAAAAAAATGCTTAGACAAATTAATATTCTATTAACTATTATGCAATGTGTATCTATTTGTTCTTAATATACAGGTAGTTTACCAGTATCAGTGAAAAATATTTATTGCTAGCCTTCGTACATAGCCAGAGTGACTTTTGTCCTCTTAGATACTCACTACATGGACTAGCCAAAACAAAGATGTAATTTCCTCTATTGCATTACTCCAAAAAAACAGCTGAGATCTTTCTGCCATCCATAGAAGTCTTATGTCTGGAAATTAAGCTGGAACAGCCATTGTACTAACCTACTTGTGCTGTCAAAAGCTTCCTTCATTATTTTAAAACCTTCAGGGCTTTCAAGCCAGACTTTCACCTCTGCAGCCTGGCAAGCAGTGGGCAACCTTACAACAGGTCCTCGAGTCATCCCATCTGCCAGAATGCGGCTACTTGCTCCTCCACCAAGCTAAAAACCAAAGCAGAAGGGGAACAAAGTAAGATTACTGAAATTTTAGTTTTCAGGAAGTCAAAAGTATGCATTATATAAACTTCAATGTTTTATAATATAGAAGTTTTTCAAGCTTTCCAAGTCAAACAATACTTACACATATTGCTCTACATCCTCTGTTTGTGCTTGCTACAAGACATCCTTCTGTTGTTGCCATTGGAACCTGGAACTCTTTGTTATCCAAAAACAGTGGTCCTGCTACGCCTACAGGAATAGGCATATATCCAATCACGTTTTCACAGCAAGCTCCCATAACCTTACAAAAAAAAAAATACAAAACAATCACTAAGATTACACTCCACTGGTACAGTACAGCATGCTATATACTTTGCCTATGACTACACCAAGGTATCTTAGTAAAACACCAACAAATTTAC
>VYXC01012610.1:38170-107568 GCA_013397175.1 Platysteira castanea | reverse complement strand
CGTTTTCACAGCAAGCTCCCATAACCTTACAAAAAAAAAAATACAAAACAATCACTAAGATTACACTCCACTGGTACAGTACAGCATGCTATATACTTTGCCTATGACTACACCAAGGTATCTTAGTAAAACACCAACAAATTTACCCATAAAGCAACTGATTGCCACTTCAAAAACTTAACAGCTACAGCTATCAACAGCTAACACCATTCAAGTCTAGGCAGATGTATTGAATCCTATACAGTACTAAATGCTATTTAAATAATCCTAGAATTTTTAAATGATTTTAAAATATTTTTCAGTTTTAACTTGAGCTCAAGGTAGTACTATCATTCAATTAACTGTGGCTCAGTATTAGTAGGACTCTGCATTTTTGAGATAAGGCAGCTGCATATTTTGATAGGAAATATTTTTTGGATAGCTTACAAAACTCACCCACTGACCTAGGTTAAAAACCATCAAGAGCAATTNTTGCCTTTTATTTTTTTCCTTCGGCACCAGTTTTGGCCAAGGTCCTTGTTAATTCACATACATCAATCAATATTTATTTCATAGAATCATGGACTTGTTTGGGTTGGAAGGGACCATGAAGACCATCTAGTTCCAACTCCCCTGCCCAAGACAGGGACACCTTTCATTAGACCAGGTTAGTCAGAGTCCCATCTAGCCTGGCCTTGAACACTGCTAGGGTTGGAGCATCCACAACTTCTCTGGGCAACCTGGTCCAGAGTCACCACACTCAGAGTAAAGATTTTCTTCCTAACATCTAAATGTGCCCTTCTTCAGCTTAAGGCTGTTCTCCCTCGTCCTTTCACTACATGTCCTTGTGCAAAGTCCCTCTCCCGCTCTCTTTTAAGCCCCTTTTGGGTACTGGAAAGTGCTATAAGGTCTTCCCAAAGCTTCCTCTTCCAGGATGAAAAACTCCAACTCTCCTAGCCTGTCCTCACAGGAGAGGTATTCCAATACCCTGATCAACTTAGTGGGCTCTTCTGGACTCGTTCCAACAGGTCCATGTTTTTCTTGCTCATGTGTTTGGAAAATAGTTTTAAATGAGTTTTGCTTGTCTACTTTGTACTTACCAAAGAATAATTATAATTCCTATAAGGAAGATATTGCAAAGAGGAAGGTTCAGGAAGTTTCTTAGATAACATCTGTCTGCGAATGGATACACCTCGCTCCTGGGTTTCCATCAGGGTTTCCAGTTTGTATGCAGGAATATGCTTAGCATTAACTAAGCTGATAACCTCAGCATCAGTAAGGAATTTTGCTCCTTCCTGGAAACATAAGAGAGAAAATACAGATTCTTCTGGTGAAAATCCTTTTAAAGGTTTCCAAAAGAAAAAGGGTAACAACTTTACTTTGCTAAAGGAGTCAACTGCCAACATCAGCTTTTACAGCAGGCCAGGATATTATCAAAAACTTTCATGATGAGACACCCACTTGCATGTGTACATGATGAAGCTCCAAAGACTTGGTATGTTATGAATGATGAAGCTGCTCGCTCCTCCCACCCTTCTCAACTGACTTGAGAAGTAACTCATTAAAGGGTTTTGTTTTAGTCGTGACCTCCACACACCCCCAAGTTATTAAAGCCATGTAATTTTCTGAAGAATGGTATTACAACCAGTGGGAGAATCTAAAAGCTGGGAAAAGAACTCTTACAATTCTTAAATCAGATGTTGCAGTAGAGGTTAAATAAAAGTTATTTTTCCATACCTGTGCGTTTCCAAGTATACGAACACATTCCTCAATAGAACGTGGTTCTTTAGGTAACTCAATTTCTTCCTCTTTTCCACTGAGATATGAAGAAGTTTCCACAGGGCTGGAATTGCCAACCACAAATGTAGCCTTGGTTGATGACTCTGCTAATACAGGTTTTATGACTTCAGCTGCACAAAGATAATCAAAATTAACTCCAGTGTACAAAATCCCGAAGTTTTGATACCAAATATAACACACTACCACAGATTGCACTATTAGTTCCAAATACTCATGAATGGGTCCAGTCTTTAGATTTACAAAAATTACCTACCACTTCCATCTTTGGGAATGAAAGCCTCTTCTGCTGTGTTAGATTTCTGATTGTTTTTCAGAAGTCCAGTCTGCTTCCTGCAACAATTTTCAGGGACCTTTTTCTGTACCATCACAGGAGATGTTATGGGATTCTTTAGTGAGAGAGTAGATTCAGTCTCTGCTTGCTCAAAGAAAATGTATTTGACAGCAAGGAGAAGAGCTAATCCAAGCGTGATTACTTGCTCAATATCCATACTGGCCATTCTAAAAAAGGCAGATCAGAAAGTAAATACACAGTATATACAGTTTGTTGCTTATAACAGCATTCTAACATTCTTTGCTTCAGAGAGTATAACAGTTCCAGCATCATTTATAGTTACAGAAATTCCAGTCAAAAGATATTTTCTACCAGGACATCAAAATATGCTAGGCTAGGGTGGAAAAATAATTCTTCATACTATAACCGACATAAAAAACTTCAGATGTCACTAAAGAGTTACCTAAATATGGCTACAAATTTTCCCAGTAGGAAAAATGACTGTAAAAGATTCACGAACAGCTACAGCAAACTGATTTAACACGTGTCCTCACAATGACAAGACAGAAAGTGTCATTTATCATCCTCTACCAATAATGACTACTATGATGCATGATGAACTGCTAAGAGGGGAAAAAAACCCTGCCTAAACCAGAAGGTTCTGAGTTCTCAGAAATAACATGAAACCACAGGTGACACTAACTGGAATTAAGCTGAAAGAAAAGCCATACTATAAAATGGGTTTTGCACTTTTTGCACTTAGGTGTGAATGTTCAGAAGCTCTGAATAAGTAATTACAATAGTGCAGTCTGAAAGTTTATCTTCCAGTATGCTGTGAAAAATGCTAGTGGGAAAAGAAAATGTTTTGATGAATACAGGACAGCTAGCTCTTGATCATATTCTTGACTACTTCAAGAATTTGGACAAATGGCATAATACTGACATTTCTTCCAAAATGTTGCCTCTTGTTCCAAGAAATCCTACAGTGGTCAGACCTGCAAATCTACAAGTATTGTGCTCTAGGACAACAAGCTTCTAGCCTGGCAGCAGTAGAAATACCGCATGGTCACACTTTGGTGAAGCCACCCACCGAGAAAGGTAGAACTGCCACAGTGAAACATTAGGTTCAATTCGCTTTGGTGCATTCTCATCCAATCCCACTGAATTTTCAACAGTATTGTTTTGAGCAGCTGGTTCCGCTATCCAACGACTGTGGGCATGAACAAGAACCAAACCCAGCGACTGTACCAAAAACACAAAACAAGTATTAATTTCTCAAATGTAATTTGGTATCTAACCTACTAGGAGTAAATATTGTCCTCTTTTTGTTTGGGTTTTTTTGGCGCTTTTTTCCACCATGCTTCCCATGCCTCTAAAGTTTAAAAGCTGATTTTCCACACCTCTTATTAACACCCTTTTTGGCCTACTGTGACACTACTGTACAGTAGCTTTGGATGTGTCCCACCCACATTTTTTCTCTCGCTCAAGAAATAAGCAAAGGAAGCTGAGGGTACTGCAGGGCTAAGAGGGAGGGAATTAGTACACATGAAAGAACCCTGAGTGATTTCCACAGAAATGGCATGGGCAGGAAAATGACAGCTGTAGATACAGGGGAAGTTATTAAAAACTACCATTCTAAGTCAGACTAATGGGCTGCAGAATACAAGTCTATAGGAAACAAAAGCTTAATTCTTTGCACCAGGATGCCTCACTGATTGCATAACCACAGGTGAAAAAGAGCCACAAACCATAATCATTTTGACCCTTTGTGTTACAGGGTTTGGTTTATTCTCTTCTTCTTCCAGAACACGAGCAAAATGACTAAGCTGCCATATAGGGCGCCCTTCACGACTCTCTCTTGAAAGCTGCAAAAAAATAACAAAATTTAAAAATAGGTCATATATAGTACATATTAGAAGAACCAACACATAAGATACCACACTGCATTTTTATTTGATCACTGAGAAATTATCAAGAGTCTACAGTCTACTGCTCAGCTTATGTTAGACTTTCCGTTGTGAAAAACTGTGGACAGACAGTAAGTTACAGTAAAATCTGTTTACTCTGCTTTAGATCAGAACTACTACAGAGTGTGATTAATTTACAGAGATATTTACAAGTTACTGTCACCAGTTCGCTTTGAAAGGAAGACAAATATGCTGCCATGTAACTCCGGGATGACAAGTATAGCCTACAGAAGCACAGGGCTGAATACTAAACTTGAGGTTGTCTTGAAGTTGGTCTTACCTCCAATACCAAGGACACACAAGCTGGAAAGAAGGTCATGAAGACAAAGTAGTTGGCAAGAACAGACATACAGCCAAAGCAGCACATTATTTCAAGCTGTCGTACACCTAAATAAAAAGACAATTTTTGCATTTGAATATGCAATTAGCTATACTTGAAGAAGTGCTGGAGAACTAAGAAAGAAATCATTGAACTCACATTGCAGATTACAGAAGAAACTATCGAGATTAGTTAAAAACAAGCATCCTAAGCCCTAGTAATTGTGTGCTTATTCTAAGCACAAGTATGTGTTTATGTATTGACAGAAAAGTATTCAGAGGTGTAATTCTAAATCAATACAAATAAAGTTCACCAAGATTTTAAAACGTCACAATGAAAGCTTGAAACTCCTTAGTTATCCCAGCAAAGAAATACTAGTCAGCATTATGTATTTAGCTCCCTTCTGAAAGATGAGATGTTCAGGCCAGAAGAAACAGTATACACCCTGCCTACTCCTTCACAAGTATCCAGAAAAAGCCATGTTAGCCATGTTGCACATTCAGTACACAACTGCCTTAGTAAGGATAAAAGAGCTAACACTATAAACTGTTCTAGAAATACTATATGCAACACCAAAATGACTTCTTGTCCCTAAGATACAAAGAAGAAAACAGCTTATTAATACACAATACCCTGAACGAACTAAAATTATTTGAAGAGCAAGTGCTCTGGAAGATGCTGTTAAGGTATGCAATATGGCTGGAAAAGAAACCCAAAACAAATTTCTGAAAGCAGATGCATAGAAGTCCATTCCTACTACATAATGCTCAAGGAAATCCATTACCTGTATTTCAAACTTTGGTTCAACATGTACATATTATTCGTATTTGCAAGAAACCAGTAAAGTAAGCTAATTAGGAGATTAAGTCACTCCACTCTCATGGGTAACACCTATTATCTGAAACTCTCTGCATCATAATGTCTCTCAAAACGCCTTTTTAAACTGGAAATATTTAGACCCTTAGACTGTATGGCTCACCTGACATGGTACCAACACCGATTACAAGACACTCCACAAGTGCATCCAGTGTAAACGTAGGGCCTAATATTGCCATCCCACGTGAAATATTTTCTCGTACTTCATCCTAAAAAGAAAAATTTCTGTCCATTATTACGAAGACAAAAACCAAATTAAGTGAGTCATAATACGACTAGTAAACTGAGTAGCATTATGGTGGTAAGGCCTTGTAAAACATATCTTGAAAATGAGCTATTATGAGAAAGCATATAGAGAACGTATTCTATTTTCTGTAAGTTATTGTACTTTGACAGCCTACTGACACAAAATTATTTCATTTTGATTAATTTCTCTACCTCTGCCTCATCAGTATTCTAAGCTTCTACAGCACTGATGGGCAGAGACACTAATTACAGTAAATTCAAAAGAACAACACTTCTAAATTTGAATACATGAAATAGAAGGCACTTGTGTCATGGCATTTCAAAATTTCTTACAACCACATAGCTGTACCCTCACTACTACTACTTTAGTGTTTTATATTTAACTCTGTGGACTCAGCTGATAGAAGAGAGGTCACAAAAGGCACTAAGACTTCCTGCTGAGGGAAAATGGATTTCCTCCAGAAGGCAGGCATGATAAACTCTCTAGAGTTTGCTACTGTTTTCCTGGTGATGGTGTTTTTGGGGCAACAGACAGGAAAAAAAAAAACTGTGGAGGAAACCTATTTGTAAAATATTCTCTTGAAAATTAGTAAAAAATTCTGTACTTGCAGTTAACATGAAATAATATAGGACACATTATATTGCATATATAGAACTGTACAGTGTAATAGACACAAAATTAAAATATAATAGGTAAAATTTTGTCACAATTCGTATGTACAAATACCATTTACAGCATTTTGTAAGTATAAATCAATCCCACTTAATATACTTCTATTTCAGAACTCGGAGTAATAGGAAACAAACATTACCAGTTAGAACAAGCAAGATGTCCTGCCCATCTCTCCTACTGTGCTGCATTAAATGTTCAAGAGCATGGATGTTCCTGTCTGCACATACGCCACATTCATTCTGCTAACACTTGGCCTAGAAATATGCTTTTTTCAGGAGCAACACTGTAGCATTAGATGAGTCTTTATATATTGTTCTTGAGTCCTAGAAATTAACTTTTTTTCTGTCACTAACCATTTTAAGGCAGACTGTCTAGGAACTCTAGCCTCCTTAGAAGAGCCATAAGCATTGCTGGTTTAAAGTTCCAATTTTATAAAGTCATGCTCATACATACAATTAACAGTGTACATGGCTGTGCACATTAACTGTTCACTTGAACACTGATCTGGCTTGAAGACAAGAGAACACAGAATCTGGATAGAAGCCACTCCTTCTGTTATTTATGTATCCCCAAGACAGTATTTGCCTGTATGTCTCTCCATTTGGATTACTCATACAATTATAAAATGGCTTGTCTTGAAAGGGACCTTAGAGATCGCCTAGGTTCTAATTCCCTGCCACGGGATGATGTTCAGTTTTGAACATTAAATTAAAAATCTCCATTGCAAGACAAACAAACAAAAAACCCAAAGTAAAACACCAACCAACTAAAAAAATCCTCAAAAATTAACTCCCCTGACCTGTGAGTTGGAACTGAGTGCAAATTTGGCTAATGCACTTGCTCTTGACAAATCAATCAGAAGCAGGAAGAATGGTAAAGCTTCACTGAAAAAAAAGAGGCATATGTTAAAATTCAAGGTTTATGGTACAGGGAAAAAAAAAAAAAAGCATGAAATCCAGAATGACAATTCACTACTTACTTTAAACCTGTCAGTTCTTTATCCAAGAAGTGAATTACCACTGTACTAAAAACAAAACTTGAGAAGATTGTGAAGAGACCAGCAATACCTTAAAAAAATAAGAGAATGGAAAACTTTTCATTTATATATATTAGAAGAAGAAAAGATAAAGACCCACTCCCCACCAGCTTGTAGATCAACCACGACAAATGAATGAGAGTTCCTGTCTCAGTGCATTAACAGCAGTCAATATACAAACTGAAGTAGATGCTATTTTTATAGATATTAAAATCTAAAATTTGTAACACATCCGAAGTAAGACTTAGAAATAAAAGCCATAAATCCTCGCAATTTATTTTAAGCAGAATTAAAACTGGCTTAAATATCTCTATAATTTTAAGTATTTCACACAATAAACAGTTATTTTGAGAATGACATTTTCAGTGTTTATATAATCCTACATAACCTTTCATTAAAGAAAAAAGCACTTTGATACATGCAAAATATCTTTTCTGCTATCCAGAAAATAATTAAAATAACCCTGTTCTGAATATAAGGATTAAAAAGTTGCTATTTGTTACCAATTTAGGTAAACCACACCCCCCAACAATTAAAACACATACAGCAAATATATAAATCAGATACAATACCTAAAATGTATTTTGATCCAAGCTGCCTCAGGTTCTGAAACTGGAAATATATATAAAGAATTGCTATGCAGCGTGTGATTGTCAGGATGATGATGTCACTGCTCAGAACATCCTGTATGAAAGACAAAGCAATTTAGTTAGCTTTTACACTAAGGAATAACTTGTTAAGTTTCAGTTATTAAAAAATCCATTGTGATGCTGCACTAAAAGTGAAGTCTCAGAATAAAATACATATCACTACTAGTCTTGCCTTAAAGAATAAAATACTAAAATGCTTGTTCATTAGCGCATCACTTTTTGCATACAGCTTTAATATCCAAAATGAGAAAAGAAGGCAATGAAGAAGCTTCTGCATGGCTACTTTACTCATAAGACATCAGCCTGATCATATTCTATAGAAAACCCTGGATCTACTGATTAACGACAAGTACTATAAAATTAATTCAAATCCTTACCTCTTCAAGTTTGGGGCATTCGTAATTCCAGCCACAGATCTTATCATTCCCAGTGAACATCTTCATAGACATCATACAGATGGTGAGAGTCACTGTTCCCACAATGACTTCCCATGGATGAGAGGCTACAAAAAGGCCATGCATTCGGAAGAGTCTGGACAGCATTTTGAAGGCTGTTTTTCTATACTTAGCAAACCTGCAAAAAAGGACTGTTTTATATAAGATTGTACAAGATTCGGTGAAAAAAAGACAGAGTTCTACACTTTTCTGCAAGACATCCTCCAGGAAATAAAAGGCAAAACCACTTAAGTCAGAGATGAGTAAGGAAACTAATCTCCACCTTTCCCTCAACCTTCCACGTAAAACACATCTATTTCTAATATTCCAAAATATAATATGATCTGCTCCTGTCTTCTCAACCTTTTTTTTGTAAAGCACATCTCCCTGGTTTATTCAAGGTCTTTGCCACTGGGATTAGGTCATTCATTAGAGTATGGTGCTAATAAAGCCAAGGCTGAGGGTTCAATCCCAGTATAGGCCATTCACTTAACAGCTAAACCCAGCGACTCTTGCAGGTCCCTTCAAATCGGAAGATTCTATTAGTCTAACCGTAAGGCCTCCCTACTCTCACCAGATCTCTCAGAATCTTCCTATCATACAATTTTGACACTGCTTTGACTCAAAATTCTTGTTTTTACCATCTATGTAAACACTCACCAAATTCTATTATTTCTCTGTACTCATTCTTCCTACCAAAAATACTGATGAGCTATAAAAATTATCGATTAACCATTACTGGTAAAGCTCAACAGCAGGAACTGCAATGCTATATTTCTGACTGTGTCTTCTCTACTTTCTGCTCAATATTATTCTGTGATACAAATTAATTACATTCAAAAATATTCCTTCTTCTTCTGAAGCATGCAAGTCCTCACATAACAGTATTGTGGCAGTTCTCTTCTACCCATTACTATTCCCTGGTTACTGGTGCATTTCATCATCCTTTTGCTTCCAACAGATAACAAACATTTACCAGAAATTTTCACAGTTGTCTTTCACGTAACTAACAACATGAATGTTGAACACATCCTTCAGACCACATCCTGGTCTATCTGCTCTGTGCCAGTTTATCAAAGATGTTTACTTAAATTTTATAGCATAGAAACAAATGCCATAACATTCTGTCTTACATACATTAGTAACTGCACTTTCCTTTCCTCACTGCACAAAAACATTAGCTTACAAAACTGTATTGTAAAGTTCAAAAAATGCTTAATAGCTTGGCTAAGAGGGAAAATCCGTAATTCAGTATTTACATGTACCAACCTAGCACTGGAGATTTCCATGGAGGACTGAGGGCTCTACACACTACCACTTCAAAGTGGATTAAAAAAATCCCTTTGTGTTGTCCTAAATGCAACAATCCATCCATAGGGCTTCTGATATTATTTCTTTTGGTTGGACATTAAAAATGAAGCTGACATTCAATGGAGAAAATAATAGGGCAAATCTATCTGCCCAAGCATTCCTGAAGATACCAGAATCATCTTGGTTTTCTACTTATACCAATCTGAATCACATGAGCACCAACAGCATTTATGTTTTTCTTCATCCTTCCACCATGAAGGTGTGGCAGGATGTTTGTGGCTCATGAAGTCAAACAGGGAAAATAATTGAGAAGACTGCCTTCCTTATGAACAAATTATTTCATTTCCTGACCAAATGCTTTTTAAAAATAAAATTAAAACCCAAACCCCTCCTTTTGAAGCTGATATTATCTCTTCTTTTTCCCTGTATCATATAATCTACATTCTGTTTTGTAAGTGTATGTTCTTGCAAAGCTGTTCCAAACTGATATTATAATTTCTCCTCAGCACAATGGAAGCTATCTTTTAATTAGAAACACTAAAATAAAATGCAGCCAGCAGTATACCTGTGCTGAAGATTTAGAAACAACACAAAAAATAGAAAAGGCATCGCAACATCCTCTGAAAATACAAATAATTTTGAATTCCACTCTATTTCAGGAAAACCAGAACTAGCATAATAATAATTTAACAGTTACTAAATTATTTTACAGAGTTCAACCAGTCCTGTACCTAGTAATACTGCTAAAACAACTAATTCGGCAAGTTGGAATGATTACCCGACAATCAAAGAAACAATGAGAAGGGCTAGAAAGATTTCAAAATCTTTTCTTCAGAAATTGTTTTTCACATTTATGAGGGGAAATGCATTAATTCATTTATTAAAGTAATGATGTCCGATATCTTAATTTTAATTTGAACTGCAGCTATCCTGAAATACAGGATGCTTCATCATTCATCCTGGGGCTAACTGAGTGATACTAGCTCCTAACCTAAAAGGATTCTTTAAAGTTTCTGTGTCTATTTAACCTGCCCAAGCACAGGGTGCTTTTTGCTATGCAGTTGACTCTTCTAGAAAATATTGATGATTTCACACACTGATCCTGCATTAGAGTCAACTGTAAAAAAAATTCAGCGTGTAACATCAGCTGATATTTCTGTTTAAAATATTTATACACACACACAGACTTGTCGCTTTAAAATAGCAAGATGTAACATTGAATATAAAGCTAAAATTTAACGTTTATGTAATTCTGTTCCGTTTCAAAATGGTGGTTCAAAAGGGATGCTTTATAAACCCTGCTCGCCTTTGTTTTCAATGAAAAATTTCTAGGAGACTAGAAAATAAAGCAATCCGTTTTGTGAATCAAAACAGAATGCAAAATACAAACAAACCCCAACTGTGACCCCCTCAAAAAATTAACCAAGGTGTAAAAAGCAAACTAGACGGGTTGTATGTAATGGTTTAGAGCAGTTACCAACCACGTAACTGTACGAGTAGCCTCTTAAATTCCTAAGGTTTGTCACACAGCTCTCACTAAGCCATCCTCTCAGATGCCATCCTCTGCAACACCATCTATTAGATCAGCACAAATTCCTCATTTCTTGCTATCTGACTCAGCAATACCTACAGGAATCAAGCGGCAAAAATAGCCGAGCGAAAACCTGTGCAGAGCTCACCTGGAACACACACGACAGCAGAGAGACCCTGACACACTGCCAGGGAGGCATTTTTTTCAAGGAGGGGAAGCCACCCCCGTGCAGGCCCACCGCTGCAGCCCCCGTGCGAAACGCGGGGGGCTCAGCCCCGCTGCGGCGCGGCCGCGCCCGCCCCACAGCCCGCGGACCGCACGACGGCGTCAAGAAGGCACCGGGACAGCGACACGGGCATCTCCCACACGTCACCCAGGCCGGCGGTGAGGCGGGGCGGCCGCCGCTCCCTACGCGCGGCGATGGCGACGGCGCCTTTCCCGTCCCTGCCCGTTCTCCGAACAGGCACTCGGAACCCGGAGTCGGCCCGTCCTCCGGGCANTGGGGCGCCGCGCTCCCCGGCCCGCGGCCTCTGATTGGGCAGCGCTGGCGGCTCCTTTGCATGCGCTGATGGAGACCTGCCGCCGCCTCCCGGGCCCGCCCCGGGCCGCGCGCGGGGCCGCGGTGCCGCCGCACTCGGGCGAGCCCCCGTGTGCGCCTCGCGAAGGGAATGCGCTTTGCCGAGGCCTTAAAAGCCTGGAAATTCCCAGCTGCTGCTTGTGGGAAGCAGTGGTGCCACTGACTCCCGGGGGGGAAAAAAAGGCAAAGCAATGTATTTGTATTTCTGGCTTTCGGCCAGAGAGGAAGTGGAGTTTTTGGTTCATGAAGCATGAGAGACCCACCTGGACGGACGCGTTCCTGGGTAACCTGTGCTAGGTGACCTTTAGATGGTCCCCAGAGGTCCCTTCCAACCCTAACGATTGTGTGATTCTCTTGGGCACAGAGTCGGGTGGCTGCAAAACAGCACTGCAGGTTGGCAAGGCCGTTCTGTGTTTCTGGGGTTGAGCACGTTCAACTGCGAAACAAATACCTGCAGCGGTTTTTGCAGTGAATGATCCGCGCCCTGGCTTCCCCCAAACTACATCTTACGTGTGCAACCTCACTTGGAAATACTTCTAGTAACTCCACATGGCACTGTGCCGTGAAGCATTAATGTGATCCTCAAAAAAGGAAGTGCTGATGAAAAGGCTTCCGAAGAGCTCCACCCAAAGTAGTTGTCAGTGATGAAATTGTGCCAGCTCAGTCTTTTAGCATGTAATTACACTCTTCATTCTCATCTTCGATGCGATGTTTATAAATTTTAATTTACTGCTACCATCCATCTTCCCTGATAGTTACTTTCTTAACACTAATGTTTTTTTCAGTATCTCACCTTTATTAGCTGAAAAGTGTAAAGTATTAGCAATGAGATTTCTGGACTAATCTGTTAATATGTGCAGCAATTGCTGTAACTGCATACACATATGACTAAGATGAAGCAAACCAGCAATTCATACAGTTTCAACAATTCTGCATAATTCATATATAATTTAAGATGATCCTTAGTATCCTTGCTCTGTTTTCCACTTTTTCTGTGAACATGGTTTGGCAAATACTAAAAATCCTAATTTTATCCAGGTCATTGGGAGCAGGAGTCACTACGGTGATTTGGGGTTTGTAGTCTCTCCAGGTACATGACACCACATGTGCTGACATTGAGTTCTCACACCGGTAGCTCTGGCAGTGACCTGCCTGCAGCCTGGCCTCATGCTGGGAGAGGCCATGGGGACAGCGCTGCCCCACTGCCCAGAAGATGGCCAGCAAAGCTGAGCCGGAATCGCTCTGCCTGAGGAAAACGTTGTAATTGACAAACCACCGCTGAAGAGTGCTACTGCAAACGCTGAAAATACTGTCACCTAATAATTTGGTTACCTCAAACTTGTTCCCGCTCATGCATACGTGAACCATTCATTGGTAGCAATGAAGTAAGCTATTTAACCATGGCCAGAGAAGTGTTGCCAATTTAAGGACTATCTAAACACAGGCGCAGAGCCTGGTTTAGAAAGGAGACTTTGTTTATTCTGTGCAGAGTACAAGGTGGAGTTCTCTACAAATAAAGCACACCAATTCTCTAAACTCTGCAATAAATATATATATGTATTGTAGCAAACAAATCGCAGTTCATTGATTACAAGTTAATTCTCTTATTAATTAGTATTCTGCCTTCTGTTAGTTGAATGATTCTTTCGTTTCTCAAGCTAATATGTCTGCATGCTCACCTGTTCTTAAGTAGGTGGTTGAGCTGGTGGTCCGTGAGTCAGCGGTCGAAATCTGTCACTGCGAGGCTTAGGAGCCTGTGAATTGGCACTGATCCCTTGCATACAAACAGTACGGGGACCTCTGGTGCCAGCCAGGTGACAAGAGGCACAGCGGGACCCAACAACTCAACAGGAACTTTTTGTCAGGACCTGTAGTGACAGGACAAGGAGTAATGGGTGCAAATGGACAGAAGAGAAATTTAGGTTAGAGATTAGGAAGAAATAGTTCCTGTGAGGGTCATGAGACACTGGAACAGGTTGCCCATGGAGGCTGGGGATGCTCCAGTCCTAGAGTGTTCAACGCCACATTGGACAAAGCCTTGAGCAACCTGGTCTAGTGGGAGGTGTCCCTGCCCATGGCAGGGGGGTTTGGGACTAGATTTTTAAGGTCCCTTCCAACGCTTTAACATTCTATGATTCTAAGACCCCACACTATGTGGTAAAAGCCCAAGTGATCCTTCCTTCAGGATCCCCTCCTCTTGAGGCCGTGCAGCCTTTTTCACTGAGAAGGCAAGACACTGTTTCACGACCCCCTTCTCACTCTCTGTAACTCTCTGGGCAGATGACCGTTTCTGAATCTTGAGATGTCGGCGTCAGGAGCGCACAGGCCCGCAGAAGTGAGCCCCATCTGCTGACACACGGCCCGGTGTTCGTGGGGCTCTGTGCTCCTGCTGAGCGCTGCGAGCCCGGCGCCGCCCGAGGGGCAGCCAGGCGCCGCCACAAGATGGCGGCCGCTGCTGATGGGGACGGGCGGCCGCCTCAGGAGGCGCCGGGGGAGCCGAGTGGCCGCACCATGGAGCGGCGGGAGAGCGGCGGCGACAGCGACACGGACAGCGACGAGACTGTCGTGGAGGCCTCTGTGACGGAGAGTGATGTGGAGGAAGAGGAGTTCCGTAGGAGGAGGTGGTAACGCTGTGTGGCTGCGAGCGGCACCTGCCCCCCTGCCTGTGTGAGGGCAGTTGCTGAGGGGGCCGCTCCCGAGCGGAAGGGTTCTTTTTTCTCGTTTCCCCCCCCCCTCCTTTTTTTTTTTTTTTTTCTTTTTTTCTTCCCTATGTTCACAGACGTTTTCTGTGCTCTTAGATCCAGTATGTCTTACCTCTGAAAATAGCTCCGTTTATTTTCACACACCTTGTGTGCCTTGGAGCTTATGCCTCTGGACCCATCATTTTAGTAACATTTAGTCAGCAGAAGTGAAGTGTCCCAGAAAACAACTCGGAGAAAATAAACACTATTAAATACAGTTTGTGCTCATTCTATTTCCTGCAGCTTTGCCTTGATGTCATTTTCATGATATCTCTTGTATCCTTTAAGACATGGCAAAGATTTGAAACCACATGCAGATCTTTATGCTGGCTTTGTGGCATGGTAGTTCTTGGAAAGACTTAAAACAGCGATGTGCCTCACTAGTTACGGTTTTCTATGCAGAAAATCACATATATCCCTACAGTTTGGGAGGTTTTTGCTGTTTGTGTCAGTGCTTGCCCGGGGGTGTGCCCACGGCAGAGCCTGGGATGGGTGCTTTCAGATGTCTTTTGGGTTTATAGGACTGTAATGCTTACAACTGCTTAATGACCTTTTATTTTGTTTATTTTGCAAAGGTTGGCTTTTCTTAACAAGGACATTGCTTTAAGAACTGAGATAAGTATTAGTAAAGGTAGGACAGACTTTTTTTCAGTCTGTGTTGTTTTTTTTCCTTAAACTGTTGCTTTGGATTTTGCCTGAGTCCACGTTTAAACTTGGGTGTTGTATGAAGTTCATTCTTAGGAACTGTGTGTGCTCTTTTATTACATCCATAATTTTAGCTCATGTTTTAAAGGATTCTTCAACACATTTTTAATATTTGATTAGGTCTGCTCTTGAATTCTCTATTCTTCCTGTGTAGTATGACTGAAAATCCCTAGCTTGGGAAGCGTTTGAGCTATATATAAGAATATCCTTTTTATTTACATGTATGTATTTGTATGTACATGTTTGAGCAGAATAAAATGAATGGATTCTATATGCATAAGTCATATGTAACTCTAGGTGCTTACAGTATTTTAAAAAATCCCTTTATATTGTTAGTATATCCATTCTCTTTAACATAGAAAGTTTGAGTAGGGATATTTCAGTGCATTATGTTTAGTGTATCATTAAATTACTTTCAGCATAAATGAATGCACAGTCATTTAAGATCTTAAAATATTTCTTAATAACTCCCATAGAGCAGACTGCATGAGCAAGCGTATTTTAGTTACATAATAGTTTCACAGTACTTCCTTGGCATTTTTATATAATCCATTTGACTTGCATCCTATAGGTTTTATTTCAGCAGTGTTTCAGACTGGGTATTCTTTAAGTGTTCTTCCAGATTTGGTGGTGTTTATCTTTTTGCCAGTTTGAAGATCTGAGTGGACCATAATTTTTTATCAACCTTCTCCGAGTTAATACGAATCTTATCTTCAGCCCTTTGAAATCTGCAGAAACTCCAGTGGGTGTGATTTCCTGATGCTGAACCTTTTATAGTTGCTTAATAGTTTTAAGTGAGGAGAGAAGGATCATCCCATTTTGAACTTCCCTGTAGTTGTCCACTGGAATTAAATCCTCACAACATTAGACATACATGGTTTGAGGCATGTCTGTTGGACTCTCTTCAGTTTGTGGAGTGGGCATTTGTCTGTGAGTTGAGTGGGGAGTTTTGTCTCTGCAACTGTAGTAGATTGTGGTATTTTTAGCATTCTGCCTGCATCATATTATATTTAGTAAGCTGGAATTGGAATTTCATCATTCATGTTTTCATGCGTATATGTATAGTAGTTATTTTGTGATGAGATACATAGCGTAAATATGAATTTGATTAGTGTCTTATTAGTGTCAGTAACAACATCTTAGTTTTCAAGCGTAGTGTCCAACCTTGAGGGTTTCTCTCTCTTTTTTTTTTTTTTTTTTTTTTTGAGAGAAAGTCTTCATTTGTATAGTCGTTAAAGAAACTATGCCATTTAGGAGTACAAGTATATTTCTAGTCATATGGATCAGGCAGGTTACCTAGCAGTTGTTAGTTAAAAAAATTAGAGGAAAGACTTAATCTCCAATGCAAATTCAGGGATGATCCTGGAACACTTAAGTGAAATAAACTTCCACCGTTGGGTGGTTTTATTAATTTCTGTTTCATTCATGTAGTTGCAAAATCTAGTGTGATAGACTATTTAGCCACTTAAATCCATTGCATATCAGAAGTTTTGGTGCATATAGCTCAGTTACTGAGTTATGTAAAAAGTTACGGAATTTTGGAAAATTACAAAGAAATTAAGACAATCAAAATTTTAATTACTGGGGATTTTTTTGTTTGTTTTTTTCCTAGGAGATTTTTCACCAGAAATCGGTTTTATACAGAAGTTTAGTGACCACACATATTATCATAAGGAAGAACAGATAAATCCAGTAAGTCCAGCAATGATAATGTCTTCTGTAAGCATATCTAATGATTAATTATTAATAAACTCACCAGGCCTCCCCTTGATTATGTGCAAAAGAGTCTGGTGGCTTACAGCTGAACTGAATTTCATTTTGTCACCTATATAGCACATAATCTGCAGGAATGTATCAAAGTCTCGTCTCTGGTATTTAATGAGATTATAACCTTTCAAATTTGAGGAACAAACCCAGGACAAAGACGAAGAAGTTGTGGAGCACAGACTTTCTAATATGTTCCCTTCAGGAGCTGAAGAATAATCATCTGAGTTGACTGTGCCAGAATGCACCCTGGATTACTTATTATGAGATTAGCTGTGATCCAGTGATTGATCAATTGTTTCTTTCAAAAGGAAAGAGATAATCAAAAACGCAGAATAAAATGTCTACTTGCATGATGATGGGGTAATTATTTTACTCTGTGGATAGTTCTGCATTCCTAATCTGCCAATTAGCCTTTTAAAGTATTTGTCATGGTTGGTAGCTAGCCCATAAACTTCTGTTCAGTTGAGCAATTAGCTTTCCGCCTGCAAATGACAGGGTCATGAAACAATTAGAGACAAACAGGTTCTCTACTTTTAACTGTGGCTGTTAGACCGTCTTAAGCCTGGATTCACCAGTCCGAAGCCAACAATATGTGTATCCTTATTTCAGTAAAAAAGAGGTTTTCTAAAAAGGGCTAGACTGCCTCCTGCATGACAAAAGGTACATTAAAAGAAGACATGCTTTCTACTGAAGTGAATGTTTTTACAGCTCATTCTAGAATTGCAAATAAATTTGTCTCAACCGACAGTGCAGGAAACAGTAAGCAAAGTCCAAAAGATGCTGTTATTTCAAAAACTTTTCTCCATTACTTTATTTTGCTCTTTGCATGTCTGAGGGGTTGTCTTGACTGAAGTTTATCATTATTTTCTAAGGATGGAGGGAATGAGAGAAGTGCACGTTTGCTCTTTCCCTTTACCCTCTGGGAGATGATCTAACTAGCTGCTTCTTAACTTTGCTCTTTGGCTTCATGGTTCTCACCAGATTAGCCAATCCCAAATCTAAGGACAAATGCCCAGTCCGCTAAAGAAAAAGTCAGAAAAGCAAAGCAACCTAGTACTTTTCACCAAATAGTTTGGGTAATTCTTAGTATTTTTTGTTTTGGTGAGGCCTGTATAGCAAGACACTGGCAGCTTGGTCATGTACAGCTTGGGAACAGTATAAAATTTTAAGTTTTTTACTGAACACTCTAAGGAATGGTCTTAACCTGTTGTCTTTGATACTCACATGTGTGCATTGCACCAGTGTGGCTCTTCAACCACTTAAAGAGCCAACATGGAACGTTCCTTCTATGGAGCTTTCCTTCTACTGTGTCCTCAGAAATGATCATATGTGAATAAAGCATTTAGGTGTGATGTGATACGGTGTTTGTGCACAGTGGATGGCTGTGAATGTGTTCAGGAAATGTAGCATCTGTTCTGGTTGTTCAGAGAGTCTTAGCTTTCTTTGTACTTCAGATGGGCTGGGGTAGACTTAGGATATGCAGTCCTGTCTTTGATTCCATCATGTAAGAAATTGTAGTTAAGAGTTTTCCTCTACCAGAGGTGCAGTAGACATATAGTCAGACTTCGTAAGATCCAGGTTCTTTTCAACGTCATTTTCTTTATCTGTTAACATGCTATTCTATGGCTTATTCAGACAGGTGTAATGATTGCTAAGTCTGTGCTTTCCCCTTTTTAATACTGTTTTTTCTTACACTGTTTGATGAAGTGCACCGAAAGTTGTTAAGTAACACTTAACAGCTTTTAAGCATTAGACTTTTTTTGGAAACTATCCAGAGTCCCCTCATATAGTTGTCTATATAAATAAGTATTCAAGTGAGAAAAATTACCGAGATTTTGCAGAAATTTCTTCACCAAAAATGAGGGCAGGATGAAAGGCCATTATCAGTACTACAGTCAATGCCCAAAAGTACTGTTTATGTAATGTATATGGTTTGAGAAGATCTCTCAACCGGTGAGCAATATACTGATTTTTCTTAGAACCTAATTTTTTAGCAGACAAAACATCTTCTGAGTTATAATGGTCATTTACTAAGATTTTAAAGCATCTATCTGAGCAATGTTAGCCAGATACAGAGGTTAAGTAGTTGGTCTGTTATTCTCCTGACCTTGCTTGGTCTCTGGATAATATTCTGTGTAAATATTTAGGCTGACTCACCTGAAGGGTCTATTTAAGCAAAATAAATAACTTTCTGCGAACTACGTCATTGCCATATTTTGGAATTACATCAGTCAATTATTGTTACACAAACTAAAGAATCTGTTCTGTTCCTGGGAGCCTTTTAGCAGTCCTTGCTACTGGGCAATCTCCACATGTTGCTCTTGAAGCTGTTGTTAAGATGTTTGTTCTTACAGTGTGGCTAATACCTTATGTAAGCCAGAGAAGTTGTCACTTAGTGTCCACACCAAGGTGTTCTTTCTCAGAGTCTTCTAGCGCTATTAATGTTGACCACGGTAAGTCAGTGATTTGTTTAAAATTGCAGCCAGTGTGTGGATAGTTCACCAGTAAAACCCAGTCTAAGCTCATCAGTGAGAGAACCGTTCTGCAGTTCACATGACTATCTTAATCATTCCTAGTTTGCCTTAGACTTTGTGTACTGGCTCCTTTTTCCCTACTGAAGGAGATCTCTGCGTTATTGGCAAAGGCACAAAAAGCAGATCCAAGGCCTTTGTAATAAAGAGTTGGAATATGGCTCCTGCTGTGACATCAGTTTTCTCCTTAACCAACCTGCTCCTTCCTGTGTTGGCTTGTGGCAGCCCTGCCACTCAGAACTGGCTGATGTGCAAGTCTTGAAGTTCCTTAAACATGATATTTACAGGGATATTGAGAGCAGTATACTAGACAGCACAGTCTTTGGAACAGCACCCTGTCTTATTTAATGAAAAATAGTAATTCTTACAGAAAAAGATTAAAACAGTGAGTTGAAATTAAAATATCTTATGTTTTGGTCCTTTGATGTATAAAACATCTTAAATTTGAAGAAATCATATCTTGCAATAGTTTGTTTTCTTTGTGGGTGAACGTTTTCTTCTGTAGTCTTGACTTATTTTTGAACATTCTTCTCAAATAGTACAAATAAAAAAAAGATTTAAGCAAAATACTTTTGTATTGTAGTAGTAATGTATGTAATGATTGGATCTAAGACTTCCATTTCCCAGTGAAATTAGAGAAGGAAGAAGATAAGCCTACAATAAAACTGAGAAAATAAATAATTCAATACTTTGTTTACTAACTTGTTAATTTTTTTCTTCTTTCAGGTACTTCAAGAGGCATACACATCTGACCAGTCTCAATCTCTACTGAAGTGAGTATAATACATCACACAGGATTTCCAGTCAGGCATAATGTAATTAAATAATTCTGTTATATTTATATATATATGATATACTTTTGTATATTATTTTATTCCCAGGATTCTACTGAAAAACAGTTTTCTTGTTTGCTTAGTGACGGATCTATATTTATGTTGGCAGTAGTTTGGTGTCCAATATGGATCAAACTGTATTTGGATTTATTTTTGTTGGTAATACTACTTTAAATGGTTTAAGAACATAACAAACAAGAATAACAGAACTTCAGGAAAACCATTAGACAAATAAACAAAAACTTGTAATAAATAATATTAGGCCTTTTGTTCCTGGAAACTATGGAAAGATTTCAGTAGAAGATACAATTATAACAGAAATATACAAAGAAATAATAAAGAATAGAAAAAGCCATGTTTTTCGCTTAGATGATAAATAGCAAACATAGTTGGCTCCATAGAGGAAATCCAGAAGTCTTATTTATTGCATGTCCTTGTAAAGAAAAATATACCTCTAAAATAACTGCAGCTGTTTGCACAGATAGTGGCCAACTCAAAGTACTGTAAAACTTTTCATAAAATGAGCAAATTACAATTCCTTAAGAACTTTTTTATTGTATTATTTAATTCTAGGGGTTGGATAAACCATTCATCACCTACTGAAAATATTTCTAAGCCTGATTTTTTATTAAATTCTGCAGCAGAAGAACGGCAGAATAATTCTGTAGGTATGTTGTATTTGTACAAAACTAGGAGTTACTCCAGCTGTGGCAAAATTGTTTGAGAAAATAATTTGAGAAGATGAAGATGAGTATCCATGTAGGTTTACAGAGCATCTGGCTATATGTTTTTTTTACAACAGTTGTTCAGTTTTTTGTAGTCAGGGACTACAAGTTCTGTTTTTGTAAGTATTCTGTTAGAATTGTTTGAAGAGGTATCTGTTTTCTCAAGCCAGTGGTACATATCTGGTTTAAAATTATTTAATTGCTGTGGAATTTTCTGGCAAAGGTTACAGGCCACATGGTGCTTAAATGCCTTATGGATGTGTAAGGTAAACAGATCATAGAAGCTTCCTACTTGCTTCTTTCTAACATATCCAAGAATCATAGGCATCTGTAAGAAAAGAGAAACAAAAATGCTAGTACTCCCCAGATCTGTATGTTACATGCTGCTGCTTAAGTTGTGCTTCCATTCCTCAGTGTTCCCGGATGTGCAGGACTGCCCCATCTGTTTTGCCGCCTTCCACTTGAGTTTATTTTTGGTAATCCAGCAGAAAAACATTCACTTTATTTCTGATTAGTAAATTGCCAGGGAGTCACAAGATTGAAACGGGGTGATGAGAGCAGGGGTCTGGGATCATCCCTGTCCGGAGGCAATAAGTTATTGGATTGTTTTAGCAGTATTGTCTAGCTGCACTCTAATTAGAGAGGGCAGAGGATAGGTCTCATCGTGTGAAATGGGTGGCAATTCCACCTGCTAATAGTCTTTGGAAACAAAGGACTCTAAACCACAGTGAAGAAAGGTGACAAAATAGCACTGGGATATAATTTGGTGACTAACAGAGCCTAACTATAAAGTTTATTGTCAGTTCCACTTAGGGAGCATGACTATAGTAATTTTTAAGGTTTGAAACTTAAGCCTTAATTAGGAAATGATGCCATTTTTTTTAGAGATAATGAGAGCTTTTGGAAGTGGAAAGTAAAACTGAAGTACTTGTCTACTCTCCTCAATTTAGATATCAAATTGAATGGCTTTCAGAAAGATTCAGAAGAGAAGGTAAGCAAGCACATAGCTGTTGACACTGACACTGAGCACATTCGGTGTAAACAACTTAAAAGCTAAGCTTTGTTTTCTGTTTTTTCAGTAAGAAAGTAGTTGTTAAGCTTGCAGAACACAAGGGTAGAAGCACAGCAGTGAAAGTGAGGTGGGAAAGACATCATCATGAGCAGAATCTATAACTGCTGTTACTTAAGCTAAAGTAATGAAGACACTTAATAGGTTAAAATGTTCCCCACCAATGAAAGCAATGAGACAGGCATTGCATTTGGAAGGTCTCAGAGGAGGAACAGGTTATCTGTAACTGTCCTTTTGTTTGGAAAAGTCTTACTTGTGGCCAGAAATAGGTAGTAGCAGAGTGTCTGCTGTGAAAGACTCTGCTTAATGCGGATATCATGTCATTATGACTGTTCCATCTAGTCCCATTGACTCGTACCTACAAGTAAAAAGTTAGGATTCTATATAAATTGATTTTACTTGGCTTTTTTCAAGGATCCTGATTGAGGTTTATGTCAGGGGAAAAGCAGTACTTGGTAGAATTCACCAAAGGCAGATTTGAGACCAGTGTTGATACTGAAATTGGCCAGACAGGAACTTTCTAACACAGTTTTGAGTATTAGAGAGCAGGCATTGTTTACTGCAGCAGTGGTCACTTGGAGGATCCTTCCTCCAACTGAGTGCCCTGAGCGTCCAGTGAACAGAATGTTTATCATACACACTGATCACACATTCATTAGCTATCCCCTCTTACTTGATGTATATCTATTACTTTATTTTACATAGTTGTACCCCTTATCAGAAGTCCTTATTTGGTTCTTTGGGGTCTTCCTTAGTGGTTTTCAATGTCCCGTGTCTTTTTTAGGTGCCTGTTCCTTGACCCCTGCTTTTGAGTAAGCACAATATCATTGCTTTGCATAACTTCTACTTTGTCAGCCTTGCAGAGCTGATCTGACATGCTGCTTGTGTTTTGCATGGCTTCTGTTTGCCTAAGTTACATCCTTCATCTATTTCTCCAAGGCTGTGCTGTTCTATTCTACTGTCCTTGTCAGAGTAAAATGCGGTTCTGTTCTGCTGTCCTTATTGTTCATGTCTTCCAGCAAGTATGAGTGACGACAGGGTCAAGTGTTCCATCTCAGAACAAAGGGAAAAAATGAAATCTCCTAGGATATTCTTTTCTGAAAAACATACAGCTATTAATATAAATCTATAAGTTTATTAAATGAAACATTCTCATTGCACAGAATTAGTCCAATAGAACAAACTCTAAATGCCTTGAAACAGAGATTGCCTATTATTAATAGCCTCTGGAGAACAGGCAGATTGAATGCATTGAGAGAGGATATTTTAGGAGCCTGGAGTAAGAAGGCTGGAAATAATCACTGCAGTGAATTTTACTTTTTGGATATTGGCTCATGTTGGCACTAGCAAGATCTGAGTCCTGCAGAAGGATCTTTAGTAAGATGAACCAATGGCCGTCACAGGCTTCCGTGTACTGATTTGAAGCAAGGTCAGGACAGACAGACACCTTAACAACCAGCAGTGAGTCACTGAATATCTTAGATTTGTGTATCCCTGAAAATACAAGATAAATATATAAATTAAGATTATCTATGCGTAGAATTCTGACACCACACAGTTAGTCTTGGTGAGTTTTCTTTGTTTTGATGATGTAGCATCACTGATTTCTGTTGTGGTTAGTCTGTCAATAGTGGGGCCAGTACTGTTCAATGTCTTCATTAGTGGCCTGGAAAATGGAACTGATGGTACTGATGGTACTGGGAGGGATGACTGATAAACCAGATAGTTGTGTTTTGTCATTCATAGGGACCTGAACAGGTTGGAAAACTGGGTGGAGAGGAACCTCATGAAAGTTATCAAGGGGAGATGCGAAGTTCTGCATCTGGGGAGAAATAACCTCAGGCACCAGTACAGCTGGGGGCTAGCTGACCGGAGGATAGCTCTGTCAGAGAAAGACTTTGGAATCCTGGTGGACCACTCTGTTCTTGTGAGACCCCACCTGGACTACTGTGTCTGGAGTTTTGTGAACATGTCACATTTAAGGTTTGAATTTCAGTTGACACTGGGGTTTTTAGGATCTTGGAAAATTTCACATGCCCTTCAACAAATGCACTGAGCATTTTTCTTGGGAAATTTGTAATACATATACATGCTGTTTATACCATAGTTCTTCAAGTAGAGAAAGTTATGCCAGTGGAGCTTTTTTCCCCCAGTTGTTTACGGTCTGGATGAATTAGAGAAGTGGTGTAAAAATAAAGTGTAATTCAATAAAGCAAAGTAAGAAGTAATCAGTATTTAGAAAAAGTTCAATACACATGTAAAAGATAGGAAATAGCTGGCAGAGAAGTAATTTTCCATCAAAGAATCAAGGATTTATACTGGCTTGCAAACTGAATATGGGTCTATGCTGTCAGATTTCTGCCCTTTGTGTCTCACTGTGTGTAAGCTTTATCTAAATCATGTCACCAGTGGTTAAAAGTTTTTTGCATTGCCCAGTATTGCCACTTGCTGGCAGCAAGACGCTAAAAATGCATTGAAAGAGATTTTCTTAGATCCAATATTACTAAGTACGAGCACTATTATATGCAGATGTTATGTAGGAAAAAATACGGTTTAGGTCTGTAGAGGCATCATATTTTTTTCTGCAAAGCATTTAAAACAGGGATAGGTAAAAAAATGGAAAAGCTATTTATTTGTGTAAGAATGGGTGCTTCTGTTGAATGTTGCTCAAAGGGATTAGAAAAACAATAACAATATTACTTTTCCAAGAACAATTATGATTTTGTGTTCTATACTCAGTGTGGAAAGCACATCATGCAAACTTCTCAAAATCCTCAGGTTTTGAGCCGAAGTTTGTGAGACACAAATCCTCCATACCTATATTGGATCCGCATAAGCACGTAATCAAAACTCCTATGTTGTGTTTTACTAACAAAGTATTTTAAGTTATTATGACTATATTCACTTTCATTATTTCCGTGTGACAGAAATTTTTAATGACTTTCTTCTAAAGCCTTATAACACCCTCAGGTTATTGGCAATGGCATAATATCTTCAACTAAAACAGATTTAGTCTCTTTTGCTCTGGATTTTCACTGCTATAGAGGTCAACAGCTGAAGTTGAAACTTCTTTGGCAACTGACAGCTCAGTCTAACTCTTGTTAATAGATTGTATGAAGGAAGGCTTTGAGTTTTGTAGATTTTGCAGAAATTGATAATAAAATGTACACACATATATAGAAAGAGAGATGACTTCTAAAGTGAATCTTAGTTAAATGCTTTTTAGAAAAAGTTGCTCCATTCCTTTTTGTAAACTTTTTAAATTTAATTTTTAGGTATCACAAAAATTAAGTAATGAAGATTGCTTTCCAGAAATAAGCCTCTGTCTAGATGCTCCTGTTGAAGAAATAGTATCAGTTCTAAAGGAACAGACACCAGAAGATACATTTCCACATGTTTTAGATAATTGCTGCAGAACCTGCATGACCATTGTTGACACAGATAACACAGTTAAAGAGCATTCCGTTAATAATGATACAGATCTTTCACTGTCATCCCAAGGGAAGATTTTCATGGATGTATTCACTGAACAGAATATAGAGACTAGTGAAGTTGATATCAGTGATTTGTTGAGATACCCTAGTGATTCTGAGAGTTCTAAAGTTAAAAACCCATTGCCTGACAAGTTAGAGTGTCAGAGTCATGCTTATTCCATTGATCCATCAGCAGCTGAGAGCACTGATGCCCTGCCAGTAGAGCTTGTGGCACCTCTGAATGCCTTGTCAGGATCAATGGTACAAGCTGCCACTCCTGCAGTGCCAAATGAGAGACAGATTAATGCCAAGGAAGAGCAAGTAAATTCAGAACTGCAGCTAGATGAGGACTGTACGCAAATTACAAACTTGATGGAGCCTCGACTTGCTACGATTCAGATGGAAGAAATAAATGCCTCCACAGGATCTAACTTGCAGAGCACAACAAATGAGCAAGTATACCCAGAGTTTAATTCATGTTTGAAATTTTATGTTTCTCATAAAATATTTTATGAAGTAGCCAAATTACTTGAAGATGGGTATCTTAGTAAAGATTAAACTAGCAGTAAGTTGCATATTTAGATAATTTCAGTTGGTTTTGTTTTAAAAATCCAGTACGGTATCTCCTGTTTGGATGCATCCATGTTATGTAAGTAGCTGAGCTTGCTGGGATGGGAAATCCTAGTAAAGGTAATTTATTATCTGATGTGGAATTTTTAAATGGGATTTTTAAAAAGTCCTGGACCCCCTGTACATCTTCTGTGTCTCATGTTCTCTCCAAAACACTATTCTGTTATTTCATTGTAGCATACCAGCATAAACCAGCCAATTCCAGCTCCAGATTCCTACTGCATCCTGTTCTGGTTTTGATCCAGGCAATAGTGTGCTGTTTTCTTTTGTCGTAGTTCTCACTGCTGTAACATGCAATTACTTTGCAAGTATTACAAAATAGATTACAGCTATGTCTTTCCTGTAGACTAGGAAGATTATTCAATGGGGATTTTTTGCACATATATTTGGGGGTGTATTTATTGTGCCTAATTCTGCCTATGCGAGGCATACTGAAAAAACTGAGGCATGTGTTTATGTTCCTGTCCTTCCTGGAAGAAGCCGGTATGTATGGATACAGCATGTGGTCCTTCTTGTTACTTTGTGTGCTGTGAACAAGTCATTTCTGTTCAATAACACCTATGCAAAAATACGGAGAGGAGCATGAAAGGAAAGCCATAATCTCTTCCTGTTTGGGTTATAAAAGGGAAAGAGAAGGACAGGTAGAAGACATAATTTTATGCTGCAGGATATATTAAGCATCTCTTGTAAACCTGTAACTTGATTCTCTGCTCTGTATTGTCTTTGAATAATCTGGAGCTGCAAATCAATGATCAGTCATATAAAGCTGACTGTTTAAGATGGTTTTACACTCACTTTACTTCCCCACAACGGCATAAAGCATCCAAAAACTGTAAGTTATTTCTGTCTTTTCCTAGCAGTATTAACTGGATGTATCAGCATATAATTAAATGTGCCACAAAGATAGCTGATTTCCAAGTGCTGAAAGGTCTGTAGGCCAAATGTCCCAGAACCATAGCACTTTACAAAGCTCTTTTAGTGAAGTACTGATTTCTGAAATTTCTAGCACAGCTGTGTGAAGATTAATGCATAGATTTACTCAAAATTGCAGTTAAAATGTGAAGCAGAGTTTTGTGGAAATGGAGATGTCTAACCTCTTGTCAAATATCAATCAACTTTAGCTTTTCTTTGTGCCTTTTTCTAGTGGTCTGGAAGGCAGAAAGTAAGGAGACAATTGACTAAGAAGAAAAATCCCAGTAATTTGTTAGTAACTGTTGAAACTAACAGCGTATTGTTCACCTTCGTCTTTTCTCACTTTTCTTTCTTCAGAGTATTTTTGTGGTGAAACAAGTATCCAAAAAAGGAGAGCCTGTGCTGAGCTGTAGATGCAATCAGGATGCTGAATATCCCCAGTATTTTTGTATATAATCTCTTATAAATCAAGTGTGGGGTTTTTTTTCTTTGAAATATTTTCTTCTTCTTCTCTAACCCTGCTCCCATTGTTCCATATGGATCCATGGAAAGTATTGCTGTGACAGTTTTCTAAGCTAATGTATTTGATTTTCCCCAGCTGCCATACGATCATTAAGGTTGGAAAAGATCTCTGGGATCATCAAGTCCAATTGTCCAACCATGAATCACTGTGTTTACCACTAAACTGTGTCCCCAAGTGCCACATCCACATGTCTTTTGAACACTTCCAGGGATGGTGATTCCACCACTTCCCTAGTCAGCCTGTTCCAGTGCCTGGCCACACTTCCAGTGAAAAATTTTTTCCTCATACCCAATCTAAACCTTCTCTGGCACAACTAGAGGCCACTTCCCCGTGTCCTATTGCTTTTTACCTGGAAGAAGAGACCAACCCCCACCGCACTTCAAACTCTTTTCAAGTAGTTGTAGAGAGCAGTAAGGGCACTACTGAGACTTCTTTTCCTCAGGCTAAACAACCCCTGATCCCATGTTAACATGCATTGTCTCTTGACCCAGGGGGATCACTTCTAAGAAGGTGATTTCCCTCTTCAGTAACCTCTCTGCTAAATATGTCAATTTAAAAAATTAATCAGCATATTTATATCCCAAGAAAGGACTAACCAGTTCTCCCACATCATTGTGAAAGAGTTTCTATGCGTGTGTGCTGAGGGTGCGTCCTAAAAGCGTTCAGCATTACTCAATTATGTAATAAACTAATGGGTACCCAGATTTCAGGAGCTTGAGTGATACATAGCAGCATGTCACACTCACATGGCTAAAACAGTGAATAAACTCAAATAAGTCAGATTAACTTCCATGTGGTGACCTGTCTTTAGGGTGGGATTAGAGGCAAGTCTCTGATATACGTGAGTCATTTAGGTTCCCCTTTGCACAACTTAGGATGAGGTGAATCACTATCATCTCAGAGTAACTCTTCCTTTTTACAAGTGGTGGGGTAATGAGGATGCCTAGTGTCATCTGCATGCCTGGCTTTTAGAAGGCTGAAGGTAAGTGAAGTGAATCTCATCTGTAGTGGCTGTAGCTCAGGGATGGTATATCTTTAGAAATAACTGCTCAGCTGGGAGTTACTGAACTTCAGATGAAACATGGATCTCACCTTGTGTAAGTTTTTAGGCTTCTGCAACAGCGACATGGGATGGGCTATCTTAAGACAACTCAAGCATCATCTTATTTTTTAGGACAGGAGCTCATGTCCATAGGAAACTGAAATGAATCTGTTGTCCTTTCAAATATCCAGTCAAATAACTTTTGGGTAGAACAGCTTTTGTTAGCTGTCATCCAGCCAAGATTTATGTTTTAAGTTGTGAATCTGAGTAGCCTAATTCTCTTGGCTAATTCTGCCAGAAGCACATTGCATGGCATACTACTTCAGGATTGCCTCTCTATGGCAGCATCTGTCTTTCATATCTGTAGGATTCCAGTTATTCACTGAAGCAACCTCTCAATTCTCTGTGAGCACACATACAATTTACGAAAGAGTATTCTTGGAGCTCTTTTATAAACAGCCTTTGTTTTAACTTCATGCATACCAGTTGCTTCTGATATTTCTTTTTTTGTCACAGCCTGTGAGTGGTCAGCAGGAAGAAGTAGTTTCAGTTTACTTGGATGTCACGTTTAATGAAAAGCAAACTGGTGACAGACATGCCGATTCGGTGGAGTCTGCAGCATGTGCAGAAACGGCCCAAACAACATCAAGGTAAGCGAGACCTCCTCAGGAAGGTACAGAGATTGTTTCCTCTCATCACCAAATACTAGAAGAGACAGCAGGGAATGGCTCACATTGGCAGTATAACGAGAGACAAACCTAAGTATTTTGAGTATGAGAAATTTATGCATAATAATTCTTAAGTTCTTTTTTATATATATATTAATGTAATAGATATGATGCTTGTGGAGTACTCATTTGTCATGTGCATGACTTTAAATGATTAAAGGTAAAGGTTTTACCTCTTATTTAAAGATCTGAGAGTTAATTTCTCTCCTAATTTACTCCTTATTTAGTGCTACCTGAGTTAGCCTATGTTCTTGCCTGCTATTACAGAGTTCCTTTTGAAATCAAAGGCATTCATATTCTTAGCTCTACTGTAAACATTGGTTTATATAGGGATTTTTTTTGTTGATTCTAAGCATATCTCTTGTCAGTAAAATTCAGAAATCTACTTCTGAAGACAAGCAGGATCTGGAAACCACCATATGGCAAGAAATACTTCTGAGTGAGTACGCAGAAGCTAATCAGAGGAGAAGGAGCAAGAGAATCGACAACAAACGAAGTAAGATACTCTGTGCTATTATCACACAGGTTATTATCTGAACAACTATACTGAATCAAATATAATTCATAATTTTTCCAATATACTGTGGCATGGTTTTCTTTTATAAATATGCTATAAACATTCATTTTAATAATTAAAGTTACTGATAATTTCCCTTCTTCTGAAAACCCTTATATTAGCAGCCTAACAGTTAACTTGTTTGTATAAACCCCTTAAGAATCATGAGATGCTTTTCAGGATGCAATTTTTATTACAGTGTTTTATATGAAAAAATTATGGTGTGTTCTGAAAAGGAGAAGAGAAATAGTTTTTTGCAGAGTGAAAAGGTAGATCCTGAACTACATTTATATATCCTTTTGCCATTTAGTATCCTGTGTGCAACGTCATTGTCAGAGCAGTGCCATCCTAGAAAACTGACCTATATAAAACAGTTTATTCTGTTTTGAATGCCTGCTGTTGTTATCCTGTCTACAGGATTATAAGGCCTTTACTACCACAGTTACAGAGCACTCTTTTGAAGTATTTTTATTCGCAATATGCTTTGTTAGAGAGAAAGATTGCTATCTTTAATCCTTAGAAGGGGTACATGCAGAGAAATCCTTGACCTTGCAGAGCAATTTTGTGGGAGAATAAAGAATTTCCTCACTTAAGTCTTCACTCCAGCACCTTTAAGATTGGGTCTTATCTGTTGGGGTTTTTTTTTTATTAAAGTCCACTCAGATAGGGTTTTTCCGTTTACCTACAATCATTTAAACATCTTACGAAGTTTGTAAGTATTTGAATTGTAACAGCTACATTATAGATCTTAAAAAACATGAAGAAGTCCACCTCCAATTAAGAAAATGTAATTATCTTTTGTAGGATTTTAATTATTCACAGTAGAAGCACAATTTTGATGAGATTTAAAGTTGAATGACTAACTGCTCATTGATTTCAAAATGACTTGCTAGTTTCCACTCAATAAACAAGTTATTGATTCTTTAGCATGGTTTCTGCAGAAAGAGTTGCACTGCCTATAGAGGTAGCTTCATGTTAAACCAATCTAACAAGCATCCCTTTCACATCAGACCTATCAAGAGCCCATTAGTTATCTTAGTTTGGTAATTCACTCTAAAAACAGCCCCATTATAAGTTTTGGGTTAGGTCTGCATGTGTCACTAGTTTTGCACAAGATCAGGCACATGGAAAGCTCTCAGGAAGGCAAGTGGAAGTGATGGGAAATAGATCCCTTCAAGGAAGATTTTGATGAGGCAAAGTGTAACGTAAAACTTCACATTGTTCTGTCTGTGCGGTTTAATCCCTCCTGAACTGCTTGGCTGGTATAGATCCGCTCTGACTGATTGATTGACATCTTGCAAGGCTAGACAGGTAGAAGAGAGAGACTGTGTGCTCAGCTGAGGGAAACCCCTATCAGATTCTAAAAATCACACTGAGTCAAGAATTAAAGAATGTTTGGAATTAGTCTGAGCTCACGGTGTAACACAATGCAAAAACATCAGGCTATGTGAGTTACAGCTTGAGAAGAACTGTGGGTTTTAAGGTCTATTTTTGGTGATGCTGAATTGATTTTTGTCTTTTTTGCTTTTATATGTTTTCTGTATTCTTCACACATATATTTGTAGCTCTGTAGCCCGTTATTGTATTTGTAGTTAGTCCCAGTGCTTTTCCCTACCTTTTCCCTACCCCGACAGGCAGAAAGACAAAACAGATTCCAGAGGCTCCAAGCTGGCAGTCCCAGGCCCCTATCCTGTCTTGATTCTTCCTGGGAGCCAGGGTTGAAACCAGCTCTTCGAGACATCTTTTCATAAACAAAGTTTAGTTCCTATCTAAGGAGGGAGGATTTAGAAAAGGGTTGAACCAGGGGGGAATTACCTCACTACTGATGTCTCTAAATGGGGATTTTTGTCAATTATGCTAATTTGCTAAATTTATAAAACTGTATTCACCCTGTGCAGGGGTGGGCATTTTCCATATCTGCCCCTGGAGCCCTCCAAAAAAGACCAGGCTTTATATTACCTCCTATACTAATATTATCTCGAAAGTGTGTTGTTTCATTTTTGTTTTGTAAAATACTAAACTAAACATTAGAAACAGTCTCTTTTTAAATTTTACTTTTTTACATTTAGACCTCATATTCACCTTTCACTCATTACAGAAATGACTGAGCTAGTTGTGAAGTAATGAGAAAAGATAACCTGAGGGAGTTAGTCTCAATCACAAACGAGAGGTTTTAAAAGATAGATGGGTAAAAAAAATGGTGGATAAATCTGATTTCTAAGAAAAATTAAATTATTGAATAACTGACTGGTTATTGAAATTATCACCTTATAAGGATTTGAATGTCGAATAGTGGTTTTATCATCCATTGGGAAGCAATGCACCTTGCGAAAGTATCACTAGAAAGGAAGAAGTCTAAAGTTAAAACACTTCTACATAGTCATATTTCTGTGTGTTGAATTTCAATTGGAGTTTTATTATGAAATGCACTATGACATCTTTTATTAAATGATGTTATTAGTCAATTTGTGATGTGTTTTTTGAGATTTTAATTTTTACTAAATTGAATGAACATTTGTTTCTTCAGAAAGCTTATTTGCTAAGTGTAATATAAAGTGAAGCCAAGATAAGAGAGAAAATATACTTCCTGTGCAACAGATATTTTACATTATTTTTCAGGACGAGAAGCCTTTGGTAGGAATTCTGTAAATCCAACTCGCCCCCTTTCACTTTCAACAATCCACAGGAGGAATGTGTATGGTGAAAACTTACTGCATAGAGCTGTTATTCATCAAGACATAGATCTTGTACGTAGGATAATAAAAGCTGGTGGGAAAGTAAATAGTCAGGATTATGCTGGTAAGTTGCAGTTGTACTAAAATACTATTTTCAATACAAGTACCTTCCTGTAACTAATAAAAATATATATTATGAATTTGTGCAGTAGACAAGGCTGTAGGTTTGTGACTGGTCAGTTGATTATTAAATTTTTATCATTTTAACTTAGTACTTGTTCATGGAAAAACATGTAGATCCTAGTTATAAAAGTATACAAGAAAAAAATTTTGTGGGAAAAGCACTTAAAAAAGTTACAAAGTGACGCAATTACGTTTATGTAGCCTTAATTCAGTGACTCCATGCATGCTTGTAACGGAACAGTCCCTAATTAAATAGTCAACTTCATAGGTTTTAAAGTTTGGGTCCATTTTTTGTCCATTTCAGTGACTAACTTGAGACATGAAGATGTAGATTTTCCAGTTTAATTTTTCAGGAACTTTGATTTCGCTCTTTACGTCTTGAGGGAAGTTGAGCACTGTTTTGACTTTTTAAAGTTGTGATTATTTGGTATTTTCCATTTTTTTCTTCGTCTTGGGCAGGGAAAAAAATCATGACAAATAGCAGCCAGCTATTTGATTCAAGCAATTTACCTTATTCACTTTCGTGGGTGGTACTCTGTGCAAAAAACTTCACCTTAATTATTACTTGATTGTATCAAATATAAGGTTGTTCCTAATCTGCCCTTGCCTGTCTCATCCAGTAGTCTCTGAAAAGTTTCTGTAAAAAAAAGAAAATTGTTTCAGACAGCTGGCTCTTCTGCTAGAAAACTTTATTCTTACAGTCTTTCCATATTGTGCTAGCAGCTAGGATTTCACAACTGTCCTGTGGGAAAGAAAAAAACCTACATTCTGCAGTTACAGGCTATTGCATAATGCAAGAATATAACAGACCAAAATTAAGGTTGAAATTCTGTGTCTTCTGGAATATATTGAGAGATAGATTGGGTTAGCAGCAAATCTCAGACTTTTACAGCACAGGCATTTGAGCTAACAGAATGACTTGCAGTATGTACTAACTTGTGCTGGAGACAGATGAGAAAATATTTTGTTGATGGGATTCAAAGCCCTCTGTTGACAACTGAGAAGTGCTGATAGTGTGGGTTCAGCTGCAGCCAGAGTAGGCAAGTGTACTAAAGTGCACAGGTTCTAAAGTTTGATGTCACAGCTGCTTCCTTTTTCTGCTTTTGCGTATTTTGCTAGGCCACCGTTTCTTCATCCCCTCAGACTCTGGCTACTGGTTTTTTGGTGCAAAAGGAGCAGAGCTGCACACAATAGTTTTTAGTTGTACTCCCTGAAGACATGAGAGGTTGACCTGGTCCTATTTCTTTTAATTTCAATGAGGCAGGTGTAATCAGAAAGAAGTAGACTTACCAGACTTGTTTCCTTTTGACACGCACTTTCATCTTGATCTCTTTGGGTCATTGTTCTGAATATTATATTCTGCCTCTGTGTCTGTTCTCCTCCTTTAAAGCCTCCCCCCTGTGATTATCCATGTCTTAGTCTGGTATTTTTTTCATATTCCTGTGCTGTGGTACTCCGATTGAGTACCTTACTGAGTTTTTGATATCTTCTGTTGTTTGTTTTGTTTTGGGTTTTTTTTCTCCATTTTATTTCCTGGACATCAGCATGTAGGATATGGGCACCATATTAGAGATACTGTCTTGTGCTGTAAGTTTGAGTTTTGACTCACAGTATCCTGAGGAATCTGAGAAACAGTTGCAGTGAGACTTGTGTTTCTCCATGATTTGGAACATGCACAGTGTCCTTGCAGGCTCATGTTGCTGATCTCTAGTGATTATTAACTGAATGTGTTGTAGGTGCAGTTTTTCTGGGTCTTATTATTAGATCAGGTAGAGGATACTTTTTACTGAGGGAGAGATTAGTACATTCCCCTAAATGAAAATTTTTATTATCTCCTTAACAGATTTTACAATAAACCTAGTTACGAGGAATATACAATATTCACGGTTGGGTTGTGTATAAAAGAGCCTTGAGAGTTTCTCGCTCTAGTGAATTAAGATAATTTTGCTTAATGGGACTGAAACAATCTTATTAAGCCTTATTAATTTATATATTTAGTATGTGAATTAGGCCCTGACAGCCTTCTGAAAATGGAAAATTGTTGAAGAGTAAGGCTATCCGTGAAAGTGATCTTCTGGAAGGCATGTTAGTTTCAGAGCTGGAAAATAGGAAGTGGAAAATCCTCTGTGTTTTTCCTTTATGTCTCTCACCCTGCATGTTTAAGGACCTGATGCATGGCTATGCTAAACCCAGTTCAAAGACTTACATTCCATATTTTTCCTAAAGAAGCTCCTTCATGGAGTACAATTCATGTCATATCTTGTCTTATAGGTTTTTTCCATATACCTGGGAGTGAATATGGAATTTCACTAGGGATTTTTCATTTATTTGAACACTCAAACCATTCTTGGATAGTCTCAAACCATTTTTATTTGGTAGTAAATAATTCATGTCTTTATTTTTGTCGCTTCTTTGTTACTTATCCTCTTCAGCATAGCCACGTAAATAAAAGAGTGCCGTGAAAATTTACCTTGTCCTTAAAACAGCGTATATGTTTTAGTCCAGGAGAAATTACTGAAATATGGGATGAATAATTTTCATTGTCTCCTTTCATAACAGAACTATCAAATCTCAAACTAATGTTTTTACACCAGCATCTGCTTCCTCAGTAGGTGCAAATTTTGTCAAAAGCATGAGATCTCCCAAACCTTTTGACATTTTCATAAACATTTCTTCATACATCTTACTGGAACTTACCAGTTTTTACTATTTCAATATATTCTGTGAAGGCTTTATCAGAGAGACAACCTAAAACTGACATAGATTTTTAGAAATTTTTTCACCCAAATGTGAAATACGTGTTTTTCACAGGCTTGACTGCGCTACATATAGCAAGTGTGGAAGGCTTTTATGAGATAGCAAATCTGCTTTTGAAGGCGGGAGCTGATGTTAATGCTACACAAAAGGAACAAATAACACCCTTGCAAGATGCAGTTAAACAAGGTCATTATGAGGTATATCCTGAATTGAATACAAAGTATGATTTGAATAGAAATTATTGTTGTTGAGTCCAGAAGGTCACAAAATGTTTTTGTATGGGGCTTGTCTTTTTAGGTTATAGGTAAATTCGGGAGCTTGCAAGACCTCTCTGCCTGATTTCTATTCAAACCACTCCATGCTTAACAAGATTTGTCCAAAAGGAGAAAATTTTTTAACTGTTTCGGACGATGTCTGTACTACTGAGGAGTAGATTGCTACCATTTAATACTATTTCGTTCACTGATTTTGTAATCACCCTGCAGAGTAACTTCTAACTTAAGCAGTCTTCTGGACTATTAATGATATTTTTTTCATGATTTAGGAATCATGCATAAATGGCATGTCATCACAGCCATGCACACCCATGTATTAACACAGAACATGGGGGATTTTGAAGTAATAGCCTTATATTTTGTAGGCTAACTACAAAAAGCTAACTGAATAGTCAGTTTGTATTAATTTTAATATTTGTTGCCAAATGCAGTGGTTTCATAAGCCTATGTCTGAATTGCAGATCCTGTTTCAGTCTGGCAGTCCACCTATCTGTCTGTACATGTTCCTAGGGTGGCCCAAATTTATGTAGGAGTTCTGTGTGTCCATTTTATCTGCTGGCAGTTTTCTTCTATAGACCTGCACATATGCTGCCTAATTCTTACTGATTTCCAAGATTTTAAAGGTTTTTTTGGAGGGTGGTTAATGAGTTTTGTTCCTAAACATTTGGTCTTTTTCTGTTTCACAACTGAGGGAAGACTTACTCTGTTTCTCCCAGAAAAGTCTCTCTGGAGCAGAGAGGAAGGGTGGACTTCTGGTTAATTTTTTCTGAGACTTGAGAGCCCCAAGAATGAATTACAGCTTGTGCATCACAGACTGTTGCAGGCTCATGAAATATTTCTGAGTTTTGTGACTGTACTTAAGACTCCCATTTCCATGGTTGTGGATGAAGGTCTCTGCATCTCTGCAAGTAACACTTAGGGGCCAGCAACTTGAGTGATATTGGAAGAACATTGATCTCGACTATGTCACTTGAGGCACACCAAGATCATTCAGCACAGAGCTGAGTTAGTTATGCAAGCTGGTATATTCAGACGAAATGGTGCTACATGATGGTGCTGTATTTACTCATTGCTCTGTTTACTCAGTAGCAGTAAAATTGTCTTACTGCAGTGGTCTGTCAGATTTAATTTTGTTGTTTTTTAGCTAGCAACAAAATAGTGATAGTGATTCAGTAATAAGACTTTCAGTAACGTGGTATTTGAAGCTGTGTTTTTCAAAGCTACCTTCTCTACATGAAGTTATTACTGTAGATTGAAAACATACCTTTTGACTACTTTATCATTTTCTGTGCTTGCAATATGCAAAATCAATTCATTTCAGGAAAAATGGTTAAGTATAGGAAAGATTTTCTAGTAGTCCAGTTAAGGGGGAGAGCGTACAAGTATGATGTGTGGCTAATTGATCCCCTTATGGAAGAAGTGTTCTCAACATTAGTGGTTGAAAAAGCTAAAGACTTGGGACAACTTGTGAAATCCAAAAGGGCTTTTGCTGCCAGCTGAACCCTTTTTATTTTACTCTGTTGTTAGGAGAATATATGAACTAGGAAAACTTCATTAACCATTTTCTCATTAGCAGTCTGGTTGGAAGTAATGAAGGACTTGAACATCCAGGTAAAGGATGTGAGTCAAGTTCAGTCTGAAATTATAGCATGCTGAAGAGAGAAATGCAGAGGTACAAGTGAAATCACACTAATGTTGGAATAAGATTGTAGGCTTACCCACAGAAATGAAATAATCAGACTGTAAATTTCCTGTATCTTAAAAAAGTATTTTGCAAAGGTTGATGGAACATTTTGCTAAAGTGATAGTTTCTTGAATAGTGACAGATTCAGGCTTTATATTTATACAAAAATCGTAATGTTGGTAGCAAGACCATCTGAATGTGTTTCATTTGATCAGATTTATGTTGTACGTCAGAAATAGCTGTCAAAGCTTCCCTTGCAGTCATAGGAGTCACAATAGATACATCTAGAGCACAATTTATTTCCTCCTAAAGTAGATATCCTAGATGGATAAGCTGACTCAAACCCTAAAATCACCTGTTATTTTCTGCCAGTTAAGAGCTGTGGAGGATGAATCCTACTCTGTGTTTTGGGAGACCTTGTCTTAATGGCATCAGGCTAATAACTGGAACAATTTCTAAAAATAAGAATAATAAGACAATAGGATAATGATGCATCTAGGGGAATGCTTGGTGTTTATGAACTAGAATAAAGAGGGATGTGATTTTAGTTGCTCATGTTGTCAAGTACAAGAGCGAGAATCCGTAAGGATATGAAAAGTATGTCAGAAAAGAAATTATCTGAAAAACTTATTTTTCTAGATGGCGAACTTACTACTTTGGTATGGAGCTGATCCCTTATTAAAAAATCAGATGGGAAGGTGTGCATTAGAAGAAGCTTCTGACCCATCTATAAGGAAACTTCTTGCAAGTTATTTGGCAAAATCCAGAAGATATTCAGTAGCAGGTAGGAAAGAATTATTCTGACATACTGTCACCAGTAAATGGGGAAATTTAGCATATCTGTTGAACTGTACTTAACTTAGTTACTGCTAGTAACTCTATGGCCTTCACTGTTTCATGCCAGAGTTACCAGTGAGCACTCCTTACCCTCCACAGTTGCTGTACATTGATGAAGTATAAAAAATAATGAGGTCCAGTTGTTTCTTGGGCTGGAGTTACCAATAAATTTGAAATGAAGATGTGAAACACAGTAGTTGTCTATCTAAAAGGAAGATGCAGCATTGTTTGACTTGCTGATGGATGAGGTATGGTTTACAGATAGGGATAACATTTGGTTTTAAACTGGCATAAAGTCTGAATTTTGAAGGACCCATAAGATAAAAAATGGGAAACTAGGATTAGATCTAGATCTTAGGCCTTGCCAAGCCTTAACTGCTGTTAGGACTGGGTACAGGAAAATTTTACAGTAGGTAACTGTGGCAGCCCAGAATACTCCTCAGACTGTACAGGGGGGTCTGGAGCCATGCCAGACTGTTTCGGAACTCGAGACAAAAGCACAGAACTNTGAGTGTCCAGTTTCTTGGCTCGGGCTCGGGACTTTTTAACATCAAGAAACAGCCATAAAAAACACCTCAGCGGTCACTAACAAAGTGAACGCTAATAGGTAACAACTAATGAGTTTGTAAGGAAAAAGTTGGATTAGGATTGGCTAAGGAGAGAGTCGGGTCTTGTACAGTCTTGGGAACTAAGTTGTGAAGAAAGTTTGGAGGAGGCTGTTTGATCAGAAGCAGGTACAAGATAAGCCTTGATTAGAGCTAAGATTAAGACTATGGACACCCATGGGGCCAGTGTGGGCAGTAGTATGTTTAAATCAGGAGTCGTCCCTCAGACTATTATACATTACTGTTTTTCCACATGGGTGGCAATAAAGCTGTAACATTAAGTCCAAGGATAATCAAAAGAGACTTCAGAACCTTAGGTAAGGGGATCTGGTAGACAGGTAATTTTTTTCCTCTCTTCTTCCAGTTGTGAGCAGGGACATTGGAAGAAGCAGACAAACCTAGTCTCTTAATGCATGACTGCATAGCTAATGTCACTGCCACAATTCTGAATTTTTCAGTAACGAGGTGGTCTGGATGCCACCAGTCCTTTTGGCGTCAGATGGCATTTACCTTTCTTGGAGAAGGAAGAGAGTCTTTGCTCATAAATTAGCAGGGCTCATTGACAGAGCTCAAAACTAGACTTGAAGGAATAATGTAAGGCCCATGAGAAGCTGTTAGGTGACATGAAGATTAAATGGATGGGGTGCTGGTGAGGGCTCTCAGCCTGCTGCTCTGAGATTCCATGGGTATCCTGAAGCACACTTAAAGTCTTACAGAGAGGAGCCAGGGATTACGCTAAGTTTCAAAAAGAATTGCTCAGGTCACTAAGCATCAAGAGAATTTGGAAGTATGATGCCATTCTTTACTCTCACCAAACCTGGTTTGAACAAGAGGCTATTTATAACAAAGATTAGACTCCAAAATTTGATAAATATTTTACATATTGATATGTTTTAGATTCCAATAAAACCCTTATGGGCTTGATAATTTTTCTTGAAAGCTAAATATCATAAGTAATGTTACACGCAATATTGTAGATACAAGATCTTGTAGATAAGATATTGTAGATATAAGATGTAGATATATGTAAAGTAAATCATTATCTCTTTTCAATTCCGGTTTCTTTCTGTCTTTCATTTTCATTTCAGGTGGACGTGATTCAAAGAATATGTTAAATACTCAGTGTGTAGAAGATGCAAACCAGCACCAGGTACATCTTTACAAAGAAGTCTAATTTGATGATAAACTGTTATGGGCTTGCTGACAGTCTTCAGTAGACTAAAGCAGATGACTGTTTCTGAAGTATGTTTCAATACCAGCACACAATGTACTAGATATATCCAGCAGGGACTGAGAGTGATAGTCAATGTTATGCTCATCCTTACTAGTACTTGGGATAAGGTACAGCTGCATGAAGATGCAAGAGAGAAGCAATCAGCTGTGCCTCATGGACAGTGGTTCTTGCTGTTTCTGCAAGTGCTGCAGAGCTAATTTACAGAAAGCATGGTACGTCAGTGCCTGTTTGTACTTACAGAAACCTGACTGAAACTGCAATTTGTTGCCTGGCTTGTAGCAGTAGGATAGTTATGTCTTGTCTCTGTGTAGAGTAAGTTGTGTTGGGTTTTGAGAGGAAAGGGTTGGGAAGACACTGACTTGCACAGGGGTTGCATAGTTATGCCGTAAGATCTCAGTAGGATGAGGGAGCTGGTGCCTCACGTGGAGACAAGTCACTATGATCAGTCACTTGGGATGGTGTTTGCATATAGTGCAACAGCTTTTGGCATTAAGAGCTGCATTCCCCCCTCTGTTTTCTTCCTTTGAACAATGATAAGAGATAATATCTGAGATGTAGAGTGTAGTGTGCAGAGATACATCTTTCGGAGGTTTTGAAGTTTTATGTGGTTATGATAACTGTCCTTGTTACAGTTGTGCAGTCCATGTCTCCTTTGAAATGTTACAGTGTAACAGCATCCATGGTGTATAATCTTAGATTATGCTTTAAAACACTAAACAATTGATAAAAAAGGTGCTGTAAACATTTAATGATGTAAACCTATTACTCTATCTGTGTAACTGATAATTTCAGTAGTTGTGTCAGATGTTGCAGTGTGTGTTCTGGTTCTGTCTCCAAATATAAAGTAATCAGAAGGATAGTGCTAACTCTAGTCAGTCATTGGCCTTTGGACCAACTGTGTTTTGAGACTGCTGTGAGTTAATTCTGTGCAGTTTTGATGTGTTATTTACCCTTCTAATTTCCTGGAATAATTGCAGATAGGCTTGTCAGAAATGTGAGACTACAGGTCTGGTTTATGACCACAGAGGCGAGGTAGTTTTGAAGGCAGATTATTAATTCAAACTCACTTCAAATTTCAAAAATAAATACAAGTTTAAAGCACTTCAGTAATATTTATTGTTGGATTTTACCCATAAATTTTTACACTTTTATACATATAATTAGTTCTTTAATTTCTTGGTCTTGCTGTCTTAAAAAGCAGCACAGAGGAAATCAGTTAGTTTTATAGCAGCAGTGTTTTTTTTTTAGTATATAATAAAGCAATTTATCAGAAAATGATGTTAAGTATGTGGCCTGTTTTAGAGAGAGAATTAAATGCAGGTGTACTTCAACATGATAATACTGGACCATCAAAGGAAGTTTTGCTAAACATGAACAAAGCAGAAGAACAAATCTGGTGAAAAACACAAGAATAAGGCTCTTCAGAAACCTTTCTCTGAAGGCAGAAAAATTAAAAAGTTCAAAAAAGGCTATTCTTACAGCAGAGCCTACAAGTAAGAGTAAAACTATTCAGAAATAAGGTCTCATGTTAAATGGACCTCAAGTTTAGTTCCACTTACAGTCCAAGGAACTTAACAGAAAACATATTTCACTGTTGATGGACCTGATGAAGTGGCCAGACTACTGCTGCATCCGTTCATAATTGTAGCATCCTACTTAGTGTTGTAGGGAAACAGAGCTAAGTCAGGTGGTATTGCAACAGGAATGTAATTCAGCAATGGTACAGTGAAAATTCATTTGCAGAATAAAAGGGCAGCACTGGTGGAAGTCCAGCAACTTCTTTGCAAAGGGGAGGAGATCACCAGTTTGTGTTGTCTCACATCCATGATTTCTGGAGAAAAAATGTGTGCACAACATTCTAGGACTGCTGATTTAACAGAACTTGATTCTCAGTCAATACTGACTTGCTTTGACTTCCTCTCACAATGTATCTGTTTTAAAGTCACAACAGGATGTGACAGGGATGAACATAGTCTCATGCGGAGTAGCAGTAGTAGTTTGACTGACAGGAGTCCAAATACAGATACGAGAACACCTTCAGAGCAGTTTTTTGCAAAACTTGACGAATCACACGTAATCTGATGTTAATGGAAATAAATGTAATGGATCAGCCCTAAGTTTAAAACTCTCTTTGCCTTTGTTTTGATAGATTTCCGTACAGACAGAAGCGTCAGAACCAGCATGTGCAAATCCTCAGGACACTAGGCAAAAAGCAAAGGCAGCCTCATATTCCAGTAGCAGCAACAACAAGCTTTCATCTAATCAATCACAATTGAGTCAAGCATCAGAACAGCAAACATCTAAGAAGTCAGGTGAAAACTTAATACTTTATAAACCAGTAGAGTTCTTTTTCCAAACATACATGAGGATGGCTTTTTGAAATGTGTGAGAGAAAGCTGGACAAAAAATATATATAGCATGTTGAGGAAATACTCTAGTGAATACCTAAACCTTGAAATATTTCCAGAATTTCTGCACTCCATTTTACAGAATGCACATTTTGTTTATGTTGGATTCATCAGTCTTTTAGAATTGTAGTTGAGGGGGTGCTGGATCATAAATGAGACCTTCAAGCTGATCCTTATTTAAATATGTTACATAAACAGCAGTTTAAAATAAAACGAGATTGGTCTTTAGTTAACTGTTATATGTGTTACAGATCAAAGAACGGGGTTGTCCATGTATTTGACACACAGAGATCCATTTATATTTTATAGGCTGTATCCTCATCAGGGACAAATCAGGGTAGACTCTGATTGTACTGGTACCTTTGGACGTACTGGTACCTTTGGACCTACAAACCTACTTACATGAGAATAAGGCTCTAGCATCCTCTGGTAGTTGTATTCTCTTCTGCCTGCACATGCAGCTTTATGTTTAGCATTTTCATCCCATGTCTAAGATTTGCATTTATGTTGTAGCCTTACCATCACAGTAGAGCCCTGCTCCAACTCATCTTTAACCTCTAAATATTTTCACTTACTGATTTTTTGACAAAGCTACCACTCATTGAGTGTACTTTGGTTCTTTCTGGAACCAGAGAGCCGTAGTACTCAAGACTTGCTAAAACAAAAAAACTACTACTACCAAAACCTGTAGTTCCAATAGGATCCCTCCCCTCTTAAAACCCGTTTTTGCCTCCTATTTGTGCAATTATGATTTTAAAAGGTGTTACTCCAAACATATGTATTATATTTTGGTCTCCTCTGGGATAGCATGTCCCAAGTTACTTTTTTCCTCCTAAGAGATTCTTCAGGTAATATTTAATTCAGATAAAATTCATTATTCCCTTTATATGAGGAGAGTTTTGCCATTTCAGAGGTGGTGTAGGAAACTGTAGCCCTCTATACAGTTGAAAGCCTTAATAAATTTAGAGTCCAGGACAATGGCATTCAGATTGCTGTAGAAATAAAGTGGAAAATGGAATGATGTTTTCTGACTTGTGGGGGTTTTAACTTTTTACTCTCCTATGCTTTTTCTTCGTCAACTGGCCTTTGTATCTCATCTGATTGTTTCTATGTCCCACTGGTGTCCTTATATTATTCTATTCTTGAATAAAAATCTTTTCTTCACAAATGACACAGTGTCACTTTCATCTATGGTCAGTCACTTAGTAGGCTCCCAACATTTCTATTCTGCTTATACAGAAGGAAGGTACAAACAATTTGCTTCTTTTCTTATAGTTCAACCTGTGGAAATAATTGCTCCTAGACTAGTGTTGAGGATCGAAGGACAATGTCCTTGAAGTTGCTGAGGTGTGTCAGCCTAATCTAACCTGATTGCTGGTTATGGTAATCTCTTCATTTTATCTTTATACTGTGCTGACTGGACTTTGTATTTGCCAAGATCTGGATCTTTCCTGCTTGTGACCCACCTGGCACTGCATCCCACAGAGAACCAGTATTTTGCAATTCACAAACCAATGTCCCATCATGCTTTTGCAAATGTTTTTTAACAGCCATGAAGCAAACTGTTGTGCATGATAATTTAACTGGAAAAGTTTGCAATTATTTCTGTTCACTTGCAGTCAATATTGCTAAGGTTCATTAGCTTAATGGGCTGTTGTGTGCCTTTTTTTTCTTTCAATGTCTCTAAAAAGTCCCTAGGACATTCTCCTGTGAATCAAAAGGGAAGAAAAGGAAGAATCAGAAAGTGGATGATTGCTTTGGGAGTTCAGACCCAGAAGCTTTTAGACAAAACACAATACATTATCTTATGGTAAAGTAGGTCTCAGATTGGAGGAGTATTTTAATAATGTGATGCCTTTGTGTGCTCTAGAGTCTCAAGTTTTCATTTAAAAAAGGAACTCCTGAGTTTTTCTTGTTGCCAATACAGTGTAGGCCAAGCACCCTTGATGCAAAGAGGGTTGCCTGAATGCTTTCTCACAAGTTTGAACATCCTACAGTGAGCACGCTCATTTAAAATCAGTATGGGTATAGCCTCACTGTATGTCTGTCTCTAATATCACTTCAGTCTGTCTTTCATGTTCCTCCAAATAGTCTTGTGTGGCAAACTCCATAGTTTACTTTAAAAGAAACATTGGAAAAGCAAATTTTCCAGAAGGCAGGAGGTGCCTGAAGAAAGGCAGCTGTCAAGCACAGAAGATATTTGATACTAATGGGTAATGCTGACTGAAAATTTTTGAGAAAACAGTCTGTTTAATGAAAAGAGGAAGATGCAGCAACTAATTGTTCGTAGGAATAAAAGGAAAAAAAACATGATGAGTTGCAGAATGCTCATTTAAAACATTACACTTTTGTGGTTTTTGAATAAATTACATATTTTCAAGAAATCAGAGAAGGAACACCATAAGCTTTTAAAAATATCTTGGTAGCATGACATTGTAATAGAAGGAACAGGAGTTTAGAAAAAGTTAGCATGCATGATAGAGCTTTTAAGGATTTACATATCCTGTCTTTTTGGTAGCAGTTTGAGGAGCGGGTTGTCCTTACTCTATACACATAATCAATACTTCATTAATCTCTTTTTTCCATTGTATCTCTTACGATTTAGTGGGTCTATTACCTGAAGCTTCAGAATTAGAACCTCTCTGATGATCACATGATATCATTAAAGTGGATGGTGGATGTTGTTTGCTTTGTGAACCAATAAGGATTAAATCAAGTTTATTTGCAATTATGGATCCGCTTGTGCACAGGTTTAATTAAAAGACAGTTTATTTATGCCACTAAACATTACTCAAAGACTTGTAATCAGTCTGCAGTAGTTTTTCACATCACAGCTCTAAAAACAACTTGTGTGTATGTATATATATTCATCCAGCTGTAGATATATACCTATATGCATGTGTGTAGAGATATATACACACACACACACACACACACACACACACACATATATATATATATATATATATATATATACACACAACAGTCTTTTCCCTGATACAGAATTAGGAACTGATAAGAAGTGATGCTCAAGTCTCCACTTTTTTAATAGTTTCCTCAATATCTTTATGTGTGTAGTTTATATATTTAGCAGCCTTGTAACCTGAAAGTAGCCCATGGAGAAACCTAACATGTTCCCTACCTCTATACAGTATAAAATTTCAACCTTGTTACCTTTCTTATGGATTCTTAATTTCTTGTACCCTTGTTAAATCATCTGGGTTTTAACTGGGAATTCTTTAGTATAGGATGTTTATTACCTGACCCATTACACAGGACCTTCTACAGTACCTTTTAAACTTTTTGATATAGCCAGTTAATGTTACTGAATAATTAAAGCAACAGTATTGCACACATGTACAGCAATTGCAATGAATTAGGAAGTTTAATTTTCTGTTTATACTTAAGCATTCTTTGTGAAAAAAATTTCCAATGTACACCCAATATCTGTTTAGAATCTTCCAGGGAAGAAGCTGTAATTGTACATGGTACCTGTCATACAAGAGCTGGGAGAAAGATGAAAATTAGGAGAAACGAGAAAGGGGAAACTCAGTTGCATATTGCTGCTAAGAGAGGAGACCTGTCTTTGGTGAAGACTCTAATATCATCTGGAATTTGTGTCAATGAACAGGACTATGCAGGTTTGAAAATTACTCTCTTATGGGCTTGTTTTGTGATACAATTTTACATGATCTGTAGCATAGATACGTTTATATAATTTGTGTCATTTTACTAAAATTATGGATTCTTGACTTAAAATTTTGAGGAGGAAAGAAATTAATTAAGCAAATGCAAGCACACTGAATGAATACCTGGCTTTTTTGTCAGCATAGAGGTAATGCAGACTGTTTCTCAGCATGGGCTTTAATAGGATCTTGCTACTCTGCTGAAGAGCACATTTTCAGAGATGTGTACAGAAGTGAACTCAAAAGTTTGGTGGAGCTTATACACATGCATGTGTGAAGCACATTGAGACAGGTCGTTTTTCCTTAGGAAATAAGAACAAAAACCGGATGACAAGATTATGGGGGTTTTTTTCCTACCTAAATATGCAACACGTTTCTGTTTTTGTAGTCTCAAAGTGGGTAGTATTTTATAGCATAGCAGACTTGGTACTATGAAATGCTACTGGTATTAGAAATCAGACTATTAATACTGTGCTTTTGAGTTTTTAATTTTTCTACTCCAATGTTTTGTTTCTTTTATTATTTTTAGTACTGCAGTAGAAAAGAAAGCAATTTTTTCTGCTTAATACTGGACAAGTTTTTCTCTGAAGTAAACTGAATTACATACAAAATGGTTTACCTTTGCATTTCAAGATGATTATTTGTATAAGATTTATCTTAAATGCAGCAAAATGTAGAGTTACTAATTAGTGACCTTTGTGATCTTTGCAAAACAGATGCAGACTGTATGTGTCATCTTGCTTTTATTAGGTTGGACAGCAATTCATGAAGCCTCCAACAGAGGATTTACAGATGTGATCTTAGAATTACTGAAAGCAGGTGCTGATATTAACAGCAGAAGTCTCTGTGGTGTTTTACCAATACACGATGCTGTTTCTGGCAATCATTTGGAGGTATATTTTTCTTTTACATAAGATTTCCTGACACCAGTTTCCAACAGAGGATCAGCAAAGCAGAATCCCAATTTCATTAAAGTTAGTAATGCAATTTTAGTGTAGATATGCTTTTATGAAATAAACCAGTATTCTTTAAAGTGATCAGAATTAGAGAAAAATATTCTTCAATAGTGACAGTTGAAATTGTACAGTTAGTTGACTTTTTTAGTACAGCAGACAAATCGTAAAAATTCAGAAACTCCCTGTGGTTCTTTCCCAGTTTTGGGCTTCTTAAAAACAGTGTTAAACTTGAACATTCTCCGTTTCATTGATTAGTTCAGAACAGCTGCAGATGGGAGTGATGCACTTCACACTTAAGAGAGAAGCAATAATACACCTAATTGATATAAAACAGAGAGTTAACAAAGTTCACTGATAAATGTGACAGTTACGTAACACAATTCTATTATTTACTGCATAGAGAATGGGGTCCAAACTGTAAGGAGGACCCTCCTGTTAAGTCATGATGTTCAGAAGGGACCCCCTTGCTTTCTAAAGTCCTTCTCAGATGGCTGGATCCAGGCTTAGTCCCAGGCTCAATCAGCCGTTTATGTCTAAAGGGCTATATGTGCACAATCAATCCTTTCTATCACTTAGCTAAGTTTTCAAAGTTTAGCATCGATTATGGAGAATCTCTTGTGGCAAGGAATTTCTCAGCCTTGAGGAGTAACACTGAGAGGTGTCCCTACTCAAGTAGGGGTCCTGGTGTGCAGCCCATTGCTATGTGAGAGAGCTCAAGGGGCCCTGGGCTGTGCACTACTTATGAAGTAAAATGATTGACTTGTGGTCATATTTGCATACCTCTGTCACTCTTCCAGACAGTGCTCTTCGTCCCCCAAAGTCTGGAGTAAACTGGATGCAGCTATCACAGCTGCCCCTGGTGGTTGTGGCTTAAGCAGGCGAGGAGTATAGCACATAGTCATAAAGCCCCCTGCCATGGATGGGACATTTTTTCATTAGCTCAGCTTGCTCAAATCCCTGTCCTACCTGACTTTGAACATTTTGTGGGATGGGGTATCCACAACTTCTTTGGGCAATATGTTTCAGTGTCCCACTATCTTCATTGTAAAAAAATTCTTTTTGTGAAGAAAAGATCCTGGGCCTGTTGTTTAAAAATCAACAATTTTTTATTAACTGATCCCTTCCAACCCAAACCATTCTGTGGTTCTAGAAGACAGACTGTTTCAGTTGGAAAGGACCTACAGTGATCATCTAGGCCAACTGCCTGATCCCTTCGGGGCCAACCAGAAGTTAAATCATGTTAACATTGTCCAAATGCTCCTTAAACATTGACAGGCTTGGGACATTGACCACCTCTCTAGGAAGCTCCTCTAGCACAGCTTATACCTATTCCCAGTCATCTGTCACTGGATTCCAGGGAGAAGAGATGAGCATCCCCTTCCTCTCTTCCTGTGCTCAGGAAGCTGTAGAGAGCAATGAGGAAATTCCTCAGCCTCCTTCTCTCCAAACTAGACAAGCCCGAAGTCCTTAGTGGCTCCTCACAGGACACATCTCCCAGCACTCTCACCAGCTTTGTCGTCGTCTTCTGAGCATATTCAAGGATCTTCACAGTCTTCTTAACTTGTGGTGCCCAGCACTGCACAGGAATAAATAAAATGTTCTTTTGGCAGAGTGAGTTCTGGGGAACTGAAGTGTAAAGGTGATGCCAGATTGGCTCAAACATACTTCTTCTATTTCTGTCAGGACAATTCATGTTTCATGACATTCATCTTTTTCTGTGAGCAACGGTAAAACAGAGGGGATGATTTCGCAGGCCTGGAGCCAAACTATCAGTAGGGTTCTTGCAAAAATGTCATTGTATTATTCAATATTTTGGGGGAAAACCAATAGAGAACATCCTGAACTTTGAGTCATCACTCTCATTCTGATATATTTTCCTACTTAACTGCACTCTAAGAAATAAAAAGAACTGCCAAAGTTGAGAACACATACATAGGAAAATTCTTTTACCATCCAAGCTCTGACCTCATCAGTGCTTTCATATGATCTGAATTTAGGGGTAGATGATTCCACTGATGCCACTAATCTCATTTCCACATTTTGCAATTAAGCAAACTTGCAAGTTTTTTGGAATTAGGAAAAAAATTCAGTTCATGAAACCAATATTAAGGAAAGAAATGCGCTTCTTTTCTGCACTTTGGTCTTAATATAACTGACCAGCTCCTTTTAATTTAGATACATGGTGGTTTTTAATTGTTCTGTATACCTATGAAACCATTAAAAGCCCCATAAAAATTATAGGTTTAATAAAAATTTGTGAATTATTTGTGTATTTTAATGAAGAAATGTAAGATAGAAATCTCTGTTGATAATAGCCAGTTATTTCTTTTGTTTAATTTGGATTGTAAGTGTAACAGTTGTAGAGTATCTTATTTGAACCTGTGTTATTTGTGATGAATGTTAGATATAACACATGTAATTGTATTATAAGTCCACAACAAGAATTTCAATGGTACAAATAACAAAAATGCATATTAGGCAGTCAGGATTCTGCTGCAGCATGGAGCGAATCCCAATGAGAGGAATGGTTCAGGGGAAAGTGCTTTGAATCAAGCTTGTGATGAAGAAATGAAAGAACTGCTGAAGTCATATGGTGCTATGGAGTCTGTACTTCCTGTTCAAACTGTTGAAGTTACTGGTATGTTAGTTTTGTAATACAAGTCATAGGATTACCCTGTAGTCTTAAGGAAAAATCATACATTCAAATATTATGGCACTGATATTTTTAATTCTATTAACTATTGAATGCTATATATTTATTCATTTACAGAAAATAGGATGCATGAATGGCTTTTGGCTTTTTTGAGAGAATGACGTATAAGAACATATTTGCATCTTCAGGTTTTTGTTATTATCTGTATTTCCCTTCATAGGAAGGAAAATGAGTAGTTTTGAAAGTGGTAGCTTTCATTTCTTTATGTTACCTAAATTTGATCTCATTTACATATACAGGATACTTTTCATCATTTGATCTGCCATTGCATCTTTGTAACCTACATTAGGTAATCCAGCCTATGAGGCTCCTGCAAATTAATTTTAAATTTTATTTATTTTTTCTTAATTGTGGAGAGAGGAAATCAAAACGTCATTGTTACAGCTACTATAAAAATGATTATGCAGCTTTGGAGCCACAACATGAGAAATACAGTGTGGTAAGTATAGATAACAGAGTTTTGTTAAATTGTTTTGTAGTGTACTACTGCATAGTGACATTTGCTGACTGAAAAATATAAAAATGTAAGTTAAATAATTAATCCATTAAAATGTATGTTAAAACAGCATCATGCAGAGAGTTACAGTAGATAAGTTGTGGTTTACGTGTGTAAGTGTGTTTATTATCACCTCTCTCTGTTCATGTTTCCTTTTAAATATAAATTTATTGTGCAAACAGTAGTCTGTACTGACAAGCATTTCTTACTGCTTATATAAATACAAAAGAGGTAATGAGTTGTGAGGCTTTTCTTCACATTTCCAGAATGGTTATTTTTGAAACATTAATGAATTGTCATCATGATGATGAAGATATTTAGATATTGTTTATCTTAATGTAAAACAACAAGGAAGATTTTTGCACAAGTTGTTAGGAGATCTCTTGCTGATGTCTGTAAGCTATGTCTACATTGTCTAGATGATGCTGTCATGGTGAAATTCGCTATCTAATCTTTGCTGTGTGCTCAGAGGTTTCTGGAGGACTTTGAGCATGGACTAGTTTGAATGCCACAGCAAAACCAGGCTGTGACAGCCCGTTGCAGAGCCTGTCCTTGGCACTATATACCTCTGTCCTACCAGTGCCCCATTGCCTTTACACAGTAATTCCCAACCAGGAATGACTTGAGTCCACCAATACTTAAACTGCAGGCCAGATACCGTGGCCTGTTTTGTACAGTGCATTTGGCTCTACTTCTTATGGTAATTTCTGTGTTTGTTAACAGGAGTCTGTTGCTGCCATACAAGATACAGAAAAGAAGCAGGAAGAACTGTTGCTATTTGAATTGAGAACTTCCGAAGATGCAGGTAGGCATAAATTGAAGTGTTTCACCCACTTTCAGTGGGTAAATATCTTTGGCAATATAATTGTTTTTAAAATGTTATTGGACATAATTTATTTGAATATCTCCTCTGGAAAATACAGCTTCAGAGAATGAGATTTAATAACACTTCGCAGGTATGGGCACTTCCTGAAGTACTTCCAGTTGCACAGGAATGAATATTATGACAGAAAAGGTAGGCATGCCACTTGGAGGCATGTGTCTCAAGTCAACCTAATGAAATAAAAAGGGATCATTAGATAAGAATGCATACTTCTGGCAGCATTATTCAATTACATGGACCCTTGCATGATCAAGAACAGCTATGTCTGTATGTAAAGTAGCAGATGCAGCATTTTCATTCTAGTGTGGCTAGACTACCAGGAGCCTGAAATAATTTATGAGAGGAAGAAAGAGAATTCTTCATGGCAGACACAGTGAATGATGGACAGTTTCAGAAATGCTAATGCCCAGAGGTGTAATTTGTCTTAGGCTATCAAATCTCAGTTCAGGTTAATCTCAAGAATTTACTAAGCAACAGTGACTTCCTAGGCAATCATGAGGCTGCTGTGTAGCTGTTGGAGTCTATTGTGTCCGTGCTATGACACTTCAAGAGGCATAGCTTGCTGGCAGAATGCCTTTGACCAAGGTCTCTCTCCCCAGCTGCCCTTGCCCATCTAGGCAGGGCTGTTTAACTGCAGCATCACATACTCCTGAAACAGTTTTGCTTCCTGACAGAAAGAAAGGATTTGTTTTTAAATTTATATTCCTAAATACAGGCTGGAGATTTCAGATTATATTTATGAGTAAATTTATCCCTTTAAAAGTAAATGTGAAATATGGAATTATGCAGAATGATAGCTTCCAACTCAAATTTATGGTGTATGGACTGTTAATTAAAATAGGTGTTTTCTTAAAAAATGTTTGACAAATATGTAGATGATACAATAGACAGAAGCCTGTGCACAGAGATTAGTGCAATTTCATAAATGAGCAAAAAGAACTATCAGACTTCTCCTTTTCAGGGGTAAGCAGTCTTCTCTTGTTCAGGGGTATGAGAGAAATGAACCTAGTGATCTGTTACCACTACTGATAAAAGTATGGGTAATGTAGCACCTCTTAAACTAAGTCATGGTCATTACTATTGATGAGGCACAGGACTGAACAAAAACATAAAAGTACATTGACAAACTTAAAACGTACAGTAATATCTCAAGGTATTTCCATGAAGTGAAACCTACTATAAATAACAAATTCAAATTTTCTATTAAACTACCTTTAAACTACCTATTTTCTATTAAACTGCCTTAATAAGAGCAATATTTACGTATTACTAAGTAGGCAAATACTGTGAAAAAGGTTTGGGGAAACTTTTTATAAATTCCATTTCAGTCCTGTAATTTCTCATTTTTCCTGATAATGTAAAACTTGCATTGACTTTTAGAATCCCAGGAATTAGATTACAATTTTAGCTAATCATCTCAGTGGTAACCACTGGATGTGACTTCTAACCCTCACATTGTGTATCTAAGAGATAGGGTGTATAAAGAAGTATTTATAATTGCTCTTCTTATTTTAGAAAAATATAGCTAACAAAAAGGGACAATTTATCATTTAACTTTATAATACAAGTTAGAAACTATGTAAAAATGGGATGGATATGCTTTTACCATCGTGTGTAACTTGAAACAGTCTAGGTTCATTAAACTATTTCATAATACTTCAAATAAAAGTTTTAGGCACCTTGTTAAGATTGTGTAACTTCTGCAGGTAGCCTCAGTACAATTGTCGTGTTATGTAGCTACTTGCAACACAAAGAGCTTGAAAATTTTCAGTGCTTATCATCCATAGGGTAATTCTTAAATTTATTCTTTTTTCTCTTAGTAATTTCCTAAACAAGATACTTACACTGCAAAATCTTCCAGTACTTCAGCTATTTTTTTTAAGTTAAACTTGTATTTAATTCTTTATATAGGATTTCATTAAAAGCACTCCAATTGTAAGGAGCTACCAGCATGCATTACATTATAAGGTACTGCTCAACAGTGTCTTCACACTTTGGCTGTGTATTTGCTACTTTGAAAATGCTATTAATGTAATTATTTTCTACTGTTTATTGCCATCATAATTTTTATTATTTCAAAATATTGAACAGATGTGTATATGCAAAGGCTATCTGAGATACAAGATACTTTGAATGAAATACTTGCAAACCAGAAAACAGAGAGGGATACCCTTGCTAAAAAATACAGGTAAGTAGAGTACAAGTATTGTATTCATAGAAAGCTAGTTTTTGCAGTAGTAGTGATAGAAGTTGTTAGGACATCAGCATATAGTGGCCTGAAAGTTAATCTGTGTGGTTTTCATTCAGATTTTTTGGAAGATTGGTATTGGCTTCAGTTACCTCTGTTACGTGAAGGAAGAACTTCAAGGTTTAGCTAATGCATGCTAACCAGTTGCTGTGCTCACAGTGAGCAGTGGAATTAGATAGGGAGCAATACAAAATGTGTGGAAAAATACAGAATCACAAAGTATGCTGAGTCCATCTCCTACCCTGCACAGCACTATCCCCAAGAATGACACCATGTGCCTGATTCCAAGTACTTCTTGAACTCTGTCAGGCTGGTGCTATGCCCACTTCCCTGGGGAGTCTGTTCCAGTGCCCAGCCGCTCCCTATGTGAAGGATCTTTCCTGATATCCAGCCTAAACCTCTCTTGACACAACTTCAGGCCGTTCCCTTGGGTCCTGTCACTGGTCACCACAGACATCGGAGTCTGTCCCTCCCCTTCCCTTCATGAGGATGTTGAAGACTGCAATGAGGCCTCCCCTCAGTCTCCTCCAGGCTGAACAGAATAAGTGACCTCAGCTGCTCCTCATATGGCTTCACTTCAAGGCCCTTCAACCATCTTTGTGGCCCTCCTTTGGACACTCTCTAGTACTGTCCTTCTTGTACCGTGGCACCCAAAACTGCCCCTGGCACTCGAGGTGAGGCTGCCCCAGGGCAGAGCAGAGTGAGACAATCCCTTCCCTTGCCCGGCTGGTGATGCTGTGCCTGATGCCCCCCAGGACACGGGTGGCCCTCCTGGCTGCCAGGGCACTGCTGACTCAAATTCAGCTTGCCATCAGCCAGGACCCCCAGGTCCGTTTCCACAGTGCTGCTCTCCATCATCTCATTCCCCAGTCTGTCAATATGTCCCGGGCTGCCCCATCCCAAGTGCAGAATCCATCATTCTTTGTTATTGAACTTCACATGGTTGGTGATTGCTCAGTCCTCTGATGTGTTGAGGTTTCGCTGTGGGGTCTCCCTGCCCTCAGGAGAGTCACCAGCTCCTCCCAGTTTTTTATTGTCTGCAAACTTGCCTAGTATCCCTTCCAGTCCTGCATCCAAGTCATTAATGAAGATGTTGAAGAACACAGAGCCTAAGATGGAGCCCACTGGGGACAGGTCACCAGTCACTGTCACCCCATTCACTGTAACCCTCTGTGCCTGACCTGTGAGCCAGTTGCTCACCCATCGCATGATGTGTTTATCCAGCTGTGTGCTGGACATTTTGTCCAGAAGGATCCTGTGAGAGATGGTATCAAAAGCTTTACTGAAGTCCAAAAAGATTACATCACCTGGCTTTCCTTGATCAACTAGGTGGGTTACATTGTTGTAAAACCAGGTTTGATAAGCAGGACTTTCCCCCCATGGAGCCGTGATACATAAGCAGAAATTAAGAAATGGAGGTATGGAGCAATTACATTCATTTTGCAGTGTCATGGAGGAAAGTAGTAGCAACTCAAGACACTACCTGGAGTGTCGCTGCCTCTTATTTGTTTCTTTAGCACTCCTAGATTAGGAGTGTTCAGCCAACAGCCACAAGAGCCATTTAGAGAAATGGCTTGAAGCATGCTTGCAGACATTCATTTTTTTTGTGAGAACAACTAAAACATGATCTAGGATTGCTCACCTTAGTGTGAGCATGGACTGTGTGAATTAATCAGCTTCATGATGCTAGGTCTCACAAGGCCTCACTTATTCCTTTTGAGAAGGACTACCTCAGGGCTGGTCATGTGGAAAGTTCTCACCTAACAATGTAGTATCCTATTCAACAGATGCTTCTAGGCCAGCTGATGAGGATGTTTCCATTCTGTTTGTGTGGGCAGGATTTGGTTGGTCATGAAAAAGCAGTGTACAACTTTCAGGTAGTCCCATGGCAAAATATACAGGCTACTTGAGCAAAGAGACTGAAATATTTCTGTCACAAGCCATTTGGCCAGCTATAAAATGTAAGATACACAGATTTTTAGGAAAAAAGAAAAAAGGATTTTATGAGAAGAGGAGTTGGGTTCCAAATCATCCTTGTGAGCAAAATAGTGACTGAATTAAGAAACAAGGACAGTAAAATTAATAGCTACACAAACTTATCTGTTTTCTAATATTGAGAGTGAGACTGTGTTGCAGAGTGAACGGATAAATATTTCTGGGCATTGCAGATGCCCTGCAGCTAGTGCAACAGCCATCCATCAATAGTAATGAGCTATATTACAAATCACATTATATTTCCTTTTTATTATTTATATAGGGAACGTCTTATTTTTAATTAATTGGCTTATAACTTTTGTCACACAAGCCATAGAAGATCAGGAGGCATCATCACATTTTCCATCTTCCAGTTGTTCAGTTAGTTGGCTCAGGGAGACAAACTACTAACATTGTTCCTTTTCTGTACCGAGATGTAGGTACTAGCATCTTCTGTACTAAGGTACTAAGATATATCTCTTACCTGAGAAAAATTAGCAAAAAAAGAAGTATCATATTTGTTATTTACTTTGTCATTTTAGTCACACTGCAGCTTCTTCTGTACCTATATAGGAATAAAGCAACAAAAGTTCCCTGAGGAAAAACTTCTAGAAAAGTGTGTGGAGCCTCACTGGCCTATGTTGAAGTTGCTATGGATTACTCAGTGATTGACTGTATGCTGATATGTTGATAGTGTCATGTATTCTAAGCACATGATGCCAACCAATATCACAGTACAGACAGCAACACTGTCAAGCTGTGTTTTTTCTGTTCTTGTTTTGACCCATCTAGTCTTTGTGTGCCTTTGTCCTGATCCCCTCAACAGTCTCTTTTGAGACTGGGGTGGTGTTACCTGCATGTGAGTGGGCTTAAAAGCAAACCATACTGCAATTCCTTTTTCCACAGTTTATGTTACTTCTCTATCTTCCCAAAATGGTGCCAGAGTGGTAGTGATACCACTTATCCCATGAGGGGGAATTAGGAGAAAAGAGTATTACACTGAGCTGATGGCTCTTGTGCCAAAGAAAGTGGGGTAAATAAAGAATTCCCTTCCAGCAGAAAGGAGGTAAAGTCCCCAGGGAAGGAGTCTCGCAGGACGGAGGCTCAGTCTCAGAGCAGGGTCTGATGAAAGGTGTGGCATTCCCAGATTACACAGGCAACATCCTAAACTGTTCTGTCCCCTTTACTTAAATGTCATGTGGCATTATTACAATTGTAGCTTTATAAAATCTTCTGTTGTGTACACCATAAAAATATCCTTATAGTATTGTCCTTCAGGAGCTCATCCTGAGCTCATTTTTAAAGGCTCCAAAGCAGACCTTCAAAGGCATTGAATTCAGTGCACTACTATGATTTGTGGTGATAAAAGAGCAGTCAGTGATAATAGAGGCACAGTTTTGATTCTTTGAACCAAGGGTGGTATAGGAGTATTTGTCCTTTGAATTGAGAAGTGGTATAGGCAAGCCTATTTCTGAAGTTTTGATGAGTAACATCCTAATTCTATGGGATTCCCACTTGCATCTTAATTCTGCATCCTACTGTGGGATTCTGAATTTTGTTGTCCGTTAACCTGGGATTTGAACATGAAATTTCATACATGATAAAAATATTATTCATATTTTAAATGTTGGCAGAGTCCTTTGAAAAATGTTCTTTGTGGGTTACATCTATTAAACTGTTCTAATTTTGTATTTACAGTAACTCTATCTATGTCCTTGTTTTTTATTTTCTATAGGGCTTCAGTGGAATCATTTAAAAAGGGTGCACTGAGGAAACAATTAGTTAACCTTGCTTCTAGGCAAAAGAGCCTGTTGACTGTTGCCCAAAACCAGGAAAAATTAGTGCAGAAAATACAAAATTACAGAAAAACAAAGCAAATGTTCAATTCATCATCAGAGAAGCAAATCTCAAACTTAGTTATTTTTCATGGAAGGGATACAAGACAAAGTTTAACTGCTAATGAAATGATATGTCCCAGTGAGGCAACATTTAGTATGGAGCTTGGTGCCAACACGCCTAATGGAAACAGATTAGAAGCACATGTCTCTTCGGAAAACAGATTTTCAGCTCAGGAATGCATCCAGCGTCCACACATCTACTTGGAGAAGACAGGAGCAAATAAAGAAGCAATTACAAGCAAAGGGGCTTCTGATCATGCTTTGGCATCTGAAAATAGGTTAAGAGAATATCCCTTTGATAACATGTCAAAGCTGACACATGCTGCAGAAGTGATGGCATTGCCTTCAGAACCTGCTATTTCCACTATTAAAACAAAGTGCTCACAGCAAAAAGACATTGATTGTGTAGCAGTTGTAGAACAAGGAAACAAGTCTTTAAATCCCACTTCAACGACCAAAACATTAAATATTGTAGAACCCCGAAGCACTGTTTTTAGTAAGAGTTTCTGTGAGACAACCAGTGACTGCAAACAGGTTCTTTCACATGAGGATCTACACAAATGCGTGAATATGAAAGAAGCTTTCCAGCAGAAGCAACCACAGCAAGTAATTTTGTTAACATCTACAAAAAACTCCTCTAATACTTTGCAGGAAATGGTCTTTCAGAGTAGTGAGAATTCATTTAATGCCAACCAGGTGCTTACTAATCTTACCTCAAATACAGATTCTCCAGTAAATGTCAATGAGAAATCTTCCCAGAGCTATAGTAATCAGGAATCAGAACAAAACCAAGTGAGGTATGGACAGAGGACTAGGAAAAAACATCAATTGATAGATCTGCTTGAATTGGGAAGGATAAAGCCAGGAGAAAATGTTCTAGAATTCAAACTGCAGGTAATTTTTGAGAAATAATAGTATTAATATTAGTGGATAATGAAACTATTCCACACACTAAAATGGAGAAACATCAGTTCTCGTGATTTAGTCTGCATCTTCAGCACTTACTAGTGAATATTTTTACTATTTATATATTTACTATAAATATAATATATTTACTACTGAATATTTTTATTCATTGGTTACAGATAACTGTTCATAGGTTTAAAAGGAAAATGCTATGGATGAAGTCTTCCGTCAGCCCATAATTTTAAGACGCAGAATATTGCATAAGTAAAATTTGTGTTTAACTTTGCTTTACCAGTTTGCTAATATTTCTTATTACTAGAACCTGAGTGGAATCTTTGGCTGATCTACATTGTGTAATACTTGATTTTCATACTGGAAGGAGCAGGAATGTAATTGTTGTTATGACTTAATGTCATTCTTGGAAACAACTGTCAAGTTCCTCAAATAAAAAATGTGACATCAAGGATTTCATAGTGCTGCAATAGGCATGAATACATGGAGAAATACTTGCTTATGTGCTTGCTGGTTCTATAAGCTTACAGTATGGTATGAATCATATTTGAAAAAAAAAAGAAAAGCCTTTTTTATTAGTACAGAAGCATGTCCCTGTCTGTCCAAATACGGAACAGCTGCCAGGGGCCTGGCTTAGTATTGAGCATATGAGGGAGTCATTGACTGAATTCCCAGGTGTGAGCTAGTGTTGTGGTTTGACACTGGCCAAATGCCAGCCACCCACAGAAGTTGTTCACTCGCCCTCCCCTGACACAGTTGGGCAGAGGAGAGAAAAATTTAATGAAGGCTTCGTAAGTTGAGATAAGGATCAGGAGAAAACACTCCAAGGACAAAACAGGGTCAACTTAGAGGTACAAAGTGAATTTATTACTAACAAAATCAGAGGATAATGAGAAGTAAAAACAAGCCTTTAAAACACCTTCCCCCAATCCCCTCCCTCCTTCCCAGTGACAGCACAGGGAGACAGGGGTTGGGNTGGATCCCCATGGGCTGCGGGGACACAGCCGCTTCACCATGGTCATCACCATGGCCTGCAGAGGAACCTTGGCTCTGGCGCTTGGAGCACCTCCTCCCCCTCCTTCTCCACTGACCTTGGTGTCGCCATGTTTCCCTCACATGTTCTCAACTCTTCTCTGGCTAGAAAAAACTGTGTCCCACTTTTTTTTGATTTTCTTCTTAAGCGTTACCAGAGAGGTGTTACAAACATCTCTAATTGGCCCAGCCTTGGCCAGCAGCACATCCATCTTCAGAGTCGTCAGGGATTGGCTCTGCTGGATGTGGTGGAAGCTTCCAGCAGCTTTCCACAGAAGCCATCTCCATGGCCCCCTGCTACCAAAAACCAGGCCATGCAAAACCAACACAGCTAGTTAATTTCCAGAGCAGCATATTGATAAAAACACAAAAAGTTCAGCCAACTCACCAGTTTAGATAGGTAGCAAGAGCTCCTTTTCCTACACTTACAATCTGCTCAGGAATGCTTTTCTGCTAAGAGCTGCCATTTCGTATGGTCTTGTGTTCTGGAACATAGGGTAGTGGAAGTCACAAGGCTGTACATTAGGCCATATGATAGGTATGGAGACATGCTTCTTTTTTTTAAAGAACATGTAATATTCCTTTGAACTGCAAGATGACTCAGTGGAAGGATGAAGAGTTCAGTATGCCTACTGCAATTTTTCAAGACAGCTGTCGGTGATACCAGCTTGATGCATGGGGATCCTAAGGAACTATAACCCTGTGCTGTAAATACTGGTGTTTGGCATGGAGAGAAGTCAGTCGTCTTTACTAGGATGCAAATGATACTCATTTATGTCTTGTAAGACAGTGCTATAGAAATCAAAATTTAGAAGCCAGTGTCTAATTTAGAAGCATTGCAAAGAGGAGATGATCAATAAATTTCACTTCTTTATCATTACAGACATGTTCTTGATAACAACATACAGCTGGTACATAGTCCTTAGTTAAGGTTAGCTTTGGACAGGCAAAATGCAGTTGTTGAATGCTGTAGACCTACACTGTGAAACTGAACTCGACTGAGTGCTCATTGAAATATTTGGGTTAATCGTCTTAATTTAAAATCTTAAAGCCACCCCAGGCCAGTGGATATGATAGAAGGTGGTTCAATATTTGCTGGTGCATCATTCTCTTATTTGGATTGTTTAACCTTATGAATGATAAGTGACCTTACTAAGTTCTAACAGAGTTCTTCAACAGCTAATTGTTGCATTATTTAACTGTGTTTGTCCAACTGAGGCCAGTATGACAAAACCATGACTTATTCAACTTATAACGACTGTAACTTGTGCTTCTGGAGAGGTGTAAATGTTTGCAGAACTGGGCTGTATTAACATTGTGAAAGAGGCATTAACAGTAAGTTCTTTTGTACTTAATTTTGCCTGAGGTAGGGCTGTCAGGTTCCTCCTAAAATGTGTAAGTGATAACCCTTGATATAAGTGAAGTTTTTGTGCAAATATGTTTCATATTTGAATTCACTCTGACATACATGTACCTCATGTAGCAGTTTCTTGTTGCACAGATTTGCCTCGTGTAGGTGCCTGAGTTCACTATTGCAAATCAATTTATTCAAGGCTTTGTTATGTATAAGAGAAATTAAGATAAAAATACAGTTCTAACAAACACACACAGGGAGATTTGTCCTCTGATTGGCTAAAGCATCTTGTTCTGGTGCAGTAAATCATCTTATTTGACACAGTTTTTGATAGTGGCATTAAATTACTTAACCTTTTTTCAGAGAAAAACAAAATTATTTGCAACTTTTCAGCTATATTGTTGTTTGGCATTTTTCATGTTTCAAGGATCTTATTTCATATTTGTTAATTTATGAATTGAAATTATTTCCTACTCTTTTTTTAGGAATTTAGTCATAAAGCTACACTCTTAAAGAATGGCAAGATCAGAACCAGAAAGGGACAAATACTGCAGAATCCAGTTCAGTGGGTTAAAGATATACTAGGAAGTGATATTTCTGTGACATGGAAGTATGTGTGGAATAAGGTAGGCCTGATTTGATTCCCAGAGTTAGCAAAAATGAATAGCCATAACAAGTTTCACTAATCTAGATCTCCTTACTGTTCTTAAAACAAAAGAGGGTACAAGCCTGAATTTTAAATGTTTTCTTCCTCATTACTACTGTAATGAATGAACAGCAAAGAGAGAGCTACATAGCTGTAGCTGTACAGTGATGAACTAGTCATAAGTGTTAAAAGAATGTGGAATGCTCACACTGTAAACTAGCAGGGATTTGAAAGAGTAGCTTTAAAGGTGATAAGGATTGATAGAAAAAGCTGAAAGGTAGTTTGAATAAAAAGGAGCAAACTTATTGAAATATCAGAATGTCATGCACAACTGTTGCAAAAACACTGGCAGAGTTTAAAGGGCTTTGCAGATGGGCTGTATTATGCTTGGGGTTTTTTTCATTTAGAATTCAAATTAGCATAATTTCTTCTTGATCTTGACAGATGCAGATTAGACTTATAAGTGCATAAACTCAGTTTTATAAGAAAAGTGAAGTTTTTATGCCTATCAGAAGAAAAGCCAAAAAATACTAATTAAAACAATCAGTTATCCGTCTATATTTCTTTGTACAGGTTACATATCTTGGGACAGAATTGTCAAAATTTAGTGTTGATGAATTATCAGTTTCCAGTGACCTGGAGTTAGGAGAACAGGAAGGAAAGTCTTTCGGTATGTACCACTTAAAATCTAATATTCTCCCTGACTGAAAACAGCAGAAAGTGATTTCTAAAGAACTTAAAGCCCAAAATTCCTCTATTGCTTTCTGATATTTTTTCTGGGGTATATGGTTATCACAGATCTTGATCTTGAAATGTAAATAGTGCCAGAACTTATACATGAAGTCTAAAAAAGTACACTTCTTCCATAAATTTGTTGTGTGAATAGTTATTAATATTTTGGTTGCTATGTAAAAAAATTTTATGTAACACTTTATATTAAAATATTTACTATAAAGGGAAGTTTCTAGTAAGCTATTTTAGTATTTTTTTATTCTATTGCAAACTCAGATACACTAGCATAACCTTGAATTTCTTACACATCTTCAAATCATACTGAATTATCTGTGTGCTGGAAAATCCCAGTATGCCCAAGCAACTCTAATAACTAGGAGGATATTATATTCTCTAAAAATAAATACTCAGAAGTGCATTGATATGACAAAATGACACTGAACAATTTTTTCAGAACTGCCTGGCAGACTTAAGAATTTCGGTCTAATTTTGATAAGCAATGTGTTCTTGGGGAAACACAAGTCCCTTTGACAGCCAGTTGTACTGGGAGTCCATAAAGCTTTTGGGACTGGTTCTGTTAATTGGTGAGACACTCTACTTCATGTGAACTGAGATGCCAGGGTTGGTCTGTTTTTAACATACTGAAAGTAAATTAAAAGATAATAGTTCAAAAGAACTAACTTAATATTCAAACTACTGTGTTCCACTGGTATTTGCTTCAGGCTAAGAGCATCCAGATGATAAGTTTATTTTGTCTTGCTTCAGTAACTTCAGTTTATACTGGATGTAAGTGACTTAGAACTGGATTTAGTTCCCTAGCTTTCTAACAGGCCTTGGAAAATTTCACTAGTTCTTCTGAATTATTTGTATTGTGAAAAATTTATGATAAACATTGTAACTTCTAGAACAGACAAATCAATTTACTCAAAAACTACTCTTGACAAAAAAAAAGCAGCCTGAAGATCATTAGGTGTTTTTCCCAAGTAGTCCAGGGTCATCTGGAAAAAAGTATTTAAGGAGGTTTTTTTTGCGATGTATAATTTGACAGTAACCACTGCCTAGCTGTTAGTCTTAGGTGAGGAGTTGAGGGAGGGAAAGTCAAAGTGTTCTCAGTTTCAGTTCCATTTCAGATACTACATGGATATGTAGGACATTAAACAGTGCCTTAAATTATTTTAGAAGAGGATTAACCTGTTGTTTTGTGAGTAGAGTTCTGGCCTGTCATTGGGCAACCATTAAATAGTTTCCAAGCTCAGTTCATGAGGTAGCTTGTTCCAAGTACTCTTTCCAATAGGCACTTTGCCTGCAGCCAGCCTGCTCAAAAGCAGGGAAAAGTTTGCTGGTATGGATGTGAACTACTGCTTGCCTGGAGACATTCCCAGGCACTCTTTTGTCTTTCTAATATCCTTAGAGCCTGTGTGTATTATATAGTAGAAATTTTTTTTCTGCTTTTTAGAGAATCAAACTTCTTTTTTTCTTACTGTATTAATGAATTAAACTTTTGTTCTGTGCCTCCCGGCATATTGTTAAAAAAGAAGACTGGGGCCTGGGAATTTGAGCAATTTTGGAGGAGAATGCTATTATTTTAAATACTCGTCCCTCACTCTCCTTGTAGCTTGCCACACCTTGGCCCAGTGTTCATTGAGCTACTGTATGAAGAGCATGGAGAAGTGGGAAGAAAATTATACATGCAGTGCCTGCGTCTAGCCATCTTGTAATAGAAAGAAGCAGCTACCAATGAACTTTTTGTACAGTCCAGTTTAGGAAGCATGTCCTAGGAACCTCTACCAAATCAAGGCCCCTTGGCAAGACAAGAGAAGAGTTGCTGTTCTGTGGTGGCCAACATAAGAAATTATCCTGTTTTTCAGCTTGGTTGAGATTAATAAGGTGCTTCAAGTTTATATAGCATAGGACTTCTAGCTACCTTAGGGGTGTTAGTACAAAAAACTTGGAAGAGCCCAAGAAGTAAAGCAGTCCCACACCAATGCAGGTATTTCATAGAAGCATTAGAGATTGTGATTTTGGAATTGGTCATCTAAATCCTAACTAAATTTCAGTGTATGTCCCTTATTTGAGTCTGAGTCTTTAGTCTCTCTAGGATCATGCTAGCAGAAAGCAAGAATTACTGTATTCAAGCCTGAGTGAAAACTAAATATTAAGCAAATAAGCAGTACTTTTAGACTCTCTATAGAAAAGCAGAAGAAACAGTTATTATATGGCTTAGAATTTCTCTGTGCTTTCTGATACTTGTAATGATGACATACTGTTTGCTAAAAATGATCAAGAATAACAAGGATTCAGAAGCAGATGTCAGTTGAAGAACAGATGTAAGTTGCAGAGCAAATGTTGATGTTAGTTATTTCACATTGAAATTCCAGGGAAGTGGCTTAAAAGAAAAGCTTATTCAGTTGTTACAGTAAGTGTGATATGCACATTCATTTTGCAGATTGCTATTTCAGGAAAACAGTCTTTGGAAAACAGCATGACAAGTCCAATTCTTGTGCTCATACAATCCTTTACTGCCTTTAATAAGCATTAGCCACCTGTGAAGATTAAAACAGCTCTTGTTCACCTTTAGTTCATGAAAGATCCCAAAGTTGTAAGGAAGAAGAGTGTTTTTAAGAGAATCCAAACAATTTCTTAATGGCTGAACCATAAGCTGTTTTGGAAGGTTTATGTTAGTGTTGTTTCAGGTATGGAATATCAAGGGATCAACTGAACTCAGTAGGAATGCTTGAGAGCAAGTAAGAAAGTTGTGCTGTGATCATATGTGATATGGTATGTTTCTGTTTTCCTCGGGGCAAGCAATGAAACACATACATTTAGTAAGCTACTTTTCAGCTTAGAGTTTTGAGGTGTCTATTGTAATTTTGCCTAGGAAGATACAGATTTGAAAAAAAAAGCCCCAGTCATCTTAGAGCAGCAACTGCTGGGCTGGTAAAGGAGCAAAGTCTGCCCTTACATGTGTTAGGTGGTGTAAGGCTAAGTGAAAATATAGAGAAACAAATTAAGAAAAATAAAAAGTATAACTGCTTTATGCATTAAACCATCAATGTTAAGTGATACTTTTTTTCTTGGAACAAAAGTACCTTTTTATGCTCTCAGGAAAGAATTTTATCACAAGGGATCTCAGCACTATCAGAGTCCTGGTAGTGGCTGCATTGCTCAGCCTCTTAGGAGCTTTGACCTGAGTAATATGCAGCAAAACACCACACCCTTGCCACAAACACAAGTTGTGAGAGCTGTGTGCTGAAGGAGAAGCAGCTGTTTCCAGGGAATTTATGAGTAAGTGGTTTTTTTAGCAGTCTGAAAAACCTAAGGGTGGGTGCAAGGGTTATGCAAGAGATACGAAAGGAAAAAGAAAAGTAGGTGGCATGGAACTGATTTATATGTGGAAGGGAAAGAGTGCTGGAGAAAAATGATGCTGCTGCTGGGGATTTGGATTGATCTAAATGACCCAATAGCAACGTTTTTCAGAGCTCAGTATGGTTGACTCTCCTGTGTCCAAATTAGAAACATTTTGCTATTTTGATGTAGTTAACAAAATAACTTCATATAATTTTGAGTACTCAGTTAAATGTTTCAAAAATAATAGCATAGAGAAATGTCTTCTGGATTTAGATGGAGAAATATGATACATAAACATTGCTAAATAATCTCATGTAATCTAATTTAAAGGGTGATGTGGAAATAACTCCTGAAGATGCTCTGACTTTTGTGTAATTGACTGAGCTTGTAACTTTGTGTTTTCAGTATTGCATTTTTACATTGATTGCACATTAAACCCTATTTGTAATATTTGTATGATTTGAACAGTGCCTGTTGCACTAGATCTGGTATTTTTGCCTCTACCACCTGTGATTACAGAGGGAGGACCTTGACTGACCACAGTGCAGAGTCAGAGTGACCAGCTCAAACCCAGTGCCAGATAACGCTGCACTGGCACGGGTAACGGTGCCAAGCCAGGTCTGCTGTGGGAGGCAATAAGACAGAAAACAGAAGTGAATCTAGTCTTTGTCAGCCATCGTAAACTAAAAGGGCATCCACACTTTTAAGTAGTTCTTAATGCTTCTGTACATACGCCCGATGGCTACTTTGCAAAGAATTAAGCTGAGTAACCTCTGCAGAAAATGTTTTGTTGTCCCACTTTTTTTTTTCTAATAGAAGCAAACACGCTTAATATTTTTAGTGCCAGGGCAGAATATTTGGAGGAAGGTGGTCTTTAAAGTTACGAAAAATAGATTGTGTAGTAGATTGCCTTCACAGTTATTTATATCAAAAAACCCATATTAAACTGCTCTTTTATATGAATTGAAAAGTTACAAGGGTTATGGCTTATAGGAGTTACGTTTTTCTGCTGAACAAATGAACTGCCACATTGACATTTTCTGAAATATGGCTACTAGTTTGGCTAGTAGCCATATTTCAGAAAAATGTGGCTACAAAATAATGATTTTGTAGCATGTATGGTCTTTGCCATCCTACCATATGGGTGCTCAGTCCTGAATGGAAACAGGTACAACAAGAGTGTAGAGTAATATTGTAGCAGAAGTAACTATTAACAGACAGTGGAGATAATACAAAATTAAAGATATATATTATAATAAAAATTAATAAATAGGAAATTTACAGGAATGTTGTTCCATAAATGAATTTTTGTTCATACCTACTGTAATTTCTCTGTCAGTTGAAGAAAAAAAGCTGCTGAACACACAGTATAATACACAACAAATTTAACCACCATTTCAGTTTTGACGTCTCTGCCTTGTGGATCTCAAATCTTTGGCATACAGGTCTGAGGAGAGGTGTCTCAAGTTTCACAGTCTGACCAAATTTTTTAAAATAGACCGTAAAAAGCAAACTCCTATTTCAGAAGGAAATTCCTTTGCAAGCAAGTGTCTCAGGAATAGTGTTTCATTAAGTCTCTTAAATGAAATTTTGTAAGTGCTCTGAGAAGGCCCATAACCCGTAGATGGATTTGCTGCATTGGTTTGCCCTGTAGTTCTGTTTCCAGAGAACTCGACACATACAAAATGCCACTGCCGTTTTACTTCGTGCTGAATACAATCTGAATGTAAAGCTCAGCTGTATAAATTTGCTTTAAACTAGGTTACTTTGTGTGCTTTACCAGTCCTGGAAAATGATAGAAGAATAATTAATTTCAGGGTTTTTGCTAGTCAGTCTTCCCGTACTGTGCAACAGTACAAAGCTGTGATGCTGAAATGGCTGACTGACCAGGAGAATATTTAAATCCATGTGAATCATTCCAATAAAATGAAACTTAGCTATTATATATGTCAATACCATCCTAAACAAGTGTAAAATTAAGCTGCTAGAAAACACTGCATGTGCATATTTGCAACAGTTTTCCATTATACTTTAAATTGTAAACTTTTCAGGACAGGGATCTCATATGCATATTTGAACCATTGGAGATACTTTGTGACATAATCCAAACAACAAATCTAGCCCATTGTACAGTAATATATTTAGTGCTGTAGTGTACAACCCCAAGTTCTGGTTAGGCTTAGACAATTATGTCAGAAACTATGTTTACTAGAAAACTTTACTATTACCATCTTCATGTTTTTGGAGGACAGCTGGAAAAGATGATGAATAATATTAGTTGCTGAAATGTCAAGATGTAAACTGAGAACCCCAAGTTTATTATTTCTAGCAAAAATGGCACGGCTTAAGGAACTTAACTCTGTATATCTGAATTTTTTGGACTGGGTATTATTGAAGTAGTAGCTTATCATACCATCAATAATGGCAACAGTAGTGCGAAAGATAAGTACTTGAAATATTTAAAAACCCCCAGTGAACAAACCACATACAAACAAAAACAAAACCCTGACATCTAGTAGATATTTTTTCCTCCTTACCTGTAGTAGCATATTCACCAACTACACTATGTCCCCATTTATGTGACGCTAAAAGACAGGGAGATGAACTATATATTCTTTGTGTTTTGTACTTTGGAAGAAAAGTGAGATTGTAGACAAAAATGTCTATAGTATTTTTCAATCTCTGGTGTATTTCAAGGTGCAGCTGTTACAATGTTTTCTCTTCTTTATGGCTTACAGACAAAATACTTGAAAATACTTTTCAGTACTGTAAAGTTCCAGGCATTTGCTTTACATACTTACATACTTTACAAAGAAGTACACAGTTCTGTCTGCAGAATTTACAAAGCCATATTTTCCAGTAACTGCATACCATGGCTGAGGTATAGGCTTCCTTCCTCTTGCTTTCCAAAATCCTCTGCCTGCTGTTATTTGAGTATCAGCAGGATAGAAGGTAGAACATGAGTGATTCAGACTGGAGCTATGTGCAAGAGCCAAACAAAAATCACTTTTCAGAGGTCCAAATATTGTGGAGAGGTGGAGGGGGGTGGGGGTGTGGGAAGAAGCAACTATTAGGGATTGCATGCCGTGGAAGCCAATTCTAACTATCTAATGTCTATATTTCTTATCTATAAGCTGGAAAATCACTTCAGAAGAAACCAGATGATAATGTGATTGCACAGAATCATGGGCTAACATAGGTTCAGTGGGACCTTTGGAGTTCTTTAGCCCAACCTTCTGTTCAAAGTAGGACAAATTTCCAAGTTAGATAAGGTTTCTCAATGCATTGTCCAGTCAAATTCTGCTTATTTTCAGGAATGGGTATTCCTATGCTTAACCATGCTCATGATGAATTTTTCCCCATATATCTAGTTGGAAACTTGCTTGTTAAAACTTATAACCACTCCACCTTTTTGTTTGATACAGAAACTGTTCCCCTATGAAGTCCAGCAAGAGTACTGAAACTGACTCCTAGTTGAGTGCTTTGAACATTGGCTTTCTGACCTTTTTACTTTGTGAAACAAGTTGTAAAAATCCTTTGATAACTGACCCATCTTCTTAATTCATCAGGTGCACTATAATATTTTCNGCTTATAGGAGTTACGTTTTTCTGCTGAACAAATGAACTGCCACATTGACATTTTCTGAAATATGGCTACTAGTTTGGCTAGTAGCCATATTTCAGAAAAATGTGGCTACAAAATAATGATTTTGTAGCATGTATGGTCTTTGCCATCCTACCATATGGGTGCTCAGTCCTGAATGGAAACAGGTACAACAAGAGTGTAGAGTAATATTGTAGCAGAAGTAACTATTAACAGACAGTGGAGATAATACAAAATTAAAGATATATATTATAATAAAAATTAATAAATAGGAAATTTACAGGAATGTTGTTCCATAAATGAATTTTTGTTCATACCTACTGTAATTTCTCTGTCAGTTGAAGAAA
>VYXC01012610.1:26580-37645 GCA_013397175.1 Platysteira castanea | reverse complement strand
ACTTAACTCTGTATATCTGAATTTTTTGGACTGGGTATTATTGAAGTAGTAGCTTATCATACCATCAATAATGGCAACAGTAGTGCGAAAGATAAGTACTTGAAATATTTAAAAACCCCCAGTGAACAAACCACATACAAACAAAAACAAAACCCTGACATCTAGTAGATATTTTTTCCTCCTTACCTGTAGTAGCATATTCACCAACTACACTATGTCCCCATTTATGTGACGCTAAAAGACAGGGAGATGAACTATATATTCTTTGTGTTTTGTACTTTGGAAGAAAAGTGAGATTGTAGACAAAAATGTCTATAGTATTTTTCAATCTCTGGTGTATTTCAAGGTGCAGCTGTTACAATGTTTTCTCTTCTTTATGGCTTACAGACAAAATACTTGAAAATACTTTTCAGTACTGTAAAGTTCCAGGCATTTGCTTTACATACTTACATACTTTACAAAGAAGTACACAGTTCTGTCTGCAGAATTTACAAAGCCATATTTTCCAGTAACTGCATACCATGGCTGAGGTATAGGCTTCCTTCCTCTTGCTTTCCAAAATCCTCTGCCTGCTGTTATTTGAGTATCAGCAGGATAGAAGGTAGAACATGAGTGATTCAGACTGGAGCTATGTGCAAGAGCCAAACAAAAATCACTTTTCAGAGGTCCAAATATTGTGGAGAGGTGGAGGGGGGTGGGGGTGTGGGAAGAAGCAACTATTAGGGATTGCATGCCGTGGAAGCCAATTCTAACTATCTAATGTCTATATTTCTTATCTATAAGCTGGAAAATCACTTCAGAAGAAACCAGATGATAATGTGATTGCACAGAATCATGGGCTAACATAGGTTCAGTGGGACCTTTGGAGTTCTTTAGCCCAACCTTCTGTTCAAAGTAGGACAAATTTCCAAGTTAGATAAGGTTTCTCAATGCATTGTCCAGTCAAATTCTGCTTATTTTCAGGAATGGGTATTCCTATGCTTAACCATGCTCATGATGAATTTTTCCCCATATATCTAGTTGGAAACTTGCTTGTTAAAACTTATAACCACTCCACCTTTTTGTTTGATACAGAAACTGTTCCCCTATGAAGTCCAGCAAGAGTACTGAAACTGACTCCTAGTTGAGTGCTTTGAACATTGGCTTTCTGACCTTTTTACTTTGTGAAACAAGTTGTAAAAATCCTTTGATAACTGACCCATCTTCTTAATTCATCAGGTGCACTATAATATTTTCATCTGCTTTGGTGGTCCCATGGAGGCTGAGAGAAGACTGACAAACAGAACTGTGGTAGATAATCTTCCTAGGACACCTTTTTCCTTGTCTTACTTACGAAAGCAATAAATGCAAGGCAGTGTAATATACATCAAGCTTCAAGAGGCATTGGCTTCACCTGCTGCTTTGCTTTAAATAGAGAAGACAAACTATTTTGACACCATGTTGGTAATATGAGGTGAAAGTATTTAGGAGGTTACCTGATGATTTTACCTTGGGAAGTGCTCAGATTTTTATCACACTTTTATCTTGTTTTTTTTCAGGAATCACTTCTAACAAAGTTACGACAAAGCTTTTAAACAAAACAATTTAGTCTTTCAAACACCACATGATAATAGTGTAGGAGAAGGCTCTAGAAGTTGTTCTGAGGTAGTACATAAAACTCAGCAAATGAATCACAGCTGCTGTGGATTTTGCCAGTGCATGAAAAACAGAAGCTGTTGGTTTTTCAAATGGCTGTTCTGACCTGAACTGAAACTTGATTTATAACTTGTCTTCTGTTTATTCCAGTCTGCATTTCAGTCTTCTATAAACTGCAAGAATTTTTTTTTTAAGTGTTCTGGTTTTAATGACCCAAGTTTGGACCTGGAACTTTTTATGCACTATCGTGGCACATTAAGTTCAGGTTTTCTAAAATGGTTAGAAATAATCTTAGAGAGCTGTTTTCCTTTCAAGTGAGTATACAAGTGGATAATTATATAATCAAGTCTACAAAAATAATGTAATAAGTTAAAAAGAAAGAACCGTATGCTGGGAATCTACACTCTTCTAGTCATACCAAGAAATAGTCTCCTACAATAATTTTTAAAGCAATCTTTATGCCTTTTAAGAAGGGGTACTAGTATACGCCTTTGTTGATGTTAAGCTCAAACTCAATAATTTGATATTTAAATAGAGTGATTGACTTAATTGAGAAACTGAAAGGTCATCTGGAAAGCTGTGTAAAAATATTTTTTGTGAGAAAAATGGGAACAGCCATTTTTTTACTTTAGAAGTATTTTATTCTTTTCTTTTCTTTTCTTTTCTTTTCTTTTCTTTTCTTTTCTTTTCTTTTCTTTTCTTTTCTTTTCTTTCTTTTCTTTTCTTTCTTTATAAATTCAATCTTGAAGACAGATTCTTTTATGGGAGGATATGCACAGTTCTCAGTTAGTATTGGCATGTAGGTCAATGTCATGTTATACCTCTCCTGCCTTCTGGGAAAAAAATCATGTTACATCTATATCAAAGAGCTGCTAAGGTTTAAATTGTTATTTTGTTTCTCTGAGAGGCTATTGAAACATTGCTGGATTTCTACAGTACATAGGCGAACTTGACTTTGCCACATTGTTAATGAATAACCTAACAATATCTTGATACACCAATCCCAGGTCCCTGAAAAATAATAATTCGTAATGTGTCACATACCAAGTACTTGTTCCTGTGTAACAGCCATATACCCCAGGATATGTTTTTATAATAATAGTTTCTGTAGAAGAGCATGATGTAGGCAGAAGGTTAATGGAAAATAAAATATTCATATCACTTATCTGGGCAATGCTTTAAAGAAAGCTATAAAATAATATTACTATTGTTCAATTAGAAACAGATGAACTATTAACTGTGTTTCTTGAAAAAGTATAACATCTTTGGGTTCTTTTGTGGGAATAATACTTTCTGCCACATGAAACATAAAGTAATTTGAGATTTCAGTGTCAACCTTGAAACTGATGCTTTAGAATAAAAAGCATGAATACTTGATCTTTAATCATACCTGCAAGTCCTTTTTCCATGCAGACACAGGCCACTGTTACAGAATAATTTGAAAGAAGAATGATTCTAAACACCTACTATTTTTTTCTGCTTTATGGCATTGGTTTTGCCAATCTCACTGGAAGACAAAAAGAAAACATGAACTTCTGAGGAATACTATCCTTTATTGAGTAGAGAAAGAAATGTTTCTTTCTCAAATACAGTATTTTATCTAGAAGCAGTGGAATAGAATAATGAATTATGAAAGTATGAATTAAATTCCACATTACTACTATACAAATTTCAGTTATAGGCTGATGATGAACTGAACCTCTAGATCATCCATGGTGAGTCATGCCTGATATGTAAAGGAAAAAAACATGGGCAAAGGTACTATCAGGAGATGCTCTATGTCCTTCTGGCACTATTATAGCTGTTCTATGAATTATCTGGTCATTATAGTCCATTAAAGAGCTTCCTAACTGAAATGATTTATTTATTATAACAATGCTATACATAACCTTCGATTTTTTTCAAAGGTTAAAAATTACCAATGCAAAAAACGCTGTGTGCATAATTTAGGTCTCCTGATAGATTAATTCTTGGAGAAAAGGTACTCTCAACGTTGGGATGGAGATGGACACAAAGGATCACAATGCAATTAGCCAAAATCTCTACTGACCTGTATCTTGTAGTGGGTGGACACCACTTTAACTTTAGGTGTCTGACTGACATGGTTATCTGATCAATAGAAAAAGATGACTCCTTACTGATTGGTTTGTAAGGACAGAGATTTGGACTCCAGCATTTACAAGAGAAAAAAAGAATTAACATCTATATCATGTGAAGTGAATCAAGAACTGTGGGGAGACCTGAACAAAAGTGAGTGCATTTAGAGGGAAAGAACTATTAAATTACTGGGAAAACATTGTATTTTGTCAGATAAAGTTCTGGTCTTGCAATGGTAATCTGTCCACACACCTCTTTCTCCAAAATACCAGGTCTTGATCAGCTTTTCTTTCCATTTGATAGGTTATGAATACAAATTTTAAAAAGCCTGAAGAGCACAAAAGGCAGTTACTTGATTTCACTCAAGCCTCAGGAAAATACTGAGTAAAATAAGTTCTTGATATGTCTGTAACAGAAACCATTGATAAATTCTAATCTTAGGAAAGAAAAAGAGCTATATGTACCAGGCCACTACATATCTGGGTTAAAGAGAAATAAGGCATAGGAAAGCTTTAGTTTCAGGCTAAACTGGCCAAAAGCTCATATTCCTCTAATGGAGATTTCTTCTTCATCCTTAATAATCGTAGAATATAATGAATCAGTACCATGTTAAACTGCTCTGGTAAGCTTTTCAGCTTAGTAATTTTCAGGTATTAATCCAGGTGCTAGGGTCCAGGGGCAGTGTAATAGGTAATAGGAACTATTACCTACTTAATCTGAAAGAAAAGTTATTTTCAAAATTATCACTAGCAGGGGCAGAATTATTGCCTGAATTCAGTAGCAGCCTTTTTTTAAAGATTCAGGTGGCCCAAAAAAGTTGTTTATGTGAAGTGCTGGCTGTCATTTCTGAGGCCTTTCTTGCCTGGAATTGACAATGCCTGTTGGAACTCCTGGATTGTGACTGGTCTTCTCTAAGTTCTTGAGGGGAGTGTGGATAATGCCCAAGAAACTTGAAAGCACTTAAGACAGATTTTTGGTCTATTAATACTCACCTCTGGCACTCTAGATTGAATGCCGTCACCTTCAAGTGTGTTGTTCTTAGATATTCTCTTTGCTTATGCATCTGTGCCCATGTCTAGACTAGCTGTGCTGAACCAGATCCTTTTGAGTCAGAAGAACAAAATCTCCTGTGACTTTGCCAGATACTGCATATCAATTCATCTTTCCCTCAGATCTGACAATAATCATGACCTGTTTTACAGAAGTATTTAAACAGGATTTACTGTAAATTTACTCAAATATGTTGCCTAAACTACAAGAGCATATGAATTCTTTTACAGATCATTTACACCAGTAAAATAGTTATAAAATGCTTAACTGTGTCTTTGGGTAGTCCTAGTATTTTCTTGCTTGGGAAAAATAAGATAGATACTGGTGGGATTTTTAAGACCTGATCTTTCAGGAACTATTTTAATGATCAGAAAATGGTGACTCTGCACTGAAGTGACAATCTTATCTTCACTGACTAACTTTTATGCAACTGGAGATTATGATCTGACACCCATGAAGTTGCACCATTAATGGGAATTCTGCTTAAATACCATTTTCAGATTCTTAGCAGCCACAGCAGACAAGGTCTGGTAGAGATGCAACAAAATGGAAACATGAGTTGAAAACATTCAGAGTTTCAAAACTATAGGACTAAAATAGATGCCTTCAAAGACAGAAGAGATGTTTATAGACAGGATGGAAAAACTACCAAGAGACAATATGTGTTTTCCCCATATTTATGGGGGAAAAAGCTCATTCTGATATTGATACTTTATCTTACAATTCGTGAAGATGACAGAAAGCTGACAGAATAGGACAGCAAGGGTAGGAAAGCAGAGAAAGACCCTGCCTGTGTCTAAATTTACTTCTTTGTTTGAATTTTAAATGTTAAAAATTTCAAAAACCTTTGTTTAAATTTTACTTCTACAGTTTGCTTCTGTACCCGAGGTACTGAGTTTTGGATAACATAGGAACCTTTCTTGGCTGCTTACAGCCTGTAAACTGCCAGTCTTTTTTAAGGGGATAAGAGTTAACAGCAAAATGCAAGAAAAAACCATCAAAGTGGGTATCAGAAGTTTAAATATACTAGCAAAGGGAGAAAGAAAGGGGAGAAAGACTTGAGAAAGAAAAATGCAAAGGACATTAATTATCTGTGTCAGAGGAAAAAACACAGGGACCAAAATACTGATTCATACCTACTGGGGAAAAATTACTGTCTATGGATATAGAAACTTCATTATCAAACAGTGGTGTCAGAACTGAGGAAGGCAGTTTTAGGATGTATAAATTACTGTGGTTTTGCTAGATGTTCACTGTTATCTAAAACTACTGAAAAGTAGAGATTCTAGAGATAAGATACTTTAATTATTCACTCAGGCAAAGTGTTTCTATTGGAATACTGATGTTTAATCGACAAAATGTTAATCCAACAGGTAAAACATAGACTTGACACAAAGGAATCAACAAAGAAAGCTGTTAGCTGCTGCTAAAAAACGTTACTTCATTAGATTTACTTGGTCTTATCTATCTTGCACTTTCACATTTGAGTTGAGAATTTTTAGGTAGTAAGTTAAATCATTACAGTACAGAGAAGAGCATTTCCAAAGTAAGAAGAGAACATCTTTTCTCCAATTAGGATCTAGCAATACAGGATGTTAAATTAACTTTGGGCTTTGCTAAGAATTTTCCCTCTACTTGCATACAAAATGTGGATATTTCGGAACAAAAAAAGAGCATTTTTTTCAACAAACTAGAGCAGGTTGAAGTCACGCCTATCATGTCACCATATACTCAGCATTAATGAAAATGTTTCATCTCAGTTTCTGCCTGTTTATTTCATCTAAAAAAAAAAAAGTCACAAGCATACTTTAAGATCATTTTTACCTGAAGTTGTTCTCAAAACTATTTTGTGGTTTTTTTATCCACGCATTCCTTGTGCCCTTTAAAACATGACTTCTAAATGAGTGTATAAGTTGGCTTCTTCTGGTGTGACCGACTGCTTGCTTCGTAAGTGTGAGGAGTGTTGTGATGTAACTTTTTGCATGGGTCTTGTGTGCAGCCTGCCCATCTTTGTTGCAGCCAATGACACTTAAATATATTCCAGACATCAGATGATACATTTTGTTCCATTATATACTGTGTTATGTGTACTGAACATGGGCCAAGTTCGTAAGATACCAAATACAATCCTGTCCTCACTGGAGTCAGAAGTTTTGCTGTGGGTGTCATGGGTGTGGAATAACACACATCCTCTCACCCACAAGACTCTATTGGTACTTCTGAATACCAGCTTCTTGCTTCTAATAGCAATTTACTACTTTGCTGGCTTTGGGTGGTGTGCTCCTGGAACTCAGGAAATGTCAGGGAAATCATCACCAAGACATGCGATTAAAAGGTCTAACACCTGAAAGTAGCACTATTTGTTTTGTCACTGGCACCAGTAATGTTGTCCATTCAGTGAATATATTTTGCTTTTTAGAATTGGTGTAGGTGATATAAAGGTAAAACGGTGGTAACAAAGAAAGACTTTTGGGATGGCATATGATAGCCCAGTAATAAGTACAAGCTAAAGGGCCAACTGATGTCACTTCAAACATGTTTTCTCTGCATTTTGACAAGGATTTTTCTGGACAGAGCTAATAATCGTGAAATATGTATCCTATTTTGCTTCTTGAGACACTACAATGTTGTTTGGACACAGTATTTTGTTGTGGTTTGTTGTTTTGGTTTTGTTGTTGGTTTTTGTTGGTTTTTTTAAACAGAAACCATCTCCACTTTCATGAGAGTTCTCTCTCTTGACACCATCTGCTATGTGACAGTTCTGCCCTCACTGGCAGTTTTCCCTGTTGGACTGGTTGTGGCAGCTCAGCAGCTCTGTTATTTTGTGCAAGGATACCGAAGGGAGAAAGTGGGGATGAAAGGTGTATTAAAGTAACTCTGAAAGCCACAGTTCCAAGTGCCTTTTGGAGTCTGTGCTGTTATGGAGCAATGTCTTCTAATATTTCTTACTGGTGGATCTTTACCAAGTTACTTTATTACTGATTTTTAACAGTGAAAAAAGTTCAGCTTCTCCTATGCTGACACAAGTGCCTTGAATTCATGCATTGCAATAGTTAATTCAGTCCAGATACTCAAATATTGCAAATATCGATTGTTCAGTCCTGCAGTTTGCTTCTGTACAGGTGTACACTTTCCTTTTTATAAAGTCGTTTTAGGACCATTATTCTCTGTGAGAGAGATTCCTTCTTTTGGGAAAGTACATTTAACATGCCTCTTTGTAGGCATAATATGTGAAATTCAAGCAGTACCAAAGAACAACTGACTTTCCTATTATATAATTGGAAATACCTGGGATGGCTGGCTTCTCAGGCTGGGCACCAGGAAGTGTACTATGACCCTTGTATCAATGAAGACTGGGTCTGAGTGAGACGTGCTGGTAACGTGTTACAAGCCTTACCCCACAAGATTCCTAGAGCACATTACAGATTCTTGGGGATCACTACTGCTTACAAGGTTCTAACAAATTGCGAACGCCTTTCTAGATAGTAGTGCCAGTGATTGCTTTCCATTATTCTAATACGCACTCTGTAATCATTTGCTTTCCTTTTCAACAGGCTCTTCTGTCCAGTTCAATTCAGTGGAAAGCCTGACACATTTTCTTCAATTCCATGAGATAGTAATAGTACATAAAGAGGAGTTTCTACCATGCTCTGCAATGGAAAAGTACTGGAGTTTCTACAAAGAATGCAAAGATTTTGGATTCTAAAGACTTGTTGAGTGCTAATACTTTTTTTCTTTGCCGTCACTTAAAAGTAAACATTTGAGCTTTCAGAACTAAGTATTTTGTTACTGTCATTTTGATAAATCATTTGTCCAGCACTTGGAATGATGGAAAGATTGTTTGGGTAAGTGAGGAACAGGGAAGTACTTAGTAGCAGGTAAGGATAACTGTCAATATTTAATTTTGTGCTGCAAGATTAAGAAATGGGGAAGTAGATAGGACTTACACACTGATGCTCATTGTGAATTATATTCCAGGTTGATAACCTGGTATGAACCTTTACGTTTTAATTTAAGATTAAAGTAACTGCCCATGCTTGATGGGGCAGCACAGAAACAGACAGGCATCAGTACTGATAGTCCCTTTTTACACCAAAACCTGGAACTGCTCTGGCTGAGCATGTGCTATCAGAAATGGCAGTGCCTGTTTTGTAATAACATAACCTGTTAGGTCAGGCAAAAAATGAAGATGAGCAGCCTTCAAAATCATCATCACCTTTGCTTTATGTGGCATATATGTATATAAACATTTGAGAAGGGGGGCAGGTACTTGGAGAGGTTAAAAGAGGAATCGTAGCTACTGGAAGTGCTCAGGAAAATTCCATTCATGTTCCAGCCAAATCTCTCTGATAGCCGTAAAATGTGCTGGCATATGACAGGAAATGCTATTAGCTTGTTTGCTGAACATGAATTTCGCCAGTGAACAGCATCTTAGATATTCATCCCAATCTCTGGAGTGTTTCTATTTGTTTTAATTTCACAATGTTTGAATCTGCTTTAGTGGCATATTTATAACACATTTGACTGTTAAGAGAGTTATTTGCATTCAAGTGGCATTCTTGCTCTTTCGTTCTTTGGATTATAAGAAGAGATGGAATAGTAGTACCTGCTACTCCTAACTCCAGTGAATAGGACGGCAAGTATCTCCTGTTAACACATAACGTCAGCAAGCTATTTGGAGTGTGAAGAGCTCTTCTGCAAAGATTTTATTAGTGTCTTAAACGGAAGTTGGTTCGAGGAAGTGAGAGGGGTCTGATGTGCAGAGCTACTACTGTGCCCTAGGATGCATGAGCAATCATAGCCTGATGGGCTGTAAGAATAAAGAAATGCAAATGGCCTGGAAGTCAAAAAAGGTAAAAGCTGCTGAGTGACAGGTATTTTGTAAAGTCAGTTTCACAAAGAAAGAAAATGGAGTGGTCTCACAACTGCAGCAGCAAAACAAACCTGAAGGCATATTGTTTCAAAGGAAGTGTTCATTCAAATACTGCACTTTCACTGAAAAGTAAAAGGTATTTGACTGTTAAAATGACCTCTGAATTACGTGTTTGTTTGACATTTTTTCTTTGTTGCAAGATGTCTAATAAAATCACTGTACAAGAGAATTTGACAGTAATATTTTGGTCCATTATATTAATATGATTACATGACCTAAGGCAATCCTAAGATACAGAAAATTGAATTGATTCAAGCTGAGCAAAGAGGTAAAAATGCGAAGTGCTACATGAAAACCACTGTCTCTTACAGATGCTGTATGTGAAAGTAATCTACCAGTGAGGCTTTTTTCAGTTTTTAAATTGTATATAAGCATCTTTAGAAAGGTATTAGCTTGACAACATATGGCTTAATACGACTAACAAATGTAGGATTCTGCTCCCCAAATCTTAAAACTGTGAATATTCTCTAATCTTCCTGCTGGAATCCTTTGATCTTAATGTAAAGACCCATTAAGAGATAGAAAAAACTTACATCAGCATGTTTCCTCACTTTAAATTTATACTCTTTAAGTGTATTTTTGCATAAACTGTAAGTGGTTGTCACTGGTCAAAAATAGGCAGCTGTTAGTGATGCTAACTGCAGCAGAGTAAAAAAGCTTCTGCTCACGAATGGTAGTTCATTCTCCCAGCCCCTCCTGCTGCTTTCATGATTCAGTTATTTTATTTAGTAGACCTCTTCTCCATCCTTAGGCTGTGAGTTAGCACTTACTTTATGTGGTGCAGGCTAAAGTAAAAAAAGGATATAAAATGTAAATAGTAAGACAAAACTCCTGGCATTCTGACTGCTCTTAATATTCACATGGGGAATAAAAGCAGAAGAAGATGGTGCAGTGAACAAAAGCCATGAATTCAGATTCATATTTCCACAGAATTATTTATTTATTTATTGCTGAGATGGAATTAAAAAAAAATTCACTGGGGAGATTAATACCAGTAAGGAAGACTGCAAGACTCAGAAGAATGAGTGAGGAGGAAGGTAAGCAGCTGGGAAGCAGACAATACAACACAAGATCCATAGATTTTAAGGCCAGCAGGAACCAGTGTGACCTCCTGAGTAATACAGGTCAGAGGTCATGAAGCTCTGTAAGCAAGGGAAACACATGGGAAAGAGAAAAGAAGTAAAGGCAGGTGCAGAGAGAGCTAAAGTCATTCTAAGCAGAGAATCAACACAAAACATTACACCTTTTTGCCAGGCAAAGCAGAGCAGATCAGGGGAGAGGATAACTGGAATGAAAGCCAGCTTGGGAAAGGTATTTACAGTACTCTAAGGCACAAATACTGCTTGGTTT